>CM077820.1:51868600-52189998 GCA_039720395.1 Liquidambar formosana | reverse complement strand
GTCTATGAGAGAAAGGGCATAAGTGATTAAAGAAAAGTTCTTTAAGGGGCTAATTTGTATTTGATGCAAACTAGTGGGCTAATTGTGTAATTAAGAGTAATTACACAAATTAGATTAGGGTTTGGAGACCCCCCTTGGCCGGCCCTAGTTGGAGGCTATTTAAAGCCTTTTATGATGTGATGACATCATCACTTGAAGCACTCTTAGAGGCTCCCAAGTGCTGGCCGAAAATTTCACCTCTCTCCCTCTCTCTCTCTCCTTCTTCTCCACCTCTAGCAACCCTAAGGAAGAAGAAGGAAAGGACAACTTGCTCAAGCTAGGTGTGGATACTGTTGGAGGCAGTGCACTTGGACTGCTCAATCAGAAGACAAAGCTTGGAGCATAAAGGAGAAGACTTGTTCAACTGTAAGTACCCTAACTCTCTTGGTAGTTAGGTTTATGGTTTTTGTATTAAGCATAATTAAGATTCATTGGTTTGGGAATCATAGGAAAAATTTTAAATTCCGCCTTTCTATTTTTCCTCTCTAGTTTGATTCCCAACAGTTACTTCCAAACCCTTTCATGGAGGAATATCAAGTGGTTCGTCTTCATATGGGGCTGCAGTGAACGAGTGCTTCTGCGAACTTCTGGATGTGCCATGGTGAGACTCATAGGACTGAGGTCTACTTCTTTCTATTGGCCTTCAAGAGTTCTTCGTCAGATGGGTGCCATGCAAATCATACCCACTTCCTTGAAAGGTAACTATCCTGTGGTGCCTGCGGGTCTTTCTGTAGTGACTTGGGCGAAGGATCGATGGCCTAGCAAGCTGATACTGACTCAAATGATGAATACTGATGGTCCATATATAATGAGCCTCGAGTACAAGGAATGGTTGAAAAGCAATTTGGGTGAGCGAGAGACTACTCGAAGAGAAAGGATTTTTGGACTTATCAAGAATAACGACCTTGGACCTTGTAGAGAAGATATTATGGGAGCAGTGATAGCAGCTTATGAACATAACTTGAGGAAGAAAAGAAGACACGAAAGAGAGAAGAAGAAAGCTGAAAAGCGAGCTGCAAAGAAGCCCAAGAAGAATTAAAGACTCAATAGAATAGGATTTTTATGGCACTTTTATAGTTCTTTTACTTAATACCAATGAATTGCTATGTCAATCAATTTTAGTTTTGAATAAATTGCCAATAATAAATCAAATTTGGGATTTTGTTGTTTGATTTAGACCGTACCCAAGGTAACTTTATGGGTTGCCTACGTATCTCCGTGATTTTTTCCTTTTTTGCTTTTTTTTTTCTTTTCTTTTTGTTTTTGTTTTCTCTGTTTTTGATTTTTTTTTTTGTTTTTTTTTTTTGAATGGAGAATCAGGTCTTACGTAGTTCTCATACCTTAACTTTTGCCTAGGCCGCCCTTACGGGTTTTCAACCTAGCAAGCTTCAAACATGATATTTCTTTAATTGATCCAAATTAGTTGGACGAGCGAACTCAATTCCATCTAAATCCATGAGGCGAACAACCCTGCTGGCAATATTTCTTTGATAATGTATAGTCCACCCCAACTTGGCTTGAATTTTCCCCGCGGATCAAACACTGGAGCTCTTATTTCTTTCAGCACTACATCCCCTTTCTTTAGACCTCGATCTCTGACATGCTTGTTGAATGCTCTGGCAACTCTCCGTTGATACCCCTGAACATGATACAGCGCCTTTAAATGCCTTTCATCCAGCAAAGCTAACTTATCATAACGGCTCTTAACCCAGTCCACTTCTGTTATCTGGCTCTCTACGGCAACCCTTAGTGAAGGAACCTCCAATTCAACTGGCAAGACAGCCTCCATTCCATAAACTAGAGAGTAAGGGGTAGCCCCTGTTGACGACCTTATTGATGTTCTGTAACCCCATAGAGCTAACGGTAACTTCTCATGCCAGTCTGTGTGTGAGTCCGCAGTCTTCTGCAATATCTTCTTGATGTTCTTGTTAGCCGCTTCCACTGCTCCATTAGCCTGAGGACGGTATGGTGACGACAGATGGTGGACTATGCCATACTTTTGCAAGAGCTCATGGGTTTCTGTTAACACCCCATTTTGTACCACTTGACACCTCAAGCCACTTTCTGAGACCCAATGATGAAGGACAGTAGCCAACGGACCATCGCAAGCACGCCCGAAGGACTCACGAGGACACAGCAGGCCTGGGATGACAATTTGATACCCCATGCACGTACGTGCATGGGATATGCACGTACGTGCATATACCATGCACATACGATCATGACCCCTTTTTTTTGAATTTCATCACTTCCCTCCGAAATTGTTTCTTGCCTTATACAGCCCCCACGCTGACAGCTGCTCAGTGGCGGTCGGGAAACCCTAGAAACCCCCGAATCAAACCCTAATCCCCCCTATAAATACCCTGCTTTCATTCAAGAGAAGGGATCAGAATTTTGGCTATCAAACCATCACTCCGAAAAAGAAACTTTAGCGGCTGTGTCTACGGGAGTCCGAAGAGCTAAGCCTACGACGGAATCGCTGCTGCCCGTACCTGAGGGTAACCTTCTTCAACCCTTAATTTCGTCATACTTCAATGATTTAGCATAGTCATTTGTGATATTGCATGAATAGAATATTGCGTTCGATACGTACATCCGGTCATTTAATACTTACGATTTCAGATCTAACTCGGCATTGGTTTGCTTGTGTATTTAAGGTTTGAAACGGAGTTTTTCACTCATTTCTAAGGTGTAAGGCCACATAGGACCCGTTCATCGTTTTGGCATTTAGTTTGCACGATTTAGGTCCTGTACTCAAATATCGTTCATTTATATGCATATGTTGCCATGCCATTCAAATCAAAGCATTTTCATCATCCTTAAAATACATTTAGATGATTTTTTGTATAAACCGTGGTCACGGGCATGAATCCAGTAGAGGATTAGGCATGAATCTGTGAGATATTACTAAGGCATGCACGTACGTATGTATGATATGCACGTACGTGCATGTCATATGCACGTACATGCATAGCCCTGTTTTTTGACAAATTAACTCCGTTTTCTGTTTTGCAGACAGTGTAAGTATCCCTTTTAGCTTTGAGTTTTCCTTCTTGTATATATGTCTCCCTTTTAATCCTTTTTTATCCTGATTATTGCATGCCATTATTTGATTTTACACAAGTGTTTGTATAGCGATCAAGTTCAATTGAATCCTTTTTAATTAAAGCCAATGAATGTGTGTGGGGGCCGGATTTTAACCGAGCATAGATGGGTGCCTAACACCTTCCCATCCGCGTACCCTAGCTCCGAACCTTGATTCCTTTGGTAATGACGAGTTGGGCCCTTGCTAGGGGTCTATCGGTTCCCGAGGCCAAAATCGGGTGGCGACTCCCTCTCTACCCTAATCGTCCGCGGTTAGTGGCGTACTCCCGAGCCGACGTGGTGAAAGGACACGGCGCTCACAATGGCGACTCCACTGGGGATAGAGAGCTTGACTCCGAAACATTTATTGGCTTTAATTAATCAGGAGATTTAATTGAATAAGACCGAAATTGCACACACGCGCACGATATCTGGCACTTGTTATCCCTCGATGGCAGTCTGATTAGAGACCCGAGTTCCATTTAGTTCCTATGGGCAACTCGATTCAGCACCATCAACCCACGGCCTGTGCCACTAGCCTGTAATAAGCTAGTGAGTACGCTAACGGGTCGCTCGTTGAGCACCCTAGCCTGGGTAACCCTTGAAGAAGAAGTACTCCCCATTGACCAACCACACTAGTGTCCCCCAAGACCTTTGCATAGCCTTGCTTGAATGTATGTCATATCGCATGTCATGTTGCATCCACACTCATTTGTATAGCGCGGGTATGGGACGAGGCCCACGTTGTACATAAACTTCCTAGTTTGAGCCTAAATTGAGGGGAGATTGAGTGCTGTTGTAGTGGACCTAGGCCCATTGAAAAAAAAAAAAGAAAAGAAAATGATGATAATGAACAAAATGGGCCTAGAATCCAAATGAGGTGCAAGGTGTGGGCATGACGGGCTCAAACGAAAAAGCTGATGGACCACGTAGACCTGCTGAGAGGAAGGAATAGACCACTATAATGAATAAATACAACCCATCTAAAATTGAACATCGAAGTCCAATATCATTCTACCTAAAGGCTTGATGAGCGAGAGGTAAAATAAAGTGTGATCTTGTAATTGGACTAAGCCTATCTAAGTGAAAACAATGAAATGGGCTTGGATCCAAAGTGAGCATGTGAGATATATGTGAACTTGTAACGGGCCAAAGGTAGAATGATGTTCGACTTTGTAAATTAATATCTGCCCATCATAGACCCTTGGAAGATCTAGTGAACATGACAAGGCTCTAGCAATGGGTTTAGATAAGGGTTTGAAGGTATTCGGATTGGGCTAGGGGAGAAAGTTTAATGGACATGTGCTCATTACGCTCAACTCCTGTTTCAGCAAGATTGATTCACCAGGGAGAGGAGCATCGAGTAGTGTTTGGGCCCGATCTCCAACCACCAACAGATTAAGAAGAACCCCGGCTGGAAGGATGGCAGAACAAGTGACTTTGGCTGATATCCTTAAACAGATGAGGAGCGATAGAACCGAGATGAAGGGCTTCATGAATGAAATGTGGGACCGGGTTACTAAGCTCGAGAAAGGGAAAGGGAGAACAGAAGAACCACCCGAAACTGAGGAGAAAGGAGAGCCCAAGGTTAATGAGGAGGAGCACCCGAAGTGGGAAGATGATGACTATGAGGACTACTTGAAAAGGAAAGAGACCAAGGAAAAAGATACCAAAGTAGAAAAGCTGGCAGCAGAAAACGCTGAGATGAAAGCTCGGATGGACCGAATGCAAACAGCGTGGCAGAAATCACAAGGCATGGATGATTACATGTATTCTATGGCAGGGATTACGTCCGACTCCAAGGTGCAACTCCCTCCGAAATTCAAAATAGCCGACTATGAAAAGTTCGATGGCACCGGTGACCCTAAACAGCATTTGCACCAGTACTTGAGCATTGCCGGGATGAGAGGATTGACTGCCGATCAAGTGTTGCACGCCTTCCCTTTATCTCTCTTGGCAGATGCCTCGAAGTGGTACTATGCACTCGATCCGAAAGTCACGGACTCTTGGGAACTACTGGCTTCAGAATTTACAAATAAGTATGCGTATAACACTATGTTGGATGTCACTCTGCGGGACTTGGAAATGACCAGGCAAAAGGCGGATGAGACGTTCTCAGAATTTCTGACTCGCTGGAGGGCTAAAGCTGTCAAGATGGTAAATAGGCCGACTGAAATTGATCAGATAAACATCATCTCGAGGAACCTAACACCCGTGTACTTTGATCGCATGTTGACTTCCTCTGTCATGAATTTTGAACAATTATACCAGTGTGGGACTCGTATCGAGGATGCTATTCACCGCGGTCAGATGGACAGACAGAAGAAAGTATACGGTTCCGGTAGTGGTGGTGGAAGCGGAAGTGCTAGAGTTAGTGGGGGAACCCAGCCACAAGCTACAGTGGGAGCCATCCAGCAGACGCAAGCAGCACCAAAAGCGCCAAGGGTATACCATGACTTGGGAGTCCCGTTGTCCAAAGCCTTGGCCAACTTGAGCAAAAGGGACTATCTGAAGCCTTTGGAACCAAGAGCACTGCCGAACCCGATTCCCTCGTATTGGAGGCAGAATGAATTTTGCGACTTCCACCAGCGGATCGGGCATAAGACGGACAATTGCATGCGCCTAAAGAATGAAATCCAAGACCTGATTGATTCAGGTAAGCTACCTCCTCCAGGCGGCGACAAGCCCAATATTCAGAACAACCTTCTTCCCAATTATCGAAATGCACCGCCCCCTGCCTACATGAATATGATTAGTGATACGAAGGAAATGGAAGATCCGTCACAATTCATTTTCATGATCAGCATGAAAAAGGCCCCATGGGAAGATTATGATAGTGGGGAGGAAGATATTTGGGCAGAAATGAAGAAGGATTCCATGCATTTAACCCGCTCGGGAAGGCATTACAAGCCTAATTATCTGGAAGGGGATCATCCTGGAAGAGAAATGGGCCAAGAAGTAAGAGAAAGGATTGAGCAGCAAAACGAGGAGGAGGAGGATAGGGTATTGAAGCAGTTAAAGAAAACACAGGCAAGTATAAGCATTTGGGGCTTGCTGATCGCCTCAAAGAAACATCGCCAGGCTTTACTAGATGCGTTAGCAAGGAAAGAAGTACCGATGGAAACCACACCGGAGCAGGTTCTATCACTTATGGGGGTCAGCTCGGTGAGCAAGGCTGTGATGACCTTTTCCCATGAAGATTTGCCACTTGAAGGGGCAGGGCATGCCAAGCCACTCTATATCACGGTGGAATGTAGGGATTTGAAAATACCTGTAGTTCTGGTCGATAATGGGTTCGCATTGAATGTTTGCCCGATGCGCACCGCGACTAAGCTAGCGATTGGCAAGGAGGATTTGACACCTTCTGTTGTGACGGTAAGGGGTTATGACAATAGTTGTCGGAGTGTGATGGGAACTTTCAAGGCCGTTTGTAAAATAGGGCCCGTTGAGTCAATGGTGGAATTCTGTGTCATGGACATTCCCGCCAACTACAACCTGCTGTTGGGAAGAACTTGGTTACACCCTTTGCAAGCTGTTCCCTCGACCGTGCACCAGAAAATAAAATTGCCCTGGGATGAAGGAGTTCTAGTGATCCATGAAGACGGAGAAATAACTGGGCAAATATCAGAAGTAAAGGAAGGAAGCGGAGAGTTGGAATGGAGAGGTTTTGAGCTGGTACAGGTGATTGAAAGGAAGGAAACTGGAAGAGAGAAGGTGTCTCTCGACTTTAGGGAGGAGGTTAGCCATATCGTGACTCATATGATGAGGAAGCTGGGGCATATGCCCGGGATGGGGTTAGGCCGAAGGGGAGAAGGGATAGCTGAGTTCTCGGATTTTCGCATGCAAACTGACCGGCGAGGGCTAGGGTACACTGAAGAGGACGAAAAATGCGTCCCCAAGAATGGAAAAACTCTCAATGGTAATTTTGTGAAGGAAGGAGAAGATTTCCCCTATTGTGGATTTCCTGAGCCATGGATAGACCGAGGGAGTGGAAAAAGGAAGCCTGGGTTGGAGGTATTCTTTAGCGAGAAATTGAATCTGGAAGATACAGACAGGGGAACCCCGGAAGAAGAAAGTGAAGAGCGAGACTGGGCGGAAAATGTGGATCAGACAAGCTGGAAGGTCTTATTGTCACCTAAGTACGGCGAAGAAGTGTTCTCTCTAACTGATGAGACCGTCCCTACCAAGCTTATTGTTGTGGCCGATGGGGATACTAGCACCTGGATTTGGGAACGTGCAGCTAGGGTCACGTATGGTGTCAAGACAATTAATAAGCCTACTCAGGAGAAGTCTAGGGTTGGGTCTAAGTCTGAGTCCGGGTCGGGGTATGGGTTTGAGTTGTCCACTGATGTAATTTCCAATAATTCAAAGAAATTTGATTCTGCTTACTTTGCTGTGTCCCCTAATAATCAAATTGCACAAATGCACGATCTTTTAGACCCAGATGAGCTAATTAATGAAAATCAAGATGTGAAAATTGAACCTATTAAAGAAGAAACTATCATTATTAATATAAGCACTGATGAGAAAATCAAGGAAATCCAAATTGGCTCTACTCTGTCCATACAAGAACGTACAGATCTTACAGCTTTGCTGCAGGAGTTTTCTGATGTGTTTGCTTGGTCTTATGAGGACATGCCTGGAATCGACCCCGCTATAGCGCAGCATCACATTCCTATTAGGGAGGGAGCAAGGCCCGTCAAACAAAAACTAAGAAGAATGGCACCGGAATGGTCGTTGAAGGTTAAGGAAGAAGTGACTAAGTTATTAAAAGTGGGGTTTATCAAGACAGTAGATCAGGCAGATTGGATAGCCAACATCGTGCCGGTACTAAAGAAGGATGGAAAGGTGCGGGTGTGCATTGACTACAGGGATCTTAACAAGGCTTGCCCTAAGGATGACTTCCCCCTACCTCACATCGATGTATTGGTGGATAACACAGCAGGGAGCGCTCTAATGTCATTCATGGATGGGTTCTCGGGATATAACCAGACACGGATGGTGCCGGCAGATATGACTAAGACCACCTTCACAACTAGGTGGGGGACATATTGTTACACGGTAATGCCATTTGGGCTTAAAAACGCCGGAGCTACATATCAGAGGATGGCTACCACGCTACTCCACGATATGATGCATCAGGAAGTGGAGGTGTATGTCGACGATATGATTGTTAAGGCAGAAACTCGAGAAGGGCATTTAGAGAATTTAAGGAAATTCTTTGGACGAATTCGGGAGTACAGTCTAAGGTTGAATCCGCAGAAGTGCACATTCGGGGTCACGTCAGGGAAGTTGTTGGGGTACATTGTGAGTAGCAGGGGCATCGAAGTAGATCCAACGAAGGTCAAAGCGATTTTAGAAATGCCATCACCGAAAACAGAGAAGGAGATTAGGGGGTTTTTGGGGCGATTACAGTACATTAGCCGTTTCATAGCCAAGTTAACCCCCACTTGTGAGCCCATTTTCAAACTGCTTAGGAAAGGGGAACCTAAGGAATGGAATGAGCAATGTCAACAAGCTTTTGAAGCCATCAAAAGATATCTCCTGAATCCTCCGGTATTGGTTCCTCCACGCCCTGGTAAACCCTTGTTGCTCTACCTGTCCATCTTTGAGGAAGCTTTAGGAAGCATGTTGGCGCAAGAAGATGATCGTGGTATTGAATATGCGATCTATTACTTAAGCAAGAAGCTACAAGGTTACGAAGCAAACTACAATGCGATAGAGAAGTCCTGTTTCGCTTTGGTTTGGGCTGTGCAGAAGCTGAGGCACATTCTGCTAAATTTTGAGGTGTGGATAGTGGCAAGAATGGATCCGCTTAAATACTTGTTTGAGAAACCGGCTTTGAATGGTCGTCTATCTCGGTGGTTGATTCTACTGGCAGAATTTGAACTTGTATATGTGACACAAAAGTCTATTAAGGGAGGGGCCGTTGCCGAGTACTGCGCCGAACACCCAATCCTGGGATATGGACTTAACGATGATTTCCCCGACGAGAACCTTCTAGTTGTCGAGTGTGACGAGGCGTGGAAAATGTATTTCGATGGGGCTTCGAACCAGTATGGAGATGGGGTAGGGGTTCTGCTAATAGCTCCTGATGGTTCTCACATGCCGCTATCGATAAAGTTGAACTTTCAGAACTCCAATAACACGGCAGAATATGAGGCATGTGTCGCTGGACTAGAAGCCTTGTTGGCATTGGGAGTCGAAGAAGTGGAGGTATATGGGGATTCAGCCTTAGTAATATCTCAAGTACAGAGGATATGGAGAACCCGAGAAGAACACCTGAAGCCTTACCAAGGCTACCTAGAGAAATTGACCCAGAAATTCCAGAAAATAACCTTCACACCCTTGCCCCGAGCTCACAACCAATTCGCCGACGCCTTAGCTACCTTGGCTTCCATGATTCAAATGCCCGCTGGAACCCAGATAGAGCCATTGACCGTCCAACAGAAGTTTAGACCCGCACATGAAGAAGGGATTTTGGTAATTGACGGAGAGCCAGATGATGGGCACCCTTGGTACTTTGACGTTTGGAACTTCTTGGAAAAAGGAGAGTACCCGGAAAATACCAATAAGAAGGATCGTAGGGCATTAAGGCTGTTCGCCACACAGTTTATCATCTGCGGAGGGAAATTATTCAAAAGGTCCTATGATGGGATACACCTTCTTTGCGTAGATCGCCGCATGGGAGAAACACTCATGAGGGAGGTGCATGAAGGAGAATGTGGGTCACACATGAATGGGCGGATGTTGGTTAAGAAGCTGCTAAGGTTGGGGTACTACTGGACAACTATGGAAACTGACTGCGTGCAGTACGTCAGAAAATGCCATCAATGCCAAGTGTACGCCAGTGCAAACTACATGCCGCCGGTGGAGTTGCATCAACTGGCATCTCCCTGGCCGTTTTCAGTATGGGGAATAGACATCATCGGAGAGATTAAGCCATCCACAACTGGTGGGTATAAATATATCCTGGTAGCAATCGATTATTTTACCAAATGGGTAGAAGCGGCGGCGTATGTAGAGTTGAAATCGAAACACGTGGCCAAGTTCATCGAAACCAACATAATCTGCCGGTACGGAGTACCCCATGAGATTATCTCAGATAACAGAACGCACTTCAAAGATGAGGTTAAGAAGTTGTTCACAAAATTCGGTATCCAGCATCACAAATCTTCACCCTACAGGCCCCAGACTAATGGAGCTGTGGAGGCTGCCAACAAGAACGTCAAAACCATCCTCAGTAAAACTGCAGTAACCTATAAGGATTGGGTGGAGAAGCTTCCTTATGCGTTATGGGGATATCGGACGTCCGTGAGAACTTCCACAGGTGCTACGCCCTATTCATTGGTATACGGAATGGAAGCCGTATTACCCGTAGAGCTGGAAGTGCAGTCCCTTAGGGTTGCATTGGAAAGTCAGATTCCGGAGGTAGAATGGGCAAGAGAGCGGTATGAACAGCTGGCGCTATTGGAGGAAAGAAGGCTCAAGGCATTGTACCATGTGCAAGGTTATCAACGACGAATAGCTCGAGCTTTTAATAAAAGGGTCAGACCACGGAACTTGAAGGAAGGGGACTTGGTTCTTAAGGAATTTAGAGCACCTGTGTTCGATCCTCGAGGGAAATTCAAGCCCAATTGGGTGGGGCCCTACGTCATCAAGACAATTTACCCGGGTGGTGCGGTCAAGTTAATGGATGGTGACGGGAACGAGTTGGTGAATCCAGTGAATATGGACAGACTCCGTAAATATTATGTGTAGGCAGAGTAGTGACAATTCGGCAAAGTACTAAGTGCTCAAATTAATGATAATAGTTTTTTATTGATTGGGGAAAATCATTACATCTTTTCTGATGCTTATTCATTAACTCATAGGGGATTAAAAGCAAGTGCATGGGTACAATAGTTGATAGGGGTACGGGGAATAGTCAAGTTCATTTCTTCCTCGCCTCTGTTTCGACCTCTGTTTCCCTTTTCCTCTTGTGTTCTTCTTCTTCCTTTTCCTCTCTCTCCATATCAGTAAATAGCCAGTTATAGTAGGACCCAGGGGGACTAATCACTTCAGAGGGGGTGACGGCCCAGTACACTGCCTTGCTATACCAGTCTTTCTCCACATGATCCACATGGTTGGGTTTCCAGGGGCAGGTGTAACCAAGGTGACCCCATTTGATCGGATCCTGGCGTAGCCCTTGTTGACGGCGGATGCGTATAGGGGAGTAGAAAGAAACCTCCCTAAGACCAATCAGCATGACGCTGTGAGGAAAGATCAGGTTTCGGACAGCATAAGAGGTCCTCCACCAAGGACAGAGCAAGCGAATTTTGTGGCAGGATATGGATTCTAGCAAATCCCGGGCTTGCTCGACATTTGGGAAAGGTTTGGTGACCTTCCTGTGACGGTAGTGCTGCGGGTGATATGTCCAGATACTCATGGCGGGGTCTTCAAACAGTTTTAGGCGTTCGAACAGCCAAATCTGCATCACAAAAGAGTAAGGATAGAAGGGTCAACAGATCATGCACGTACATACATGGGTTATGTACGTACGTTCATGTACAATGCACGTACGATCATGGCATTAAAAAAAAATCCGAGAAAATAAAAGAAGAAGAGAGAGAAACCTGTAGAAGGAGGGGGCTGCCACCAAAGGAGAAACTATCACTTCGCGCCACACGATCTAGCCCGTTCAGAGTATCTGCCAAGATAACCATGCTGGGGTTGAAATCCTTGATCTCTGGGATCATGCGCACAATGAAAGTCTCCAGACTCGATGACTCATCTCTGAAAAAGAGGGCGGCAAGAGCATAGAAGCACGCCGCGCGTAGGTAATAGACCCGAGCCTGGCCAGCAGGAGGTATAGGACGGGACATGAAATATTCGGCGAGTTTCGCCACGTCCACCTTGAAACTCGAAGTCCACCCTTGCACCAGTCGCACAGAAAGGCCTAGGAACTGGGCCACCTCGGCAGTAGGGACCTTGTCAACCGGGGGAAGGAGCAAGCCGTTGAAGCTAGTCCGCCCTATGATACTGCTAAAATCTTCAAGTGTGGGGCACAACTCATTTAGATTGAATCGGAAGACATGGCGGGTTGGTTTCCAATATTCTGAAGCAACAAGAAGGAAGGTGTAGTTGATTTTCACCCGACAGTAGTCAAATAAGCATGGGAGGCCAAAAGCTTCTTTGAAATCATCCCGAGCTCGGTTATCAAAGGACAAGAGCCATCGTTTTATGTCTTTGACAAACTTAGGGTCTTCCATCGTAGGGTTTCAGTGAAGAAGAACGAAGAAGGGGGCTCGTTTTATGCAGAAAAAGTTGCCAAATCGACGAAGTGCGAGAAAAAGGAAAGAGAGGGACCCATGATCGTACGAGCATAATCCATGCACGTACGAGCATGGCCTGTGCACGTACGAGCATGACCTATGCACGTACGTGCCCAGACCCCTTTTCGCGTATTTTCGTCCCCTTTTCTCGATTTTACGGTCTTGTTGCTGTCGTGTGAAGCCTTTTGGGATGATCTCCCTGTATTAAACGGCTTGCTATTTATCCTAGCGCAATGGAAAAAGGAAAATGATGAACATAGCGGCATACGAGAAAGAGGAAAAGAGAAAAATAAGCCATATTTGATATATCACAGGAGTGACAGTCATACAGAAAGGGAAGGAGAAATGAGTACATGTCCAAAATTTACAGAAAGGGAAGGAGAAATGAGTACATGTCCAAAAAAAAAATTAAAAAAAAAATAAATAAATAAACAAATAAGTATCCCCAAATGTCCAAAATGAATACATCAACGCGGAACATATAAAGGTGTCTGGGCAGGAGAGGCTGGCGGGCTGTCATCACCACCATCATCGCCACCATCATCACCACCATCATCACCACCGTCGCCATCATCACCATCGCCGTCATCCTCGTCAGCCCCGAAGCCATCCCAGTCCTCTCCAGCAGGAGCCTGCTCCGCAATCACTAACCTGCGAGAGAGAGACGTGACCATGACCTTCAGGCTCCCCACCATCCGCAAAAGTGTCGAGGACTCCTCACGGGTGAGCTGCGAGTAGAAAAGCAAGGGGCAATCGTTAGGACATGCATGCTTTACTTGTATATATGCGTGAAAACTAACAAATGCAGGAACTTGGAAACTCACCGGCCTAGTACCCTCAGCCATCGGGTACCCAATGCACCTGTTCAGCCTGGGGATATCCTCCTCCATGGCTAAATCAGGTGTGACATGAAAAAGCACGCTCCACCCCGGCATGATGGGGGCCAGCCCAGCAGGCGCATCTGCAGCAGGAGCAGCCTGCAGAAAGAAGTCAAGCACAGGTGTTAAAAAGCAGAAATGGGAAATTAACAAGACTCAGGGAAGGGTATACATACCGGCACAACAAAGATGCTGCCCATCAACCGCTCCCGCGCAAAGGAGACATAGTCGATCTCCTCGGCAGATAGGCGATCCGTATAAGGGATCATGGCCCGCCAGGCAGCCAGGTCACTCGATGTCGCCTCAGCAGGGATAGCGACAAAACGGGGAGGATCCACTGGGACCGGAGGACCACCCGCGCCCACATCGGCAATCTGCCATACCACCCTCTCCGCAAGATAGAAAGAGCGGACCCCAGGGCACTCGAACACCGTGGACAGAGTGGAGAGCGTCAAGGCAGCAGCATCCCACTCAGCAGGGGCGCGTGCAGGGGTGCCCTCCTAGGGGCGCGGGATAATCTGTGGAAAAGCAGTAATAGGGTGAATACATGAGTATAATGCTACCAACCGTACCGTTAAAGTGAAATAGGACTCACCCGATCAACGGTCAGCTCGTCCAGGAAGCGACGGGAGCTCCAATAGTCGTGCTTGTCGACGGGGGAATCCGGATCCGCGCGGAAGTACCGACCTGCCCAAAGCTGCACAAGTAGATGTAATAAGAAACCAATATGGAATGACAGGTAAGGAAAAGAGAAAAGAAACAAAAGAGGAGGAAAAGGAAGGGATATATACCGCCCAGACCCGCCAGTGGCTAACCATGGACTGGACAGCCATCCGACTCAGCGAGTCCATAGCCGAGATCACATGGCCGTACACCGCCGCTCCCCAGCTAAACTCGCGGGCCCTCCCTAGGTCCCTCAAGGCCAGCAACCAGCCAAAAAGGACCGTCTGCGCTGCATTCGGGACTAGATTGCCCCCTATCAGAAACAGCAAATACCCGCGGGCCATCCGGATCCGCTGGGCAGCTGTACCCTACCCCTGGGTGGACATACGGTCATATATATCCAGAATGAAGATGGAGGCGCTGTCGTACTCGATCCCCAATAGCTCCTGGGAGAGTCTCTCCCTCTCACTCTCATCGTGGTCGAAAGGAAGTGGGAGGCCATCCATGCGTAGACCCGTGAGGCGGTAGAAGTCGTAGGGGGTCAAGGTCAGCTCTCGGCCGGCGATATGGAAAGTATGAGTGGTGTCCCACCACCTCTCAGCCATGCAGTGAACGAAAGCCCGGTCGCTGTCATCCACCAGTCCTGAGATCACCGTCCCAAAACCAGCACCAGTAACTAGGGCCTTCGTCTCCGCTGTGAGACGAGCCTGGTAGGATTATGCCCTAGAGCCAATCATAGAGATGATTGTTTAGGGATTAGGAACAATCATTTGATTTCATTTATGTATGTCACATTTATTATTGATTTAATAAAAGGGCTTATTCTATTATGTTTATATGCATCATTTATATTTACATAATATGTCCATGGAGTTAGAGTTGAGAATATGGAATTACAAAGAGTTGTAATTTTGAGACTGTAAATATATCTCTGTACTAAACTCCTAAAGCATTCCTAGTTGAAGGTTCACTATGATGGACAATAATGAACCATAGGACTAGCACTTGTTAGGTTGACTCTATAGGAGGATAGCTAGTCTCAAGCTATTTGTGTGCAGACACTACAACCAACAAGTGGGTGCCTATTATGAGAATAGGTACACTGAATGTGACCAAAGATATGAGATAAACTGAATGGAGTTTTATCCTGCCTGTCAATCAGTTTCTCATTGTTATAGTGGTACAAGTAATCCTTAGACCTGAGACACCATAGTTGTCTTATGCATGTAGCTTTAGAAGTTTGATAACACTAAGTGCAAATCCTATTCAGGGGTTTGCAAAGGTGTTCATTGGCCCTACTGCTATGTGTATGAAGGCATGTGAGTGATCAACAAGGGATCCATCACTCTCAGGAAAAAGAGAGAGAATGTCTCATATAGCATTCATAATATAACTCATTAAATCCATGGCCATGGTAGGATGAATATGAAAAGAGTTTCATGAGTTCATCAATGAGTTGATATCTATGAATGAGTATAAAGTAATTGAACTAGGGACTTGACAGACTTCCATGTCCTATTAGTTCAATTGGAGACATTGTGTTGAAGGAAGGATGCAATTGTAACCTATAAACTATAACAGAAGGGTTCTTTGTAAATGACTATTCACCTCATTAAGGACCACACCATGAGCCATATGCTAGGTGTTACTCATGGTTAGTAGAAGCCCTAATTGATATAAGTGAGTTATAATCAATTAGGGAATTGGAAGGAGTTCCAATTAAACCCTAAATGGAAAGAGTTCCATTGTGCACATCTTGTGCTATTCCTACTACTTAATGATGTGAACCCAATGGGTCACACACTGATCATGCAAGATGAGCTTTTAAGTCTATGAGAGAAAGGGTATGAGTGCATAAAGAATAGTTCTTTGAGGCCATGTTTGTATTTGATATAAACAATAGGGGTTATTGTGCAATTTAGGGAAATTGCACAAAACCCTAAAAGGGTTTCCCCCTAGGGCCGGCCCCTTTAGTGTGGACTATTTAAGTCACACTATGATGTGTGACATCACATACTTTGGAGGCTCCCCAAGGGCTGGCCAGAATTTTCAGCTTCCCTCTCTCTCTCTCCTCTCTTCTCCTACACTAGCAACAACAAGGAAAAGGAGGAAAGGACTTGAAGCTCTAGCTAGGTGTGGATACCATTGGAGGCACCACACTTGGGCTGCTCATTCACCGCTGTCCGGAATCAAAGCTTGGAGCAAAAAGGAGAAGACATTAAAACTGTAAGTGTTCTAACCCTCTTCGTAGTTAGGGTTTGATTTTGTGTTATGCATAGTTAGATTCATGGGATTGGGAATCGTAGGAAAAAATTTTATATTCCGCACTTCTATTTTTCCCTCTTGTTCGATTCCCAACAGTGGTATCAGAGCCATGATTATGCATAATACAAAATACATATGGGCTGGTAATTATGGTGTAGTTGAATGATTCAAAAATCTGGAAAATTTTTCTGCGTAATTGGTTTTCCTCCATGGCTGAACCTAGGGTTTGGAACCCTAGGTCAATTCTCTTCTACTCCTCTTCTAATTGATGGTTAAGTGTAGCCATGGATGCAATAGGTTGCATAGGGTTTGAGTTTGGAGAAGAAGAATAAGGAAACTAGGGTTTTATAAAACTGTTATGAACAGTTTTCATGGTAGCCATGAAAAACCGTCATCTTGTTTTGCATGCCGAATTCAGAGTTCTTCTCCAAAATTTTTGAGCCATATATGGTTAGAAAGCTCTTCGAATAAGCTTTCCAACCCAACAAACGGTGCGTCCATCCGAGTTCTGTAGTGAAAGTTATGAATTTTTTACTATAGGCTGTCTGGAAAGACAGTTTTGCTCGGGAATGATGCAATAGCCACAACTTTTAGTTATTGATGGAGATCAAAGGCATGGCAATGGTTGCCACCACTTGGGTTATGTTCTAGACATGGTAGGGAAAGGTTCCCAAGAATTTAGATGCATCATAATTGGATTAAGATACTAGAACAGAAGGAAGAAGGAGAAGAACACCATGGAGGTTGAATCTGGGTTTTAGAACCCAGAGGTTCTTGCAATTAATTCTAATTAAAGCTGCTGTATTTATGATGGAAAATCATTATAGGATCATTATATATCATGTGTATATGATTTTCTTTAAGTTTCAAAAAAGTTTTGATGGAAAAAGATTCAGAAAGTTTGAAAATTTTTCATGAACAGCATAGCAGAATTTTTCTGCAAAAAAGTCATCAATGGAGTTTTGATTAGAACTTGAGTTAGGGAACTCCAAATTGCATGAAACCAATTGCATTAGTTTCCTAAGACATGTAGGATACTGGGAAAATTCGTTTGGTAGCCTAATTCATTCATCTTGCTGGGTTTTAAATCAATTTCTGACCATGGACAGTATGCTGTCAAATTCTGGGCAGCCTACTGTTGTTTTAATTGTTTAGAACAATTGGTGATGATTTGATCATCCAAACCTCTTCTATGAGCTTAGTATTTCATGTAGGGACATGATACAAAAGCTGGTTTCAATGGAGGAGTCGAATTGATAAGGATTTAGAAGCTATTGTCACCTTCAAGGTCTGCAACAATGGCTCCAGCAATGGGTTTTGGAAACCCTAATTGTTCTTGATGATGGCAGCCACTTCCACCTCTTCTCACGTGTCCAAGGGCTTGTCCCACACCCCTGTAGTCCTCTCCCTTGGATGGCCATGGCCTCCCACTGCCGTTGGTGGCCATGGCAGCCTAGCCAAGCTCAGGCAGCCCCCTGGTAGTGACGGCTGCATAGAGTTAAGGATGAAACCCTAATTTTGAGTTAATGATGAAACCCTAATTTCATTATGGCATTAATTAAACCCTAATTGGAATATTAATTACCTTAATTAAGAGTTAATGATTGGTCATTAAATGACCAATCATGGTTATTAATTGTTAGGGCATAATTAATACCATTAATGATGTCTAGGGTTAGGGTTTTGATAACCCTAATTAGTGTAATTAATTAAGGGTAATTAATACCCTATTTGGCATTAATTAAACCCTAATCCCTTTTATTAAATACCATATGAACCTAGGGTTTTAATGATTGGTCATTAAATGACCAATCATAAGGCATTTAATGATTAGGGCTTGCATTTAGGGTTTAGGGTTATGCATTTAGGGTTTAGGGTTTTAGGAAACCCTAATACACTAATTCATCATTTTAATGATTTTATTTAATTCCTATATTAATTATTTAATTAATATTGATTAATTTTATAATGTTTTAAATGGTTTAAAACACAATTAGGGATTAAATTAAAATCTGGAAATTCTTAATTAAATGAAATTGTTTTGTTTAATTAAGGAAACCCTAATATTGGATATTAGAGTTATTTTAGGAAACTTTACATGTTTTAAATTAATTTGATTAATTGAAACTGTAATGTCTTAAATGTTAAGACTTTATTTAATTTTGGATATTTTTGTTAAAACCTAATAAGATTAGGATGCATTAATGAGATTAATGTAAATCATTCAAGAGAATTACCATAATGCCCATATGTTTTAATGCTTACAGTTTTTCTGTACATTATGCAATGAGATTGTATGTATGTGCTTGGATGATGATTATGGACTATACCATTTAAACCAATTGTGATTGGCCGTCTTA
This sequence comes from Liquidambar formosana, assembly GCA_039720395.1. Taxonomy (NCBI): domain Eukaryota; kingdom Viridiplantae; phylum Streptophyta; class Magnoliopsida; order Saxifragales; family Altingiaceae; genus Liquidambar; species Liquidambar formosana. Next base: position 52,171,395 of record CM077820.1, on the reverse strand, counting down.
TGAATGGGATGTTATTATTTACAAGAGTTGTAATTTTATTAAGGTGATGTAATTTATTTGGGGCTCGCATGCCACCTTCCCTCTCCCTCTCTCTCTATCATTCTCTTATGTACCCCACATTCCCCTTATGTATCCCTTTCTTTAAATTATGTAAATGTTATGTAATTGAGAGCGCACTAAGGAGCATGGTAGACCCAAAGGAGCATGATAGAGCCCAACAAGCCAATGGTGGAGACCATCAAGCCAAGGGAGCAGATTGAAGGACTTGAAAGCTTAGAGAAGTGTTTCAAGAAAGCATGCATGTTACGAATGGTTTATTTTACGATCACCTACACCCACCTTAGACCTTGGATTCAATCTATTAGCTTGGATTGAATCCTCTCAAAGTCCATAATCATCATAGTGGGAGCTTAAATTTATGAGATAATTGTATTAGCTCCAATACCATAGTTTGGTATATGTTACCTATTCACTTAGGGACTAATATCAAAATATGGTACTTTATATATGTTGATATATAATAGCATGCGATGTATGATTTATAATAGCATGAGATGTATGATTATAAATAGCATAATTTATATGTTTAAATTTTGATACATAGGATGTATGTTAATTTGATGAGACCCTTTAAAACCCCTCTTATTTAATATTAAGTTGAAAATGGAGAAGTCATTGGGGAATGAATTCTTCATTGCCTTCCATCATTATAGGATCATCTAACGTCCCTTAATGTGGGTACCTGGCTGCAGACATGTAGGAGCTACCCATGTTAAAGACATTACTTGAAACTATCACATATGAGATATCATGGGGTGCCTAAACTGGTATATACCAAGAAACTAACATGTGAGGTATATATTTGGCGAAACATACCTGTGTGAATGATGGGTTTAACTTAAATAGGGAAGTATTCCAAGAAACTAACATGTGAGCTATATGTTCCCTAGAGGCAAAATGGTTGGAACTTGCTTATGAAGCAATAGACAAAGAATTGTCTTCTTATTGTGGGTTAGAAGTCAAGAAACTAACATGTGAGGCTTCTAGGTCACAGTGGGACCCCAATCCCCATTAAGGAATGAGATTCCCGAATTCCATTAGAGGGTGTATGGAATTTGATAAAATAGTGGGAGGTACCATATGATTAAAGACCCAATCATTATGGATAAAAATGAAATCTAATTCTCTGTTTATGTAGATTACCTAATTACTCACCTCAAAACCCCTATTTCCTAATATATAGGATATTGATAGTTTGACTAAACCCGATTTCTTTGATTGACTTAGGAAATTGAGAATTGTTCTCAATTTCAAAAGATTGTTTATATGCTACTAGGCCTTTTATTAAAGGCCCTCCATAAAACATCCTAAGAAGAAAAAGACACTATGCGCAATTGGCATCTTGTTGCCATGCTATATAATAGTATTGATGACTAATGAACTTCAGAAGCAAAATTAGTCAATGCAAGTGCCTTTGATGTCCTACATCACATACAAAGGTTGTATTGTGAGTAAAATAATACTATAAAGTATAGTACTTGTAAAGGACTTCTTCTGGACTAGGATGTAATAAAAGTTGTTTATTAATAATCATTCTTTTGAAAAATGATTAATCACATAGAATAGCTTGAGAAGCTAGATGTGATTTAAAATGGAAGCATAGAGGGAAGCAAGTCTTGAAAAGTCAAAGACAAAGAAATATAATTATTTTGTAGTAAACATAAGGTATTGTAAAGGGAACTTGATAAAGTATCAGTTTTCTAAAAGAACCAAACTTTTGAAGTTTTGGTTTATGCTCTAAACTAAAATGTTGGTTAGTTCTGCTTCTTGGTTTTTTAGATTCTAGAGTAATCTAAATGGAAGCAGAAAGTTAAGTAGATAATAAGTTACCTTTAAAATTTAATAGAGCAAGAGTTGCTAGATTAATTTTGGGAACTTATTTCTTAACTAGGTCATTTAAGACATTCTAGAAATTTGATTTCTGAATTTAAATGACTAATTAGAGCGAATGCAACGTATTCTGAGAATACAAGAGATGTAGAGACTCTCATTTAAATGTAACGATTATGACTTGGTTATGAGATGACCAAACCCATCTTTTACTTGGTGAAGTGAAAGAGTTACATTTATAATTTCACTAATACATTGTGATGTATATAGTCAAGTAGAGCATGCATTCAATTACAGTAGACTCATCTTAGAATACCATAGCTCAATGGTGAATCTAAGAGAAGGAATTGAACCCTATTAAGATATGGTTTGATCCATGATGAGTTTTACTAATGTATCCATCTAGGATATACCTTAAAATTGCTACATACTGATAATTTAGGGTTCACTCCAGTTTTGTCCCAATTATATCAGATATGATATGGGAAGAAACCCAACTTAAAGAAGTTAAGGCTTGGGCTTGTGCTACGTTTGTCTGGAAACATAATGTAGACAATCTGGAAATAAGGTCAAGTAAGTGTTGAATTGTGGTATATCCCAAAAGTGGTTGGGATAGTATTTCTATTACCCTAATGAACAAAAGTTGTCCATTAGGATGTTTGCTGGATTTTCTTGAGAAAGAGTTCATTCAAGAAAGATGCAAAAGTAGATAGAATTTATAGAATTGTCTGTAAAGCCACAAACGAACAAAGATCCAACCCTTGTCTCTGTTAAGACAAAACCCTTAACTACACTACAATCTTTTCATAGATCAAATTGGATATTTCTTAACATAAGAGAGATATTGTATCTCTATTAGAATGTGAAAGAATTGTTCTTTGGTGATAAAGATCACCAAGATAATCCTATTGATTATGACTAGATGATGTTTCACATCAACTCGAGAAATGACTAAGAGTCATTAAATCCAATATGGATAGGTAGAGACCTAAAAGGCTTGGCTATTTAAGAATGTTTTCAACATAGGCAAAAGGTTGTCTACAAAGAAACTTGTTTGATAATAGTTATGCTGAAATCCATTTGGATCTTGTTATCTATAAACACACATTTTGAATATAAGATATGTCAAAAACGATATAAAGATATTATATCACATGGTGAAAAACCATAAAAGTGTGTAAGTTATAGAAGTCTATTAATAGACTACAAGGTTCTCATAATTAGAACATCTATAAAGTTGAAGTAATCAAATTGTTTGATTTCTCTCATTGTATAGATGGATCATGAGTGTATAAAAGGTTAGTGGGAGTGCGATCGTTTTTCTTTATCCTAAGTATAGATGACATCATAATCATTATGAATGATATATGAATGTTATCTAATGTAAAGTTTTAGTTTTTAGAGAAAAACTAATTCATGAAAGATTTGGCAGAAGCATCCAATAAGATCTATAGAGATAGATCATATAGATTGCTAGGTATCTCCAAATCATCAAACATAGTTGAAATGTTGAAGGAGTTCAACATGGAGAATTCTAAGGGAGGTCTGATTTACTTCAGATAAGAATTCATTATTCAAGGGCATGTGCCCTAGGATAACACAAGTAAGGTTCTTAAAGTGTTAAAAAGCCTTATTCTACACTATGTATTGAACCTGATATCTATTATGTTGTAATTGTTACAAATAGTTGTCAGTCAATTCAAATTTGGAATATTGGATTGTATATGGAAATTGTAAACTCATAGTAGATGGGTATATGGATTTGGATATAATCCATATGGGGTATATTTTATATATTCACTTTAGTTGGTGAAATATTTAATGGAAGAACTGTATGAAAGATACAGTGGATTCCATTATTAAGGGTGAATTAATTGTCGCATTGTCTAGGAGACTGTTTGGATCTATAAGTTCATTTAGAACTTGGAGTTGTTCCTTCCATTGAGTTGCTCACACCTTGTTTTGTGACAACAATGGGTCTATAGCTCAAGTATAGGAATCACGGTCTCATCAAAAGTCCAAACACATAGAGCGGCAATTCCAAGTGATTAGAGGAATCATTGGAAAAGGTAATAGATACATTACAGAAGATATTATCTACATAAGTTTTTGTAGACCTACTGACTAAAGCTTTAAAACATAATTGGTTATGTCTAAGACCAACATCTTGAGAAGATAGGTATGCGATACATGGTCGATTGGCTTTAGTGCAAGTGGGAGATTGTTAGGATTATGCCCTAGAGCCAATCATAGAGATGATTGTTTAGGGATTAGGAACAATCATTTGATTCATTTATGTATGTCACATTTATTATTGATTTAATAAAAGGGCTTATTCTATTATGTTTATATGCATCATTTATATTTACATAATATGTCCATGGAGTTAGAGTTGAGAATATGGAATTACAAAGAGTTGTAATTTTGAGACTGTAAATATATCTCTGTACTAAACTCCTAAAGCATTCCTAGTTGAAGGTTCACTATGATGGACAATAATGAACCATAGGACTAGCACTTGTTAGGTTGACTCTATAGGAGGATAGCTAGTCTCAAGCTATTTGTGTGCAGACACTACAACCAACAAGTGGGTGCCTATTATGAGAATAGGTACACTGAATGTGACCAAAGATATGAGATATACTGAATGGAGTTTTATCCTGCCTGTCAATCAGTTTCTCATTGTTATAGTGGTACAAGTAATCCTTAGACCTGAGACACCATAGTTGTCTTATGCATGTAGCTTTAGAAGTTTGATAACACTAAGTGCAAATCCTATTCAGGGGTTTGCAAAGGTGTTCATTGGCCCTACTGCTATGTGTATGAAGGCATGTGAGTGATCAACAAGGGATCCATCACTCTCAGGAAAAAGAGAGAGAATGTCTCATATAGCATTCATAATATAACTCATTAAATCCATGGCCATGGTAGGATGAATATGAAAAGAGTTTCATGAGTTCATCAATGAGTTGATATCTATGAATGAGAATAAAGTAATTGAACTAGGGACTTGACAGACTTCCATGTCCTATTAGTTCAATTGGAGACATTGTGTTGAAGGAAGGATGCAATTGTAACCTATAAACTATAACAGAAGGGTTCTTTGTAAATGACTATTCACCTCATTAAGGACCACACCATGAGCCATATGCTAGGTGTTACTCATGGTTAGTAGAAGCCCTAATTGATATAAGTGAGTTATAATCAATTAGGGAATTGGAAGGAGTTCCAATTAAACCCTAAATGGAAAGAGTTCCATTGTGCACATCTTGTGCTATTCCTACTACTTAATGATGTGAACCCAATGGGTCACACACTGATCATGCAAGATGAGCTTTTAAGTCTATGAGAGAAAGGGTATGAGTGCATAAAGAATAGTTCTTTGAGGCCATGTTTGTATTTGATATAAACAATAGGGGTTATTGTGCTATTTAGGGAAATTGCACAAAACCCTAAAAGGGTTTCCCCCTAGGGCCGGCCCCTTTAGTGTGGACTATTTAAGTCACACTATGATGTGTGACATCACATACTTTGGAGGCTCCCCAAGGGCTGGCCAGAATTTCCAGCTTCCCTCTCTCTCTCTCCTCTCTTCTCCTACACTAGCAACAACAAGGAAAAGGAGGAAAGGACTTGAAGCTCTAGCTAGGTGTGGATACCATTGGAGGCACCACACTTGGGCTGCTCATTCACCGCTGTCCGGAATCAAAGCTTGGAGCAAAAAGGAGAAGACATTAAAACTGTAAGTGTTCTAACCCTCTTCGTAGTTAGGGTTTGATTTTGTGTTATGCATAGTTAGATTCATGGGATTGGGAATCGTAGGAAAAAATTTTATATTCCGCATTTCTATTTTTCCCTCTTGTTCGATTCCCAACAGAGCCCACCACGCCTTCGCATTCGCCACGCCTCTACGGGTGACGGGCAGCTTGGGCAGCTGTTGCACAAGGAGAAACCAGGTAAGCACAGCACAGGTATGTATATTTGCAGCAAAATATATCAAATATAAAAATAAAAAAAATAAAAAAATCGAAAGTAAGGAGGAAAACACAGCAGGCACGTACGTACATGCCTTAAGCACGTACGTGCATCAGGCAGGCACGTACGTGTCTGTGACCATTTTTTGCCTCTTTTTGGACCCACCCCACATTCGTTGCATGATAATAAAAAAAAAAAAAAAAAAAAAAAAGGTGTATAAAGGACAAGCACGTACGTGCATCAGGCAAGCACGTACGTGCATCAGGTTGTTGCCCTTTGTGTTCCAGTTACGCCCACACAAATCCATGAGATTCCAACCCCCTCCCGTCCGTTTCGAGCCTCGAAGAAGCTCGAATATGTCCTATTCCATGATTAATTGGAAGAAAGTGGGTTAAGTCCAGATAAAGACACGTGCGCACGCATAAGACGCACGTACACGCACTTGGTACGTACGTACGTGACTTTAGCTGGGTTTTTTTCAAGTTCTTCTTCCATTTCGGTGACATCCCACCAAATCCCTAGATTTTACCCCCTCACATTCGTTTTCGTGATAACCCAAAGTCAAGGTTTTCGTTTCGATAATCGAAAATGAAATAAACATTGCGGAAATGAACACTTACTCGGCCTAACGCGGCAAGATGGGAGGCGTGCTCGGTGGGACGGAGGAGAATGCCACCCTCACTACGTCGGAGGCGCGGCTGGGGGCGCCACCTCTAGATCGCGGGCCTCCCTAGCTCGTCGGGGTCCCTCGCCGGTGCGGCACCTGATGTGCTCGCCTTCGCCGATGTGCGCTGGCGTTTGGGCGCCATGGGTGTGCTCAAATGAGATCAAGAAGCAGGAGGTGAGGATGGGAGATGTAAGGTCTCTTGGTTTGTAAGAGTGTACGTGAGGATTATGGGACGTGGGTGCGAGTTTATAGGCGTTTTCGCGCCTTTTGAACTGCCCCATAACCATGCATTGGAAACGACGCCGTTTGGGGAGTCTCTTTGAATACCCACAAAAACCGGATGCACGTACGTGCATAGGACCTGATCGTGCGAGCGTGACCGAGGCACGTGCGATCATGAACTTCAATTGCCGATTTATTTGCGGTTCGACTTGGTAATCAACCAATCCAAACTCGTTTTAAAATATCCCCTCAATCAACCCGGATTTAATTGGAATTCACCCTGCGAATTTCAATTCGAGACTCAATCAACCCGGATTTAATTGGAATTCACCCTGCGAATTTCAATTCGAAATTTAATCAACCCGGATTTAATTCGAAATTTAATTTAATTCGGAATTTCATCAACCCGGATTTAATTGGAATTCACCCCACGAATTTCAATTCGGAATTTAATCAACCCGGATTTAATTAGAATTCACCCCGCGAATTTTAATTCGAAATTCAATCAACCTGGATTTAATTCGGAATTTAATCAACCCGGATTTAATTAGAATTCACCCCGCGAATTTTAATTCGAAATTCAATCAACCTGGATTTAATTCGGAATTTAATCAACCCGGATTTAATTAGAATTCACCCTGCGAATTTTAATTCGAAATTCAATCAACCTGGATTTAATTCGAGATTTAATCAACCCGGATTTAATTGGAATTCACCCCACGAATTTCAATTCGAAATTTAATCAACCCGGATTTAATTCGAAATTTAATTTAATTCGGAATTTCATCAACCCAGATTTAATTGGAATTCACCCCGCGAATTTCAATTCGGAATTTAATCAACCCGGATTTAATTGGAATTTACTCCGCGAATTTCAACTCGAAGCTTAATCGACCCGGATTTAATTAGGAATTCACCCCGCGAATTTCAATTCGGAATTAAGTCAGCCCGGATTTAATTGGAATTCACTCTGCGAATTTCAATTCGAAATTAAGTCAGCCCGGATTTAATTGGAATTCACCCCGCGAATTTTAATTCGAAATTCAATCAACCTGGATTTAATTCGGAATTTAATCAACCCGGATTTAATTAGAATTCACCCCGCGAATTTTAATTCGAAATTCAATCAACCTGGATTTAATTCGGAATTTAATCAACCCGGATTTAATTAGAATTCACCCCGCGAATTTTAATTCGAAATTCAATCAACCTGGATTTAATTCGGAATTTAATCAACCCGGATTTAATTAGAATTCACCCCGCGAATTTTAATTCGAAATTCAATCAACCTGGATTTAATTCGAAATTTAATCAACCCGGATTTAATTGGAATTCACCCCGCGAATTTCAATTCGAAATTTAATCAACTCGGATTTAATTCGAAATTTAATTTAATTCGGAATTTCATCAACCCGGATTTAATTGGAATTCACCCCGCGAATTTCAATTCGGAATTTAATCAACCCGGATTTAATTGGAATTTACTCCGCGAATTTCAACTCGAAGCTTAATCGACCCGGATTTAATTAGGAATTCACCCCGCGAATTTCAATTCGGAATTAAGTCAGCCCGGATTTAATTGGAATTCACTCCGCGAATTTCAATTCGGAATTAAGTCAGCCTGGATTTAATTGGAATTCACCCCGCGAATTTCAATTCGGAATTAAATCAACCCGGATTTAATTAGAATTCACCCCGCGAATTTTAATTCGGAATTAAATCAACCCGGATTTAATTAGAATTTACCCCGCAAATTTCAAAATGCTGGATTCCCCGCATTACCTTCCGATTGCCCCGGAAAGGTATCACCATGAACTACGGAACTTCCCCCGATCCGACCTTCCATAACCATGCATTTGTATCATTTAAGGTTTGCATGAGCCAATTGGTCCAAAATGAGTGTTTCCGAGTCTTTTAATTTTGTTCATTGCACGAGCAAAATCAAAAGAAGGGGCAAACTGTTAACACCCCATTTTGTACCACTTGACACCTCAAGCCACTTTCTGAGACCCAATGATGAAGGGCAGTAGCCAACGGACCATCGCAAGCACACCCGAAGGACTCACGAGGACACAGTAGGCCTGGGATGACAATTTGATACCCCATGCATGTACGATCATGACCCCTTTTTTTTGAATTTCATCACTTCCCTCCGAAATTGTTTCTTGCCTTATACAGCCCCCACGCTGACAGCTGCTCAGTGGCGGCTGGGAAACCCTAGAAACCCCTGAATCAAACCCTAATCCCCGCCTATAAATACCCCGCTTTCATTCAAGAGAAGGGATCCGAATTTTGGCTATCAAACCATCACTCCGAAAAAGAAACTTTGGTGGCTATGTCTACGGGAGTCTGAAGAGCTAAGCCTACGACGGAATCGCTGCTGCCCATACCTGAGGGTAACCTTCTTCAACCCTTAATTTCGTTATACTTCAATGATTTAGCATAGTCATTTGTGATATTGCATGAATAGAATATTGCGTTCGATACGTACATCCGGTCATTTAATACTCAAGATTTCAGATCTAACCCGGCATTGGTTTGCTTGTGTATTTAAGGTTTGAAACGGAGTTTTTCACTCATTTCTAAGGTGTAAGGCCACATAGGACCCGTTCATCGTTTTGGCATTTAGTTTGCACGATTTAGGTCCTGTACTCAAATATCGTTCATTTATATGCATATGTTGCCATGCCATTCAAATCAAAGCATTTTCATCGTCCTTAAAATACATTTAGATGATTTTTTGTATAAACCGTGGTCACGGGCATGAATCCAGTAGAGGATTAGGCATGAATCTGTGAGATATTGCTAAGGCATGCACGTACGTATGTATGATATGCACGTACATGCATGTCATATGCACGTACGTGCATAGCCCTGTTTTTTGACAAATTAACTCCGTTTTCTGTTTTGCAGACAGTGTAAGTATCCCTTTTAGCTTCGAGTTTTCCTTCTTGTATATATGTCTCCCTTTTAATCCTTTTTTATCCTCATTATTGCATGCCATTATTTGATTTTACACAAGTGTTTGTATAGCGGTCAAGTTCAATTGAATCCTTTTTAATTAAAGCCAATGAATGTGTGTGGGGGCCGGATTTTAACCGGGCGTAGATGGGTGCCTAACACCTTCCCATCGGCGTACCCTAGCTCCGAACCTTGATTCCTTTGGTAATGACGAGTTGGGCCCTTGCTAGGGGTCTATCGGTTCCCGAGGCCAAAATCGGGTGGCGACTCCCTCTCCGCCCTAATCGTCCGCAGTTAGTGGCGTACTCCTGAGCCGACGTGGTGAAAGGACACGGCGCTCACAGTTTCTTTCTGAAAGTGCTGGCCATTGTCTGAGATAACTTCATGCGGTACCCCATATCGATAGATGATACTGTGCTGTATGAACTGTGCTACCTTATTGGAATTCAAGGTCTTGAAGGACGCTGCTTCCACCCACTTAGTGAAATAATCGATGGCAACCAGGATGTATTCATGCCCATTTGACGCCTTTGGCTTGATTTGTCCGATGATATCTACCCCCCATACTGCGAATGGCCATGGTGATGACATACTTGTTAAAGGCATAGAAGGCAAATGTTGTCCACTAGCGAACAGTTGGCATTTGTGGCACTTCTTAACATGTGCGTGGCAATCTCTTTCCATGGTAGACCAATAATAGCCTAGCCTCATGATTTTCTTAGCCAATATATAGCCATTCATATGCGGAGCCCCTGTCCCTTCATGGATTTCTTTAATCAGATGCTCAGCTTCCTCCTCGGTGACACACAGCAGGTGGATCCCGTCGTATGATCTTCGATATAGCTTTCCTCCACAAAGTACATAGTGACTCGCCAACCGCCTTAGGGTTTTTCTGTCGATACGAGATGCTCCTTCTGGGTACTCCCTTTCTTCAATGAACTTCATTATGTCATGGAACCACGGGTGGCCATCATTTACTTCTCCTCCTCGGATTGCACAACAGTACACGAGCTTGTCTCGGCATTCTATCACCAACGGATTCACATTTCCTCTTTCAGGTATTTCCACCATGGATGCTAGGGTCGCCAAGGCATCGGCGAGCTGGTTCTTGTTTCTTGAAAGGTAGTTGAACTCTATTTCTGAGAACTCCTTGGTTAGAGCTTCCAGATAGGCATGGTAAGGCAGCAACTTCTCATCTCGAGTTTTCCATTCCCCTTTTATCTGACAAATGATTAGCGCCGAGTCCCCGAACACTTCTAATTCTTTGATCCCCAATTCAAGTGCCGCTTCCAATGCTAGGATGCAGGCCTCATACTCAGCAATGTTTTTGGTGGCTTCAAACCCCAACTTGACCGCCAACGGTGTAAATGCCTCTTCAGGTGAGACCAGCAGGACTCCTATCCCATAACCTTTCTTATTGGCTGCCCCATCGAAGTATACTCTCCAAGTTTTTCTACCAATCTCTAGCACGTCCTCATCTGGGAATTGATCGTTGAACGGAGCAGATAATGACACAGGACAACTAGCTAGGTAGTCTGCAATGACGCTTCCCTTGATAGATTTTTGATTCACGTACTTGATGTCGAATTCATTGAGGAGAATTGACCATCAAGCAGTTCTGAATGACAATACCGGCCTTTCTACCAGGTACTTCAACGGGTCCATGCGACTTATCAAGAACACTTCAAATGACATCATGTAGTGCCGGAGCTTTTGTGTCGCCCATACTAGTGCGACACAAGCCTTTTCAATGGCATTGTACTTCACTTTATAGTCCGTCATTTTCTTGCTTAGGTAGTAGATGGCATTCTCCTTTGTGGACCCTTCGAGATATTGAGCTAACATAGCTCCCGTCGCGGTTTCGGTGACCGTTAAGTATAACAAGAGCGGTGCACCTTGCCGCGGGGGAACTAAGATTGGAGGATTGCTTAAGTATCTCTTAATGGTCTCAAAGGCCTCTTGGCATTCTTCGTTCCATACTTTTGGCACACCTTTCTTAAGCAATTTGAAGATTGGTTCGCAAACCATGGTCAAGTTGGCAATGAATCGGCTTATGTATTGAACCCTTCCCAGAAAACCCCGGATCTGCTTCTCAGTGTTAGGCGGCTCTATCTCCACAATAGCTTTTATCTTCCCTGGGTCCACTTCTATGCCCCTCTGAGTGATCATGAACCCCAATAGCTTGTCTGCAGTGACACCAAAAGCGCACTTCTGTGGGTTTAAACGGAGATTGTACTTCTTAGCTCGCTCTAGGAATTTCTCTAGTGCCTTGAAATGCCCTTCTCTATCCACGGACTTCATGATCATATCATCGACGTAAACCTCGACTTCCTTATGGATCATATCATGCAATAAGGTTGTAGCTGCTCTTTGGTAAGTAGCCCCAGCATTTCTTAAGCCAAAAGGCATTACCATGTAACTGTACGTTCCCCATTGCGTGATAAAGGCTGTTTTTTCCATGTCTTGAGGTGCCATCTTTATCTGGTTATACCCGGAGAATCCGTCCATGAAGGAGAGGAGTGCATATCCCACGGTGCTGTCCACCAACACATCGATATGGGGTAAAGGAAAGTCATCCTTAGGGCTCGCGGCGTTGAGATCTCGGAAATCGACACACATCCTCACTTTCCCATCTTTTTTAGGCACAGGCACTATATTTGACAACCACTCGGGGTACTCCACAACTTGGAGGAAACCCGCGTCTAGTTGTTTAGTTACCTCTTCTTTTACTTTTAGAGCCCATTCTGGTTTTAATCTTCTGAGTTTCTGCTTTACCGGCTTCTTTAGGGAATTAGTGGGGATATAGTGTTGCACAATATCGGGGTCAATGCCAGGCATATCTTCATAAGACCATGCAAAAGCCATAATGTTGGCTTTCAAGAGAGAGATCATCTTTTCTTTTTCAACGGGGGAGAGGGTTTTCCCAATTTTAACTCTTCTTGGCAATTCATTTGTCCCTAAGTTGATTGATTCCAATTCATCCATATTAGGTTCGGTGACACCCCTTTTCCTTTGCTCAACGAGCTCCGGGGGGACATCGTTCCTAGGATCTATATCCATGCCATAAATATCCATAGAGGAGAGAAAAGAGACACTGCATATATAGAGAAAGAAAACACACTTTATTGACTAGGAATAGTAGGAATGACACACAAAAGAAGAAAGAAAACAAACAAATCTGTATCAATACCATGACTCCACAAAGAGAGTTGAGTAGATACATCTTATTGAATTAGGGAAATATTACTAAACTAAGACACCTACAAGCTGCTATCAGGTAGGCCAAGGTCTTCTTCTTCATGGAGCTCCGCAATGACACCGCATTCAAGGTACCAATTCAGGAGTGGCACGGTAGCATGGCTAATGGACGAACCCTGGAGTTCTTCAATGGTCGAGTCTTCCATAGTGAGGATCATATCCTGGAATATTTCAGCCATAGCCCCTGCATCAAGGTTCTCTGCCCAGTCTTCTTCTTTCTTTTCCCAGAACTCATCATCGATGGCTTCATCATCCGCCATTTCAGCTGTGATTGGATACCATTCGGTGAAGAAAATTTCAAAACCCGGAACTCGGATCTTGGCAGCTTGGTCAAAGGTGGGTTCTGGAAACCCGCAATATAGAAAATCATCCCCTTCTTTGACGAAGTAACCATTCAAAGTAGGTCGGTATGGCGAGATTCTCAGGTCTGGCACCCTTCCCTCGGCTTTGGCTCTTACTTTCTCTTTATTCCTCTTCAGCATTTCCGCATGATCATTTCTAGAGGGCTCATATCCTAACCCAAAGGTGTATGAGATGACACGGCTTTGAATAGACGTAGGGATCCCCTGTTGGCGATGCCCTAGCCCCATGCCTGGAAAGAAACTCATTCTTCTCATGATCTCACCAACGTGCAAGTTGCCATGGGGGCAAAAGTCCAAGGGTATTAATTCACCCTTCTCAAGTTCTTTCTCAATGCATTGGACATAGTCAAACCCGGATAATGGCACTGCTGCTGATTCTAGTTGTATCTCACATATGGGCACGCCTGCGAGTTTCAATTCATAGTCCCTTTGAAGTGTTACTATGGCCCCTTCGTAAGGAAACTTTACCTTTTGATGGAGTGAAGATGGCACAGCCCCAGCAGGATGGATCCAAGGTCGGCCCAACAACAAGTTGAAACATGACGGCACATCCAACACTTGGAATTCCACCCTAAATTCAGTGGGTCCCATGATAAGAGGCAAAGTAACTACCCCTATTACTTCACGGCGGGTGTTGTCATAAGCTCTTACAGTCTGCCCAGATAGTGTGAAATCGGTGGGTCCCAAACCCAAGACAGTGGCAGTTTTGAGAGGGCATACATTCAGTGCAGACCCATTGTCGATAAAGATGGTAGGTACCCTCTTCCCCATAGTGTCAACGGTCACATAGAGAGCTTGAGAATGGCTTGGCCCGCTTTTGGGTAGGTCCACATCGGTGAATACGATGGTTGAGTTCTTGGGAATTGGATTCACCAAATGTACCAATCCCTCGGGAGATGTGTCAACAGGCACTTGTATCTGATTCAGCAGTTTCAACACGGTCTGTCTGTGCTTATGTGAGGCCATGAGTAAGCCCCAAATAGTGATGTTAGCATTGGTCTTCTTCAGTTGCCTAAGCACCTCATCCTCCTCTTCTTGCAAGCTAGGACGCTTCTGCCCTTCCAAATCTTCCAATAGATTCTCAGACTCTAGGTGGGGAGGCTTGAAATGACGACCCCCTCTGGTTATATGATCCAGCTCATCATCACTAGCCCATATATCATGGACTTCCTCGGAGTCATTCATTAAGTCATCCCACTCTATTATGTCAATGCTCTCCATCTCTGTCGGCAAGTCATCCCAACCTGTAGGGACTATCGGCTCATCTGATTTTGGACTTGGGCTTGAGTACAGCACATAGTAGTCAAATTTCCCCGACGATTCACCCAATAAGCCAACCTGAGGATCCCCTGCTTCATATCTTTCTTTCAGCTCTTGTTGGATAGATTTCTTTGGCAACAACAAAACCTTTTGGTCAATGAGGTCTTAGATGATCTTCTTTAGTATAGAACAAGCCTCGGTGTCATGGCCGGGTGCACGATGGTATTGGTAATATTGGTGAGGGGTTGAGGGCCTTGGCTTTGGTGGAAGTGGCATGATAAGGCTGTTATTGCGGCAAATGGTGAAGAGACGGGTTAAGGTCATGGGGAGTGGAGTGTATTGTCTTATGGGATGGCGAGGGCGAGATAATTCAACCCCAATGGCATTTATGGTGTTAGGTGGGGCTGTGTTGTTATGAGATGGGAGAGAATTACGAGTAACATTTGGACGGGTTGGTGGTGAGATGACTTGTTTGTCAATGAGGTCTTGGACTTGATGGCGAAGGCGAACACAACGATTGGTGGCATGGCCCTTGGATTGGTAGTACTTGCAGTACTCATTCTCGTTGTAGTTCCTGGGTAAGGGATTTGGTGGGGGTCTTGGGTCGAGTGGCTTCAATAGGTTACGGCTTATGAGCTTTTCAAGGACTCTTTCGAGTGGCATGAATAGGTCAGTGAATTGGCGAGGTGGGTTGACATCATTGAGAGAGAAGGGTTGGATGGGTTGAGTTATGGTGTTGACCTCGGCATTATTCTTCCCAGTAAAGTTTGTCTTGCGACTCCTCACTTCCTCAGTTTTGATTGCCCCATCATTGATAGCATCTTCAACCTGCGTGCCAGCCCCTATGAGAGCTTTGAAATTGGGGAAATAATGGGCAAATAAGTGCTTGTGATACACGGGCAGCAAGTTCTTAACCACCAGCTGAATTTGGTCCTCCTCATTTGGCCTATCCGTCATTCTTGACGCCTTTTGTCTCCACCTTGTAATGTAAGCGGAGAAAGTTTCATGAGCCCCTTGCTTGGTAGTTTCCAGGTCCCTTCGAGTAACATCCACCTCTGTGTTGTACTTGCAGTGCTCCGAGAACTCATTGCATATGTCTTCCCAAGTCCGAGTTCTGTTCTCATCCAAGGACAAGAACCATTTCAAAGCGGAAGTGGCCAAGGTTTCATGGAACATTTGAGCTAACAGCTCGTCGGTGGCCCCTCGAGGGTGCATAGCTCGCACATACATCTTCAAGTGAGTTTTAGGGCAACCTGTCCCATCGAACTTTTCTAACTCCGGCATTTTAAATTGTAATGGAATACGAGCCGTTGGAAACAAAGATAAAGTCCGCACATCGACCATGTCATCAGCCCTACGAATCCCTTTTATAGTTCTCTCCAAAGCTTCTACCTTGCTAGCTAATACGGAATCACTGCTAGAACCTTTCCCCTTGACTTCCCCTTCTAGGTTGGTGACCTCAGGTTTCGAGCTACTTTCCCCCCTTGTCTTGGTGTTCTCATTGGATTGAGGTCCCTCTTCAGTGCCAGCCCCATGAGGTATACCCGAGGAATAGGCCTTAGAGCCATTTTGTTCAAGATCCGCCATCTTCTGTTGGTTCTCTTGAGCCATTTTCAATGCGGTATCGGATGTCTCGGCGGTATGGTCAAGCTTGGCCATGATGGCTTTCAGGCAAGCCTCAAGGTCAAAGTGCCCCTCACTAGTTCTTTCATCGGCCATGTCTGTCTGATGGGTAGATTCAACACTCACTAGGCGCCCTTGCGGATTGCGGATCCAAGCCAGCACGTCTATGGATAGAAAAGTTTTAACCTTTAGCCTAAGGACTTGTCCTAAACCTCCATATTTTCCTTAATGAACTCGGTCTCTACACCATGTTCAATTAATTCATTCCTTTTATCCACTTACCTTTACAGGGGTCATGGATTAAGGGTATGTTTAAAAGAATAGGGCATAGAGTCCTTCAATTAGGTTTAATTGTTCCCCTAAGACTAGCACATCACAAACATAGCTTTACATCCTATTTCCTTAATTTATTCCTCCTAACCCATGGCCTTAACGAAGGTTAGGGTTTAAAGGTCTATGTTAAGGGCATAAGATATAAAGCCTCACACCACAAACACGGCATAGCATCATTACAAACAATTGTGGGTGCATAAAGGTGAGACCACAGTGTCCTACAAGGCCCACTACATAAACTAAAAGAGGGTAGGCTGGGGTCCTTCACTTGCTTGAGCAATCCTTATACCTAACCACATGTGGCATCAGGAACGCCGCGTGGGTCCAGCAGTACGTGATTAACTCATTTAATATACCCAAGGGCAAGCCTAAGGGTACTAGGCAAGAGAGGTTGATAGCTTTCGCCCCAACACTTGGAATCAGGAAAACCAAGGTTGAAACTAGGCCGATCGTTGGCAAGGATACATCGAGGGACATCGATCCTAGCATGCAAGAGTTTGCGCATACAATGCAATAAATGAAAGCACACAATCAAGCGGATGCAATGTAATTGATTTTAATTAAACATAAGAAATTAACCTAGCCCAATTAAACTTTATAGAGTCTAGCCCACAAAGTCCCCAGTGGAGTCGCCAAACTGTGAACCCCGGAAATTGGGCCCACGAGGGATTGACGAAAAGGTTGTGTGGGTTTTGAAAACACAAAGGAGTCGCCACCTCATTTTTTAAAGGAAACAAGGAAAACCCTAAAAACAGTTTGTTTTAGGAAAACAATTTGAATGACTCCATGTTTAAAAAGGAAAGGCAAAAACCAATCTTTTGGAAACCAAAGAAATCTGGGATTCGGAGGCTAAGTTATGACATGGGAAGGTTCTAGGCAAAGCCTATAGGCACCCATGTCACCCTTTCGGTCTCTCAGTTCATTTGGGCTAAATCAAGATCTTTCCATACAAAAAATCAGCAAGTATATCATCACAAGATAGCATGCATATCATATATTTCATTCATCCATCCATGCATAATAAACACATAAAAACAGAAAATAAAGAAAAAGAAAAGAAAACAAAAAGAAGCCTAGGATGCTTGGATCCTAGAACGGACTTGAGCCTCACGAAGAGCGCCTACGTACCATGCAACGAAATACATGGATCAAAGTCCACGTAGTTCGATTAGAACTAGGGTTAAGACTTAATATAAACCTATGGTTAAAACCCTAGGTTTCCTTATTTGATCAAAAGAATTGAATTTGATAGAGAGTTTGATTTTGGAAAGAAATCCACAAAATGGAAACCTTAATAAAAACCAAAATTTTATGGGTTAAGGAAACCCTTAATTAAACCATAGGAACATATTAAAAATTAACCCTAAAGAGGGAGAAGGGAAAGAGTTAAGGGAGAGAGGTGAATTGGGGCACCTTCATACCCACTTACCTAAGCGCAATAGCTCCAAGCATTAGCCATTTCATGCATTGGGCAGCCCTATTTGCCATAGGACAAATACCACACCTATTTGCACCCTTACAAGTGCTCCAAACCATGCAAATACAATGATATGCAAATCTGGACAGAATAGTATTATGGCCTAAAATCATCTACTAAGCATGCTAACAGCAAAAACTGCAAACAATAATAAGTCCTAACATATTCCTAGAACCATATCATGCATAAAACCCTAGAAATCAACTAACATGCATGCAAAAATATCATGTTTACTCCATATGAAAAATATATACAGCAAACATGAAGAAAAACCAATAAAAAACCTACTTTAACATGCTGTATAAAAACAAACACAAAACAAAGACTCTAAAACCCTAAACTCACAAATATGCTTGAAAACATACAAAACCAATTCTAAACATGCTAAAATAAAACTAAACAGAACCTAAACCATGCATATTAATTAACTAAAACAATAAAACATGACAAAAAAAACCTAACTCTAACATGCAACATCACTATTCTAGAACAAGGACAACAGAAACACAAGAATCATAACTATGCATTGAAACTCATGAACTAACTCTAAGGCATGCAAAACTCCTCATGAACATCATCAATATCACATGTATTAACCAATAGAAACTTCAATTCATGGTAAAAATTATAAGCATGGCATGCAATAGAGCTATCCTACATGATACCTTAGTTTAAGCTTGAATAGAGAAGGAGAATACCTTAGGAAGAGCCCTCCTTGCTGCTGTATGAACTCCCTCTTGCTATTGTGGATGTCTTCAACCAATGTTCTTCAAGGCTACAGCAAGAACTCCAGCTCTCCTTCAAGTCTCTCTCTCTTATTCTCTCTCAAACACTCAAGTTTTAATGCATAAAGGGGCTCCCCTTGTGTTGAAGCATAGGGGGGTATTTATAGAGTTTCATTAGGATTAACCAATGGCTAGGATTAAAAACCTAAAAATTAATCCAAGGGCTATTAGAGACCCCCTTGGGGCTTAAGTAACTCAGAAGTTACCAAAAAATAGAAGGAAACTCGTCCAAAAGAGCCCAAATACGTCAAAATAGGCAAGAGTCCGCTTCAGCAAGGAGTTAGAGTGAAAATAGGAAAGTGGTCTCGGGTGACCACCAGGGCCTGGGCGGCTAGCCACCTGGGCCCAGGCGGCTAGCCGCCCGGGGCTGGGTGGTCACCTGAGCCCACTCCGGATTTTTGCCTATTTTTGACTCCTAATGCTTCTAGAAGTGTTTCAGGGGCCAAATGAACTCCGATTTTGATGAAACAAAAGCCAAAACGACCGTGTTTCGATGAGGAATATGTTTTTGAACATTTTAGGGTGAAAAACACTAACCATGGGGGCATGGTTAGGTTTGAACAAGGTGGTTAACCACTATGCTCTACCTTTGCTAAGCATAGGCATGCACATAGGGTCAAACCAAACACTTTCCATATCAAAATTGAACTTCATAAAACACTTTTGGGAGTAAAATGATGACTAATGAAAGTCAATTTGAAAAGATTTGGTAGGTAATTGTGAGTTAATTAAAGCTAACCCAAAGAAGGGTCAATTAACCAACTTGAACTACATCGATCCATTTTAATCCCGAGCCATTGATTTATCAAATTGACACTAGAAATACCTCTTATGCATCCATATGAACTTCAATTAACAATTTGGAGATCATTCCAAGGTCAAATGAAAAGTTTGGGACTTAAAAGACAATTATGCCCCTCAAGTCACAAAAGCTCTTATTATCCCTCAAGATCAACTCTAATTTGAACCAAAATTCATACCCATTGTCCTTGTGACTCTAGAAACCTAATGCAAGTGACTAGACTCAAAAACAAAACAAAAACATGCATGAAATGATGAGCCCTAGTAAGGTGGTGCAAAAATGGGGTGTGACACATGCACTCTTGAAAATCTTCTCCAAGCTTTCAAGTCCTTCAATCTCCTCCATTAGCTTGATGGTCTCCACCATAGGCTTGTTGGGCTCCACCATACTCCTTTAGGTCCACCATGCTCCTTAGTGCGCTCTCGATTACATAACATTTACATAATTTAAAGAAAGGGATACATAAGAGGAATGTGGGGTACATAAGAGAATGATAGAGAGAGAGAGAAGAAGAATGTGGCATGCAAACCCCAAATAAATAATACATCACCAAAATTAACAACTCTTGAAAATTAATACAACCCATTCATAAGACGGCCAATCACAATTGGTTTAAAGGGTATAGTCCATAATCATCATCCATCCATAACTATACAATCACATTGCATAATAAAGGAAATAACTGTAAGCAATAAACATATGGGCATTTATGGTAACTCTATTGATTAGTTTTCATTAAACTCATTAATGTGTCCTAATCTTATTAGGATATGCATAATTTCCAGAATTAATTAAGTCTTAACATTTAAGACATTTAATTTCAATTAATCAAATTAATTGAAACATATAAAGTCCCCTAATTAAACTCTAATATCAAATATTAATTAGGATCTTTTTAATTAAACAAAACAATTTTATTTAATTAAAATAAAATTTCCAGATTTTAATTTAATCCTAAATTGTGTTTTAAACCATTTAAAACAATATAAAATTAATCACCATTAATTAAATAATCAATTTCGGAATTAAATAAAATCATTTTATTAATTAATTAGTGCATTAGGGTTTCCTAAAACTACCCTAAGTGCATTAACTCTAAACCCTAAATGTAACCCTAATGCATTAAATGCCTTATGATTAGTCAATTAATGACCAATCATTTAAACCCTAGGTTTATACAGTATTAATGATTAGGATTAGGGTTTAATTGATGCCACTTAGGATATTAATTACACTTAATTAATATGCACCAATTAGGGTTTCTAAAACCCTAAACCTTAAACCTATTAAATGCTAATGATTAATTACTAAACCATTAATGATCATGATTGGTCATTAATGACCAATCAATTAACCCTAGGTTAGACACATTAATAACTAGGTTTAGTCATTAATTAATGCATTAATAGAATTAGGGTTTAATTAATACGAATTAGTGTTTCCTAAACCCTAGACATCATAAATGCAATTAATTTTGCCCTAATAATTAATAACCATGATTGGTCATTTAATGACCAATCATTAAACACTTTAATTAAGGTAATTAATAGCCTAATTAGGGTTTCAATTAATGCAATTAATGAATTAGGGTTTTTTCATTAATAGGAATTAGGGTTTCATCATAAACCCTAAGGCTGCCGCCACCTTAGTGGGCTGCCATGGCTAGGCAAGGCTGCCATGGCTTGTCCAGGCCGTGGGAGGCCATGGCCAGCAAAGGGGACTCGAGCTAGGGTGTGGGCCAAGCCCATGGACACGTGTGGAGTGGCCAATAGGGCTGTCTTCTTCAAAGAACATTAGGGTTTCAAGAACCCTAAATTGGCACCACCATGGGAGGACCTCCAAGGTCACAAAAGTTTCTAAAACTTAATCAATTCGACTCCACCATCAAAACCAGCTTTTGTATCATGTCCCTACATGAATTACTAAAGCTAATTGAAGTGGTTTGGATGATCAAATCATCCCCAATTGTTCTAAACAATTCAAGAACAATAGGCTATCCAGAATTTGACAGCATACTGTCCCTTGTCACAAATTGATTTAAAACCCAGCAAAATGGTTAATTTAGGCTACCAAATTATTTTTCCTAGTATCCTACATGTCTTAGGAAACTAATGAAAGTGGTTTCATGCAATTTGGAGTTCCCTAGCTCAAGATATGAACAAAACTCCATTGATGACTTTCTGCAGAAAAACAGCCTGCTGTGTTCTTCCAAGGAATCAAACTTTTTGATTCTTTATGCATCAAGACTCCTTTGAAACTTAAAGAAAATCATACATACATTATGTATAATGATCCTATATAGAATATACATCAATTTTACAGAGGTTTCTGATCATAACAGAAGCAAGAACCCTAGGGTTCTAAAACCCAGATTCAAACATGGTGGTCTTCTCCTTCTTCCTTCTGTTCTAGAATCATAATCCAATTATGATGCATCCATATGCTTGGGAACCCTTTCCTACCATGTCTAGAAGATAACCCAAGTAGTGGCAACCATTGCCATGTGTGAACCCCGGAAATTGGGCCCACAAGGGTTGGAAAGGAAAATGGATAGGGTTGAAAAAGAAAAAGGAGTCGCCACCTTATTTTTTAAAGGAAACAAGGAAAACCCTAAAAATAGTTTTGTTTTAAGAAAACAATTTGAATGACTCCATGTTTAAAAAGGATAGGCAAAAACAAGTCTTTTGGAAACCAAAGAAATCAGGGATTCGGAGGCTAAGTTATGACATGGCAAGGTTCTAGGCA
Organism: Liquidambar formosana; assembly: GCA_039720395.1. Lineage (NCBI taxonomy): Eukaryota > Viridiplantae > Streptophyta > Magnoliopsida > Saxifragales > Altingiaceae > Liquidambar > Liquidambar formosana. The sequence continues at coordinate 52,149,038 of CM077820.1, read as the reverse complement.
AAGCCTATAGGCACCCATGTCAACCTTTCGGTCTCTCGGTTTATTTGGGCTAAATTAAGATCTTTCACATACAAAAATCAACAAATATCATCACAAGACAGCATGCATATCATATATTTCATTCATCCATCCATACATAATAAGCAAATAAAAACAGAAAATAAAGAAAAGAAAAAAAGAAACCTAGGATACTTGGATCCTAGAACGGACTTGAGCCTTACGAAGAGCGCCTATGTACCATGCAACGAAATGCATGGATCAAAGTCCACGTAGTTCAATTAGAAATAGGGTTAAATCCTAATACAAACCTATGGTAAAAACCTTAGGTTTCCTTATTTGAAAGAGAATTGAATAAACCAAATTTGAATTTTAGAAAGAATTCCACAAGATGGAAACTTTAACAAAAACCAGAATTTTATTGGTTAAGGAAACCTTTGATTATGCCATAGATTTATATTAAAAATATCCCTAGGGAGGGAGAAGAGACAAAGTTAAGGAAGAGAGGTGAATTGGGGCACCTTCACACCCGCTTACCTGAGCGCAATAGCTCTAAGCATTAGCAATTTCAAGCAATGGCAGCCCTATTTGCCATAGGACAATTATCACACCTATTTGCACCCTTACACGTGCTCAAAACCATGCAAACACAATGATATATAAATCTGGACAGAATAGTATTATGGCCTAAAATCATTCACTAAACATGCTAACAGCAAAAACAGCAAACAATAATAAGCTCTAACACAATCCTAGAACCATATCATGCATAAAAACCCTAGAAATCAACTAACATGCATTCAAAAATATCATAGTCATTCCATATGTAAAAATATACAGCAACTATGAAGAAAAATCAATAAAAAGTTCTACTTTAACATGCTGTATGAAACTAACCTAAAACAAGGACACTAAAAACCCTAAACTCACAAATATGCTTAAAAACACACAAAACAAACTCTAAACATGCTAAAATCAAACTAAACAGAACTTAAATCATGCATATTAACTAACTAAAGTAATAGAACATGATAAAAATCCCAATTCTAACATGCAATAACACTATTCTAACACAAGGACAACAGAAACACAAGAATCACAACTATACTTAGAAACACATAGGACAGCCCTAAAGCATGCTAAACTCATGATGAACAGTAGATATTTCATGTATATTAACTAGCTAGAGTGTTAATACATGATAAAAAAACCTACCTTTAACATGCAATAAGCCTATCCTATATGAAAACCCATATTCAGCACAAAGAAGGAGTGAGGAATACCTTAGGAAAGCTTCCTTGCTGCTGTAGAGACTCTCTCTTCCTCTTATGGATGACTTGAACCAATGTTCTCCAAGGCTACAGCAAGAACTCCAACTCTCCTTCAAGTCTCTCTCTCTTATTCTCTCTCAAACACTTAGGTTTTTAAGCATAAAGTGGCTCCCCTTGTGTTGAAGCATAGGGGGTATTTATGGACTTCAATTAGGATTAACCAATGGCTAGGATTAAAACCCTAGAAATTAATCCAAGGGCTATTAGAGACCCCCTTGGGGCTTAAGTAACTCAGAAGTTACCAAAAATTAGAAGGAAACTCGTCCAAAAGAGTCCTTGTTCGTCAAAATAGGAAGAAGTCCGCTTCAGCAAGGAAATAGAGAAAAATTAGGAAAGTGGTCTCGGGTGACCACCAGGGCTTGGGCGGCTAGCCACCTAGGCCCAGGCGGCTAGCTGCCCGGGGCTGGGTGGTCACCCGAGCCCACTTCTGATTTTTCTCCTATTTTGCCTCCTAATTCTTCTAGAAGTGTTTCAGGGGGCAAATTAACTCCGATTTTGATGAAACAAAAGCCGAAACGACCGTGTTTCAATGAGGAATACATTTTTGAACATTAGGGTGAAAACCACTAACCATGGGGGCATGGTTAGGTTTGACAAAGGCAGTTAACCGCTATGCTCTACCTTTGCTAAGCATAGGCATGCACATAGGATCAAACCAAATGCTTTCCATATCAAAATTAAACTTTATGAAACACTTTTGGGGATAAAATGATAACTAATTAAAGTCAATTTGAAAAGATTTGATTGGTAATCGTGAGTCAATTAGAGCTAACCCAAAGAAGGGTCAATTAACCAACTTGAACTACATCAAGCCATTTTAATCCTGAGCCATTGATTCATCAAATTGAACCTAGAAATACCTCATATGCATCCATATGAACTCCAATTGATAATTTGGAGATCATTTCAAGGTCAAATGAAAAGTTTGGGACTTAAAAGACGATTATGTGTTGGCCCTAAGGTTTCATAACCAAGGGCATATCCGAGATTTTGATGATAACAAAAGATCGATGTTAGTACTAATGGTTTATTTGTCAAAATTATAATCAAAGCTAGGTACTCGAGCATATGGATCCAAATGAAGCACAAAGGCATATCTCTATCATGGAACTCAAAGCACATATGCTTATGATATCAATGATAATCAAGCACAAAAGCATACGAGCATAGAAAGCATGAAAAAGACCTACGATCACTCAAGACCAAGCTAGCATCGTCAATGAAGATACTTAAATAGCTATGAGTGAGGTTATTAGGTTTTTGATGTACTTGATTGCTCAAAATGATCGCTCCATTGACCTAAATGGACCTTAGGATCCTTGGGTAAACTTAATTCATCACTTGAACAAGGCCTAAGTTGATACAAATGAACTCGATCGATTTAAATTTGTAAAATATCCATTATAGTTCATTTTTGCCCATTTCAGTCGACTCATTTCTCAAATCAGTCGACTCATTTAAGCAGAAGAGGTCACCTGCTCTTGTCTTTTGATTCTGCTCAAATCAGTCCACTGAATTCCCAATTCAGTCGACTGATTTAGCAAATCAGTGGACTGAATTGAGTATTCAGTCGACTGATTGTGCGATCTCAGAACTCCAACGGCTAGTTTTTGAAAGGTTGTTGAGGCATTAAATGCCACCAAACGGCTCTTTCTCTGCATTTATTGCACCAAACGGTCATATTATGCCTAATGCCTATATAAACAATGATTCAAATGCATTTATGAGTATCCATACAAGAGAATTCATTGTTTTCATTCTTCTAGCCCTAAATTCATTAAGAGCATTCATTGAGCAATCAATTAGAAGAGAGCTGAGCTTTAATCTTTGTGTTATTCACTCTTAAAGAGAGTTTCTTTGTACACAAATCTCATCTCTACAAACTTGTAATCAAGGGTTGGTGATAACCCCATTCTTTGCACTTGAGAAAGTGTGGCTGATCAAGTGTTGGTTGAAAGCACTTGAGTTGTAAAGGTTTGCTGCTCCACCTTGAAGGAGAGTGATAGTGGATTGGTGAATCCTCAAGCGAGCTCTTGAGGCGAGGACGTAGGCGGGAAGGCTGAACCTCGTTAAATCTTGTGTTTGCATTCTTATTCTCTCACTCTCTCTAATATTTATTGTTGAGATATCTCTATTTGCTGTAATTTGATCTTTGTTTGCTATTACATTTTTTTTAATTGGCCAATAACCCTATTCACCCCCCCTCTAGGGTTAATTACTTGGGACAATAATTGGTATCAGAGCCCAACCTCTAGCATTTGACATATTTGTCTTGCGAGGAACGATATGGCCAACTATAGTGGTAACGGATTCACCGAAGGACAATCGTCCAATAGACCACCACTTTTCAATGGAGATGCGTCTCTATATAATTTCTGGAAAATTAGAATGCAAATCTTTATTCAATCCACTAGCTATGAGCTATGGAATATCACTTCTAAGGGTCCTTTGATCCCTACTAAAGTGGTAGATAGAGTCACACTTCCTAAAGTACCACAAGAATACACCACAGCTGATCACAAGTCTCTTGAACTCAATTCTAAAGCCATTGGCTTACTATATTGTGCTTTAACTAATGATGAATTTAGCAAAATATCTAGGTGCACTAGTGCCAAAGAGATATGGGATACATTAGAAGTTACCTATGAAGGAACATCTCAAGTAAAAGAAGCAAAAATCAACATGCTTGTTTGTGAATATGAAATGTTCAAAATGAAAAAGGATGAATCTATTAGAGATATGTTTGCTAGATTTAATGCTATTATTAATCCTTTGAGTTCTCTTGGAAAAACTTACACTAACTCCGAATTGGTGAGAAAAATTCTTAGGAGCTTGCCCAAACAATGGGATGTCCTCACTACTACTCTACTTCAATCAAAGGAGCTATCATCAATGACCTTGAGCCATCTTGATGGCAACCTAGTCACACAAGAACTCGCATTCAAAGCTCGTGAAATTGATGAAGGAAAGACATCCAAGAGCATGGCTCTCAAAGCCTCACAAGATGAAGAAGAACCCCCAAGTAAAGAGTGTGAGAATGAAGAAGATGAAGACATGGCCTTCATATCTCACAAGCTCAAAAAGTTCTTCTCTAGGAGAAATCAAGGAAGGAGACTCAACAAGGGTGACTCTTCCAAAAGGATTCCAAATAGAGGAGAGAACTCAAATAGAGAACCACAAGTGTGTTTTGAATGCAAGAAGCCCGGACATATCAAGATAAATTGTCCTCAACTCAACAACAACTACAACAAGACGAATCACAACAACAACAACTTCAAGGACAATAGAAAATTCAAGAAGAAGGCTTTCACCGTCACATGGGATGATGAAGCAAATAGTGATGAAGAAGATGAGGAAATTTCTTGTGATCAAGAAGTGGCAAAATTTTGTCTCATGGCAAAAGAGGATGAGGTAATCGAACTCAATTCTATTGATTATCCTATAGAAGAACCTCCCACTTATGAAGAATTACAAGATGCACTTGAAGAAACGTTTCTTGAATTAAAAAAATTTTTTCACAAGAACAATGATTTGAAAAAGAACATCTCATCGCTTCAAGAAGAACTAAATGTTTTGAAAAATGAAAATTTAGAGTTAAAGGGCAAGATAGACTCACCCCCTACCATCTCTCAATCTAGTCTTCAATGTGAAAATGCTTCATTAAAAGAAAAGATTGAAGACTTAACTAACATCTTGGCCAAGTTTACCAATGGAAGGGATAACTTGGATAAGATATTAACTAGTCAAAGATGGTGTTTTGATAAGGCCGGAATTGGTTACCAAGAACATGTTAAACAAAAATCTTACATTAACTTCTTTCCTAAGCCTAAGGTCTCTAGCACACCTAAAATCTCATGCACTTATTGTAAGAAGGAAGGACATAACATCTACACTTGCAACATGATAAAGAGACCTAAAAGTTTCACCAAAAAGGTGTGGGTAGTTAAGGGAACCTCACCTCCTATGGCTAACCCCTATGGACCCAAGAAAGTATGGGTACCAAAGAGAGTTACTTGAACTTGTGTAGGTATGCTTGAAGTCATCAAGCAATGAGAAATGGTTTCTTGATAGTGGTTGCTCAAGGCATATGACGGGTGATAGATCAAAGTTCGTCTCTTTGAAACCCAAGGACGGCGGCTACGTGACATTTGGAGACAATGCCAAGGGTAAGATAATTGGCATTGGTAAGGTTGGTAAGAATTCCTCACTTTGTGTTGAAAATGTTTTATTAGTTGATGGTTTAAAGCATAATCTCCTTAGCATTAGTCAATTATGTGATAAAGGATATAGAGTTACTTTTAAATCCAATAAATGCATAATTGAGGATGAAGATAAGACCTTATTTGTTGCATATAGGATTGGTAACATCTATTGTTGGGAATCATACAAGAGGGAAGAATAGAAGTGCGGAATATAAAAATTTTTCCCTTTGATTCCACAGCCCATGAATCTAACTATGCATATACAAAATCAAACCCTAACTATGAAGAGGGTTAGAACACTTACAGAATTTTGTCTTCTCCTTTTTGCTCCAAGCTTTGATTCCGGACAGCGGTGAATGAGCAGCCCAAGTGTGCTGCCTCCAACAGTATCCACACCTAGCTAGAGCTTCAAGTCCTTTCCCTTTTTTCCTTGTTGTTGCTAGTGTAGGAGAAGAATGGAGAGAGAGAGAGGGGGCTGGAAAATTTCGGCCAGCACCTTGGGGTTTCTTCTTGTGATGATGTCACACATCATAAAGTGTGACTTATATAGTCCACACTAGGGGGGCCGGCCATAGGGGAAACCCTATTAGGGTGTGATGCAATTTCTCTAAATTGCATAATAACCCCTATAAATTATATCAAATATAAATAGGCCTCAAAGAACTATTCTTTATGCACTCATACCCTTTCTCTCATAGACTTTAAAGCTCATCTTGCATGATCAGTGTGTGACCCGTTGGGTTCACATCATCAAGTAGTAGGAATAGCACGAGGTGTGCACAATGGAACTCTTTCCATTTAGGGTCTAATTGGAACTCCTTCCAATTCCCTAATTGATTATAACTCACTTATATCAATTAGGGCTTCTACTAACCATGAATAACACCTAGCATATGGTTCATGGTGTCGTCCTTAATGAAGTGAATATGTATCTATCAAAGAACCCTTCTGTTATAGTTTATAGGTTACAATTGCATCCTTCCATTTACACAATGTCTCCAATTGAACTAATAGGACATGGAAGTCTGTCAAGTCCCTAGTTCAATTACTTTATACTCATTTATAAATATCAACTCAATGATGAACTTATGGAAACTCCTTTCCATATTCACACTGCCATGGCCATGGACTGAATGAGTTATATCATGAATGATATATGAGACATTCTCTCTCTTTTTCCTGAGAGTAATGGATTCCTTGTCGATTACTCATATGCCTTCATACATATAGCAATAGGGCCAATGAACACCTTTACAGACCCATGAATAGAATCTGCACTTAGTGTTATCAAACTTCTAAAGCTACATGCATAAGGTAACTATGGTGTCTCAGGTTTAAGGATTATTTGTACCACTATAACATTGAGAAACTGATTGATAGGCAGGTTAAAACTCCATTCAGTTTATCTCAAATCTTTGGTCACATTCAGTGTACCTATTCTATTAACAGGCACCCACCTGTTGGTTGTAGTGTCTCCACACAAATAGCTTGAGACCAGCTATCCTCCTATAGAGTCAACCTAACAAGTGCTAGTCCTATGGTTTATTACTGTCCATCATAGTGAACCTTCAACTAGGAATGATTTAGGAGTTTAGTACAGAGATATATTTACAGTCTCATAATTACAACTCTTTGTAATTCAATATTCTCAACTCTAACTCCTTGGACATATTATGTAAATATAAATGATGCATACAAACATAATAGAATAAGCCCTTTTATTAAATCAATAATAAATGTGACATACATAAATGAAATCAAATGATTGTTCCTTTATCCCTAAACAATCATCTCTATGATTGGCTCTAGAGCATAACTCTAACAATCTCCCACTTGCACTATAGCCAATCCACAATGTATCTGTCACACCCCATTTTTGCACCACCTTACTAGGGCTCATCATTTCATGCATGTTTTTGTTTTGTTTTTGAGTCTAGTCACTTGCATTAGTTTTCTAGAGTCACAAGGACAATGGATATGAATTTTGGTTCAAATTGGAGTTGATCTTGAGGGATAATAAGAGCTTTTGTGACTTGAGGGGCATAATCGTCTTTTAAGTCCCAAACTTTTCATTTGACCTTGGAATGATCTCCAAATTGTCAATTGGAGTTCATATGGATGCATAAGAGGTATTTCTAGGTTCAATTTGGTAAGTCAATGGCTCGGGATTAAAATGGCTCGATGTAGTTCAAGTTGGTTAATTGACCCTTCCTTGGGTTAGCTCTAATTGACTCACAATTACCAACCAAATCTTTTCAAATTGACTTTCATTAGTCATCATTTTACCCTCAAAAGTGTTTCATGAAGTTCATCTTAAGTCCCGTGGCCCTGATGATGAGTTTAGTGTGGTTATTTACGGATTATCCTTGAAGAATTAGTGCGAATCACAGCATGAGATTTTTGGTTAAAATGAAAAGAAAATTATTTTATCAAATTAGCCATTTTTATCATGACACTAACACGTGTACGTATGTGATGAGTGTGTGTACGCACATACGATACATGTGCATGCGTGTTAGCGGTCAGTCTCCCAATTTTTATAAAAGACAATTTCCTTTTCCTATTCAGATTAGAAGTCTTTTATCATTATAAAATACCTTTTGATTATTCTCCAAGGAAACCTAGTCCAGGAAGGAAAGGGAAACTCCAGATTTCAGCTATAAATACTCTCTTAATGTCTTTAAACGAGGGAGAGGAGAAGAGGGTTTGGAGGGAGTGAAATTCGTCACAATTCAGCAGCAGATTTTCTGAAAACCAGCAGTCGTATTTTAATCATAACTTTTTCATCCGAAGTCAGAATTTGATGAAATTGGTCTTGTTAGAAAGATAATTCAATTCTCTACAACTTTGTATTTCACAAGCTTTGTCCAAATCCAACGTTTTCATACCCAAAAATGTGATTGAAGTTGCTGCTGCTGCAAAGTGACGAGAATCACTTTTTCTTTTCTCTTGTTTTCTTTTTGTTTTCTATTTCTTTTCAAAGTTGAGTGAGTTTTGATCTCTTTGCTGTGATACCACTTTGACAAAGAGGAGGATTCGTGTTGGTTTGATTCACTCTAAAGACCTGAGGAGCCACAAACAATTGCTTACAGCAGCAAGGGGAGCCACTTCCTAAGGTATTCTCCTTCTCTATTCAAGCTTAAACTAGGTTCTCATATGGGTTAGGCTTATTGCATGTTAAAGGTGACTTTTTTATCATGTATTAACACTCTAGCTAGTTAATATACATGGAATATCTATTTTTTATCTACTGTTTAGCATGCTTTAGGGCTGTCCTTTAGGTTTTTAATGCATAGTTATGATTCGTGTGCTCCTATTGTCCTTGTGTTAGGATTAGTGTCATTGCATGTTAGAGTTAGGATTTTCATCATGTTATATTGCTTTAGTTAGTTAATATGCATGATTTAATTTCTGTTTAGTTTGGTTTTAGCATGATTAAAGTATGTTTTGTATGTTTTTAAGCATATTTGTGAGTTTAGGGTTTTAGAGTCATTGTTTCGTGTTTGTTTTCATATAGCATGATAAAGTAGACTTTTTTATTTGGTTTTTCTTCGTGTTTGCTGTATATGTTTTTCATATGGAGTAAACATGATAGTTTTGCATGCATGTTAGTATGTTTTAGGGTTTTTATGCATGATATGGTTCTAGGAATATGTTAGGACTTATTATTGTTCGCTGTTTTTGCTATTGGCATGCTTAGTGGATGATTTTAGGTCATAATACTATTCTGTCCAGATTTGCATGTTAGTGTTTTTGCATGGTTTTGAGCACTTGTAAGGGTGCAAATAGGTGTGGTATTTGTCCCATGGCAAATAGGGCTGCTTATGTCTGAAATGGCTAAATGCTTGGAGCTAATTGCGCTCAGGTAAGTGGGTGTGAAGGTGCCCCAATTCACCTTTCTTCTTAACTCATTCTCTTCTCCCTATTTAGGGTTAATTTTTAATATGATCCTATGGTTTAATTAGAGGTTTCCTTAATCAATAAAATTCTGGTTTTTATTAAAGTTTCCATTTTGTGGATTTCTTTCCTAAAATCAAACTTTCTATCATATTCAACTCTTTTGATCAAATAAGGAAACCTAGGGTTTTAACCATAGGTTTATATTAGGTCTTAACCCTTAGTTCTAATCGAACTACGTGGACTTTGATCCATGTATTTCGTTGCATGGTACGTAGGCGCTCTTCGTGAGGCTCAAGTCCGTTCTAGGATCCAAGCATCCTAGGTTTATTTATGTTTTCTTTTCTTCTTTTTATTTTCTGTTTTTATTTGCTCATTATGCATGGATGGATGAATGAAATATATGATATGCATGCAATTCTTGTGATGATATACTTGCTGATTTTTGTATGGAAAGACTTTAATTTAGCCCAAATGAACTGAGAGACCGAAAGGGTGACATGGGTGCCTATAGGCTTTGCCTAGAACCTTCCCATGTCATAACTTAGCCTCCGAATCCCCGATTTCTTTGGTTTTCAAAAGATTGGTTTTTGCCTTTCCTTTTTTTATGGAGTCATTCAAATTGTTTTCCTAAAACAACCTGATTTTTAGGGTTTTCCTTGTTTCCTTTAAAAAATAAGGTGGCGACTCCTTTCCTTTTTCTTTTTCAAACCCACTTTCTTTTCAATCCCTCGTGGGCCCAATTTCCGGGGTTCACAGTATCTAATACCCTTTTCCTGTCTATGGTGATCCAACTGCTCTTGGGTCATAGCTTTAGTGAAGGGATCTACTACATTTTCTGTTGTGTGAATCTTCTGTATGCTAATATCACCTCTTCCAATGATCTCTCTAATCACATGGAATCGACGCTCAATGTGTTTGGACTTTTGATGAGACCGTGGTTCCTTAGCTTGAGCAATAGCCCCGTTGTTGTCACAAAACAATGGCAAGGGCTTCTCAATGGCAGGAACTACTCCCAGTTCAGTAATGAACTTCTTTATCCAAACAGCTTCCTTTGCAACCTCTGATGCAACAATGTACTCAGCCTCTGTAGTGGAGTCCGCTGTAACATCCTGTTTACAGCTCCTCCAACTTACAGCTCCACCATTCAAGGTGAAAACATACCCCGATGTTGATTTCCTATCATCATCGTCAGATTGAAAATCTGAATCCGTATAACCAACCATTTCTAAATTTCTTCCTCCATAGACAAGGAAAAGTTCCTTAGTTCTTCTTAAGTACTTAAGGACAGCCTTGACTGCTTCCCAGTGTTTCACACCTGGGTCTACCTGATATCTGCTTGTAACACTTACACCAAAAGCGATATCAGGTCTTGTACATAATATGGCATACATTAGACTCCCTACTGCAGAAGCATAGGGAATCGTCCTCATGTACGCAATCTCCTCTGGAGTTTTAGGTGCCATGTTTTTCGACAACTTGATTCCATGCCTAACAAGAATTAGACCTCTTTTGGAATCTTCTAAATTGAACCTTTTCAATATTTTGTCTATGTGCAATGATTGGGAGAGACCTAGCATCCTTTTAGATCTATCTCTATAGACCTTTATTCCCAGAATATAGGATGCTTCTCCCAAATCTTTCATGGAGAAATTCTGTGAAAGCCACTCTTTCACTTTTGATAACGTTTCTACTTTATTCCCGATAAGTAGAATGTCATCAACATATAGGACCAGGAAGGTAATCGCACTCCCACTAACTTTCTTGTACACACATGGTTCATCCATATTCTGTAGGAAACCAAACGATTTGATTGCCTCATCGAATCGGATGTTCCAGCTTCTAGAAGCTTGTTTAAGTCCATAAATGGACCGCTGTAGCTTGCACACTTTGTGGTCCTCACCACTGGATGTAAAACCCTCAGGTTGCTGCATATAAAGGTCTTCCTCAATGTTTCCATTAAGGAAAGCGGTCTTTACATCCATTTGCCATATCTCATAATCGTAGTGCGCAGCTATAGCTAACAAGATCCTAATGGACTTAAGCATAGCCACTGGCGAGAAGGTTTCCTCATAGTCAATACCATGTCTTTGTCGGTAACCTTTTGCCACTAGCCTAGCCTTGTAGGTCTCTACCTTTCCATCTGAGCCTATCTTCCTTTTGAAGATCCATTTGCAGCCAATAGGTACTATACCTTCTGGTGGATCAACTAAAGTCCAGACTTTGTTGGAATACATCGAGTCCATTTCAGATTTCATAGCTTCCAGCCATTTGTTCGAATCAATATCCGAAATTGCCTGTCCGTAAGTAGTAGGGTCATCTGGGTGTTCTCTATCACCAAGGAACAATTCCTCTGCATTATGGTTGAGAAATCCATATCTCTCAGGTGCAACAGATACCCTACTCGATCTACGGAGAGGTTGTGGTACATTAGTGGGTTCTGTCTCATCAGGGACAGGGGTGGGATCACTGTCGGTTTGTGTCTCATCAGACAATTCTTTGAGTTCTATTTTCCTGTTATTGCCTCCTTCTTGAATAAACTCTTTTTCAAGAAAGACTGCAAACTTACTAACAAACACCTTTTGTTCATCAGGATAATAGAAATAATATCATAAACTCTCTTTAGGATATCCCACAAACCTACATTTAATTGATCTTGATTCTAACTTGGTTGCATCATGTGTCTTTACATATGCAGTGCAACCCCATACCTTAATATGTTTAAGGCTTGGTGCTCTCCCTTTCCATATCTCATACGGTGTCTTAGGGACAGATTTGGTTGGGACTCTGTTCAACAAGTACGCGGCAGTTTCCAGGGCATGTCCCCAGAAGGACAATGGTAAATCAGTGTCACTCATCATGGACCTAACCATATCCAATAAGGTTCTATTCCTCCTTTCTGACACACCATTAAGCTGTGGTGTTCCAGGAGGTGTCCATTGAGATAGAATGCCGGCTTGAACAAGATGATCTAAAAACTCACTAGTTAAATATTCTCCTCCTCGATCCGATCGAAGAGCTTTAATACTTTTACTAGTTTGTTTCTCTACTTCATATCTGAATTCTTTGAACTTTTCAAATGCTTCAGATTTGTACTTCATCAAGTACACATACCCATACCTAGAATAATCATCGGTAAAGGTTATAAAGTAAGAGAAAGCTCCACGAGCATGTATGCTCATAGGACCACATACATCACTATGTATCAATCCTAATATGTCTGCAGCTCTCTCACCGTGACCGGTGAAAGGTGACTTGGTCATTTTACCTAGTAAACAGGATTCACAAGTTGGAAAGGGCATAGAAACCAATGGACCCAATTGTCCATCCTTACACATCTTGTTAATCCTATTCTCACTGATATGACCTAGTCTCAAGTGCCAGTCATATGCGGAGTTTTCTTCATCTCTTGTTCTTTTGGGTTTGTCTGCATTCAATTTAGAACTATCATGCTCTATGCAATTAACATTTGCAATAAAGTTTAGAAAATAAAGGCCATTCACATAAACTCCAGAAGTAATGAACTCTTCATTTTTAAATAAAGAACATTTATTCTCCTCAAAAACAAACCTAAATCCTTGTTTAGATAATACTGAAATAGAAATAATGTTTCTTATAACTTCTGGAATATAAAGACAGCCTGATAATTCTAAACTACTCCCACTAGGCAAAGTCAAGCAGCAAGTCCCCACGGCTAATGCAGCAACGTTTGCTCCATTTCCCACTCGTAGGGTTACTTCTCCTTTACTCAGCCTTCTGCTTCCCACTAGGTCCTGCATGGAATTACAAATATGAGAACTCGCACGAGAATCTAGTACCCAAGTGGAAGCAGAGCTAACACTCATGTTAGTCTCAAGTTTAAGAGCATAATCCATACCTTCCGAAGGTTGGTTCTTCAGAGTATCTAGATACTCTTGGCAGTTACGTTTCCAATGCCCATCTTTGCCGCAGTAAAAACAGATCCCTTTACCTTTCCTCTTCCTTTGGGTACTCTTACCCTTTCTTATTCCCTTGCCTTTAGGCTTGAGTATAGAATTGGAAGCAGGAACTTCAACCCATTCATCACATTCAAGCAAGAACTCTTTGCCATACAACTCTTGTATGTGGATAAATATCTCGGGTGCACTTCCCATGGACTCGTATTGCTTCTTAAGCTCAGGACTTAGAGACACCATCATATAGCATCTCGTCATAAGATCATCATCCATGCGCTTCTGATAAGCGTCTTTCTCTTGCCGAGTTGCAGCCTCAGTAGGAGCATTGGGAAGTGAACTTTGAAGTGCATAGGTAATATTTTCAGAATTCAAAACGATTTTTAAATTCCTTAACCAATCAAGATAATTAGGTCCAGTTAAACGGTTGGTTTCCAAAATGTTGGATAACGGGTTGCGGTGAGCCATTACGGTGATCTACATACAGAAAATTAAACAGAAAATCAGATTTCATTTTTAATCCATAATGATCGGGTCTTTAATCATATGGTACCTCCCACTATTTTATCAAATTCCATACACCCTCTAATGGAATTCGGGAATCTCATTCCTAATGGGGATTGGGGTCCCACTGTGACCTAGAAGCCTCACATGTTAGTTTCTTGACTTCTAACCCACAGTAAGAAGACAACTCTTTGTCTATTGCTTCATAAGCAAATTCCAATCGTTTTGCCTCTAGGGTACATACTCCTCACATGTTAGTTTCTTGGAATACTTCCCTAGTTAAGTCAAGCCCATCATTCACACAGGTATGTTTCACCAAATATATACCTCACATGTTAGTTTCTTGGTATATACCAGCTTAGGCACCCCATGATATCTACATATGTGATAGTTTCAAGTAATGTCTTTAATATGGGTAGCTCCTACATGTCTGCAGCCAGGTACCCACATTAAGGGACGTTAGATGATCCTATAATGATGGAAGGCAATGAAGAATCCATTCCCTAATGTATTCTCCATTTCCAACTTAATATTAAAATAGAGGGGTTTTTAAGGGTCTCATCAAATTAACATACATCTCATGCATATAAATAAAAATTGAACAGCATAAAATAATAATAATCCACTTATCGATATTGGTCCCTAAGAAGAGACATATAACGATCTATGGATTTGGAGCTATCACTATTAATCTCATTAAAAGCTCCCACTATGATGATTATGGACTTTGAGAGAATTCAATCCAAGCCAATAGATTGAATCCAAGGTCTAAGGTGGGTGTAGGTGATCGTAAAATAACACATTCGAAACATGCATGCTGTCTTGAAACACTTCTCTAAGCTTTCAAGTCCTTCAATCTGCTCCCTTGGCTTGATGGTCTCCACCATTGGCTTGTTGGGCTCTATCATGCTCCTTTGGGTCCACCATGCTCCTTAGTGCGCTCTCGATTACATAACATTTACATAATTTAAAGAAAGGGATACGTAAGGGGAATGTGGGGTACATAAGAGAATGATAGAGAGAGAGGGAGAGGGAAGGTGGCATGCAAGCCCCAAATAAATTATATCACCTTAATAAAATTACAACTCTTGTAAATAATAACATCCCATTCATAAGACGGCCAATCACAATTGGTTTAAAGGGTATAGTCCATAATCATCATCCAAACACATACATACAATCTCATTGCATAATGTAAAGAAAAACTGTAAGCATTAAAACATATGGGCATTATGGTAATTCTCTTGAATGATTTACATTAATCTCATTAATGCATCCTAATCTTATTAGGTATTAACAAAAATATCCAGAATTAAATAAAGTCTTAACATTTAAGACATTTTAGTTCCAATTAATCAAATTAATTTAAACATATAAAGTTTCCTAAAATAACTCTAATATCCAATATTAGGGTTTCCTTAATTAAACAAATCAATTTCATTTAATTAAGAATTTCCAGATTTTAATTTAATCCCCAATTGTATTTTAAACCATTTAAAACATTATAAAATTAATCAATATTAATTAAATAATTAACATGGGAATTAAATAAAATCATTTAAATGATGAATTAGTGTATTAGGGTTTCCTAAAACCCTAAACCCTAAACGCATAACCCTAAACCCTAAATGCAAGCCCTAATCATTAAATTCCTTATGATTGGTCATTTAATGTCCAATCATTAAAACCCTAGGTTTATATGGTATTTAATAAAAGGGATTAGGGTTTAATTAATGCCAAATAGGGTATTAATTACCCTTAATTAATTACACTAATTAGGGTTTCCAAAACCCTAACCCTAGACATCATTTATGGTATTAATTATGCCCTAACAATTAATAACCATGATTGGTCATTTAATGACCAATCATTAACTCTTAATAAAGGTAATTAATATTCCAATTAGGGTTTTAATTAATGCTATAACGAAATTAGGGTTTCATCATTAACTCAAAATTAGGGTTTCATCCTTAACTCTATGCAACCGTCACAACCAGGGGGCTGCCTGAGCTTGGCTAGGCTGCCATGGCCACCAACGACTGTGGGAGGCCATGGGCAGCCATGGGAGAACATCCTAGGGGTGTGGGACAAGCCTCTGGACACGTGAGGAGTGGTGGAAGTGGCTGCCATCATAAAAAACAATCAGGGTTTCCAAAACCCATTGCTGGAGCCATTGTTGCAGACCTTGAAGGTCACAATAGCTTCTAAAACCTTATCAATTCGACTCCTCCATTGAAACCAGCTTTTGTATCATGTCCCTACATGAAATACTAAGCTACTAGAAGAGGTTTGGATGATCAAATCATCACCAATTGTTCTAAACAATTAAAACAACAGTATGCTGCCCAGAATTTGACAGCATACTGTCCATGGTCAGAAATTGATTTAAAACCCAGCAAGATGAATGAATTAGACTACCAAATGAATTTTCCCAGTATCCTACATGTCTTAGGAAACTAATGCAATTGGTTTCATGCAATTTGGAGTTCCCTAACTCAAGTTCTAATCAAAACTCCATTGATGACTTTTCTGCAGAGAAAATCTGCTATGCTGTTCATGAAAAATTTTCAAACTTTTTGAATCTTTTTCCATCAAAACCTTTTTGAAACTTAAAGAAAATCATATACACATGATATATAATGATCCTACAATGGATTTGCATCAAAAATACAGAAGCTTTGATTGAATTTAATTGCAAGAACCTCTGGGTTCTAAAACCCAGATTCGACCCTCTTCAGAAAACCCAGTTTTCCTTCTTTTTTTTTCTTCCAATTTAAACCCTATACAACCTTTGCATCAATGGTTACCCTTAACCATGATTTAGAAGAGGAGTAGAAGAAGAATAGACCTAGGGTTCCAAACCCTAGGTTCGGCCAGAGAGCAGAACAATTCTGCAGTAAAAATTCTCCAGATTTTTGAATCATTCAACTACACCATAAATTCCAGCCCATATGTATTTTGTATTATGCATAATCATGGCTCTGATACCACTGTTGGGAATCATACAAGAGGGAAGAATAGAAGTGCGGAATATAAAAATTTTTCCCTTTGATTCCACAGCCCATGAATCTAACTATGCATATACAAAATCAAACCCTAACTATGAAGAGGGTTAGAACACTTACAGAATTTTGTCTTCTCCTTTTTGCTCCAAGCTTTGATTCCGGACAGCGGTGAATGAGCAGCCCAAGTGTGCTGCCTCCAACGGTATCCACACCTAGCTAGAGCTTCAAGTCCTTTCCCTTTTTTCCTTGTTGTTGCTAGTGTAGGAGAAGAGTGGAGAGAGAGAGAGGGGGCTGGAAAATTTCGGCCAGCACCTTGGGGTTTCTTCTTGTGATGATGTCACACATCATAAAGTGTGACTTATATAGTCCACACTAGGGGGGCCGGCCATAGGGGAAACCCTATTAGGGTGTGATGCAATTTCTCTAAATTGCACAATAACCCCTATAAATTATATCAAATATAAATAGGCCTCAAAGAACTATTCTTTATGCACTCATACCCTTTCTCTCATAGACTTTAAAGCTCATCTTGCATGATCAGTGTGTGACCCGTTGGGTTCACATCATCAAGTAGTAGGAATAGCACGAGGTGTGCACAATGGAACTCTTTCCATTTAGGGTCTAATTGGAACTCCTTCCAATTCCCTAATTGATTATAACTCACTTATATCAATTAGGGCTTCTACTAACCATGAATAACACCTAGCATATGGTTCATGGTGTCGTCCTTAATGAAGTGAATATGTATCTATCAAAGAACCCTTCTGTTATAGTTTATAGGTTACAATTGCATCCTTCCATTTACACAATATCTCCAATTGAACTAATAGGACATGGAAGTCTGTCAAGTCCCTAGTTCAATTACTTTATACTCATTCATAAATATCAACTCAATGATGAACTTATGGAAACTCCTTTCCATATTCACACTGCCATGGCCATGGACTGAATGAGTTATATCATGAATGATATATGAGACATTCTCTCTCTTTTTCCTGAGAGTAATGGATTCCTTGTCGATTACTCATATGCCTTCATACATATAGCAATAGGGCCAATGAATACCTTTACAGACCCATGAATAGAATCTGCACTTAGTGTTATCAAACTTCTAAAGCTACATGCATAAGGTAACTATGGTGTCTCAGGTCTAAGGATTACTTGTACCACTATAACATTGAGAAACTGATTGACAGGCAGGTTAAAACTCCATTCAGTTTATCTCAAATCTTTGGTCACATTCAGTGTACCTATTCTATTAACAGGCACCCATCTGTTGGTTGTAGTGTCTCCACACAAATAGCTTGAGACCAGCTATCCTCCTATAGAGTCAACCTAACAAGTGCTAGTCCTATGGTTCATTACTGTCCATCATAGTGAACCTTCAACTAGGAATGATTTAGGAGTTTAGTACAGAGATATATTTACAGTCTCATAATTACAACTCTTTGTAATTTAATATTCTCAACTCTAACTCCTTGGACATATTATGTAAATATAAATGATGCATACAAACATAATAGAATAAGCCCTTTTATTAAATCAATAATAAATGTGACACACATAAATGAAATCAAATGATTGTTCCTTTATCCCTAAACAATCATCTCTATGATTGGCTCTAGAGCATAACTCTAACAATCTCCCACTTGCACTATAGCCAATCCACAATGTATCTAATACCCATTTCCTGTCTGTGGTGATCCAACTGCTCTTGGGTCATAGCTTTAGTGAAGGGATCTGCTACATTTTCTGTTGTGTGAATCTTCTGTATGCTAATATCACCTCTTCCAATGATCTCTCTAATCACATGGAATCGACGCTCAATGTGTTTGGACTTTTGATGAGACCGTGGTTCCTTAGCTTGAGCAATAGCCCCGTTGTTGTCACAAAACAATGGCAAGGGCTTCTCAATGGCAGGAACTACTCCCAGTTCAGTAATGAACTTCTTTATCCAAACAGCTTCCTTTGCAGCCTCTGATGCAGCAATGTACTCAGCCTCTGTAGTGGAGTCCGCTGTAACATCCTGTTTACAGCTCCTCCAACTTACAGCTCCACCATTCAAGGTGAAAACATACCCCGATGTTGATTTCCTATCATCATCATCAGATTGAAAATCTGAATCCGTATAACCAACCATTTCTAAATTTCTTCCTCCATAGACAAGGAAAAGTTCCTTGGTTCTTCTTAAGTACTTAAGGACAGCCTTGACTGCTTCCCAGTGTTTCACACCTGGGTCTGCCTGATATCTGCTTGTAACACTTACACCAAAAGCGATATCAGGTCTTGTACATAACATGGCATACATTAGACTCCCTACTGTAGAAGCATAGGGAATCGTCCTCATGTACGCAATCTCCTCTGGAGTTTTAGGTGCCATGTTTTTCGACAACTTGATTCCATGCCTAACAGGAATTAGACCTCTTTTGGAATCTTCTAAATTGAACCTTTTCAATATTTTGTCTATGTACAATGATTGGGAGAGACCTAGCATCCTTTTAGATCTATCTCTATACATTGCGGCCGGTAGTTGTTGTGCACAAGTGTTGTACATGAAACAACAACTTGAGGACTATGGACTTCACTTTGACCACATTCCCATTAAATGTGACAATATTAGTGCTATCAACTTAACCAAGGACCCCATACAACACTCACGGACTAAGCACATTGAGATAAGACATCATTTTATTCGTGATCATGTCCAAAGAGGTGATATTGAAATTGATTTCATAAGTACCAACCATCAATTGGCCGATATCTTCACTAAACCTCTTCAAGAAGACCGTTTTAACTTCATTAAAAGAGAACTTGGCATGTGTTTAATGCATGATGTAGTGAATTGATGCATATCTTTGTTCTTCTACTCTTATCTTGATGTATGTCTATGTTATGCATTGCATTTTACTCACACACTCAAAAGATTTTGGTTGAAATTGATTTACCTAGTGTTTCAGTTGACTGAAAAGTCAAATCAGTCGACTTAATGGGCATTTCAGTCGACTGAATTGACTATTCAGTCCACTGAATCAGGCCCTGCTCTTGATTGCACTCACTGGGCAAATCAGTCGACTGATGTGCCAAATCAGTCGACTGAAATGGCAAATCAGTCGACTGAAATGGATATTCAGTCCACTGAATCAGGCAGTAGCCTATGTAGCCTTTCCCAGGACAATTCAGTCGACTGAAATGGTGATTTAGTCGACTGAATCTGCGATTTTATAAATATAACACGCGGCTTTTCATTTCAAATCACACCCATTCCCGCGACGTTTTCACTTCTCTCTCTCTTTAACCTCCAAAACTCTCACAACAATGGCTCCCAAGACGAAGAATCTAGCCAAACGCCCTCACACCGGTGAAGGTTCATCGCGAAACTTACGACCCAGGGTTCCAAATCCTCCTCCACCGCCGGTGCAACCACCCGTTGAACAACAACCCGACGAAGAGGAAGGCGGAGAGTTTGTTTCTCTCGATGCACAGCGCAAGTTTGATGAGGACTTCAGTCGCCGCACCGTCGTCTTCGGTAAATATGCCCCTTTGGATTTCTTTGAAGAGCATTTCGTTCTCATTGCAAATTATTTCCGTCTTTTGGGTTGGGATTCATTCATTTTTCTGAAAAAACCCATGTATACTTATCTTGTGCGCATCTTTTACACCAATCTTGACTATATTAACAATCACATCCTTTGGTCTCAAGTTGGTGGTAGAGTTATATCTATGGATCAAAACCTACTTGCACAGATCCTTCATATTCCTCGTGGTCAACATCAAATCCTTGTGACCAACGAGTGGACTCACTTTCAAGGGTATGATCCTATTCAAGCCCTTAATCAGATCTGTGGCCGCAATGATATTGTTAACCGCTTTAAACCCAAAGCCAAAGAACTCACTCTCAATGCTCGTTTAATTCATCACATGATTACGTACAACATCCTTCCACGGGGTGGCGGACGTGACCATGTCTCATATTTCGACATTTTTCTTATCTGGTGCATCATGAATACCATTCCCATTGATTTGCCTTTTATCATTTCCAATCATATTGTCGATTGCCAAAAGAAGAAAGTGGCTAGTCTCCCCTACGGCTTCACCCTAACTTATGTTTTTGAACATTTCCAAATACCTCTTGATGAGGAAGCCGTAGTTGCCATCTCTCACACCAACACCTACTCCGACATGACCCTTAAACAAATGCACTACAAGTTTACTTCCAGGGGTTGGGTACCGAAAGATGATCCGGATGAGGTGACCGATGAAGAACAGGAGGCTGATGACCCTGTTCCTCCTGGTGAAGAAGAGCAGCAGCCACATGAGGAGCCTGGTGAGCATGGCATGGATGTTGAGCCTCCACAGCCCCCTCCTGCGTTCGAGCCTCCTCCCTTTGAGCCTCCACAGCAGCCTACTATTCCTCCTGCCGGTGTTCAGACCATTTTGACAGCTATACAGGGATTGCAGGTTTCCATGGATGGCATTGGCACTCGTCTCTTGGCCCTTGAGAACCGTCAGATACAAATCGAGAATGATATGGACACCTTGAAGCACTATGGTGATATCTTTACGACTCAGGTGGACCAGCGTCTTGCCAGGATGGAGACTGACATACGCACTGTGCGTAACTCACTGACAGCCATTGAGCGATATGCCCGTCGCAATGCACCACCACCTCCACCACCACCTCCTGCCCCTGAAGATCCGGACGCACCTGGTCTTCCCGAGCATATTGACTTGGACCCCTAGTTTTTTGTCTGATGACAAAAGGGGGAGATATTTTTGATTGATGTATCTTGAACATCTAACTTATTTTGGACACACAGTGACTTGACACATTCCTAGTTATCTATAACTGTTAACTTATGACTTTTTGGTTATGTATTTGAATTACTTCCACAGTTGATTATATTTAGTTTATTTGCTTTACAATGCTTTGTGCTCATTGCTTATTACTTGCATTTCAACTATGCATAATGTGAGGGGGAGCTTGCTCCATATATATCATATGCTTTATTTCCCTACCTGTCATATACATCAATAGTTTGTCATCATCAAAAAGGGGGAGATTGTTGGCCCCAAGGTTTCATAACCAAGGGCATATCCGAGATTTTGATGATAACAAAAGATCGATGTTAGTAGTAATGGTTTATTTGTCAAAATTATAATCAAAGCTAGGTACTCGAGCATATGGATCCAAATGAAGCACAAAGGCATATCTCTATCATGGAACTCAAAGCACATATGCTTATGATATCAATGATAATCAAGCACAAAAGCATACGAGCATAGAAAGCATGAAAAAGACCTACGATCACTCAAGACCAAGCTAGCATCGTCAATAAAGATACTTAAATAGCTATGAGTGAGGTTATTAGGTTTTTGATGTACTTGATTGCTCAAAATGATCGCTCCATTGACCTAGATGGACCTTAGGATCCTTGGGTAAACTTAATTCATCACTTGAACAAGGCCTAAGTTGATAAATTTGTAAAATATCCATTATAGTTCATTTCTGCCCATTTCAGTCGACTCATTTCTCAAATCAGTCGACTCATTTAAGCAGAAGAGGTCCCCTGCTCTTGTCTTTTGATTTTGCTCAAATCAGTCCACTGAATTCCCAATTCAGTCGACTGATTTAGCAAATCAGTGGACTGAATTGAGTATTCAGTCGACTGATTGTGCGATCTCAGAACTCCAACGGCTAGTTTTTGAAAGGTTGTTGAGGCATTAAATGCCACCAAACGGCTCTTTCCCGGCATTTATTGCACCAAACGGTCATATTATGCCTAATGCCTATATAAACAATGATTCAAATGCATTTATGAGTATCCATACAAGAGAATTCATTGTTTTCATTCTTCTAGCCCTAAATTCATTAAGAGCATTCATTGAGCAATCAATTAGAAAAGAGCTGAGCTTTAATCTTTGTGTTATTCACTCTTAAAGAGAGTTTCTTTGTACACAAATCTCATCTCTACAAACTTGTAATCAAGGGTTGGTGATAACCCCATTCTTTGCACTTGAGAAAGTGTGGCTGATCAAGTGTTGGTTGAAAGCACTTGAGTTGTAAAGGTTTGCTGCTCCACCTTGAAGGAGAGTGATAGTGGATTGGTGAATCCTCAAGCGAGCTCTTGAGGCGAGGACGTAGGCGGGAAGGCTGAACCTCGTTAAATCTTGTGTTTGCATTCTTATTCTCTCACTCTCTCTAATATTTATTGTTGAGATATCTTTATTTGCTGTAATTTGATCTTTGTTTGCTATTACATTTTTTTTAATTGGCCAATAACCCTATTCACCCCCCCTCTAGGGTTAATTACTTGGGACAACATTATGCCCCTCAAATCACAAAAGCTCTTATTATCCCTCAAGATCAACTCCGAATTGAACCAAAATTCATATCCATTGTCCTTGTGACCCTAGAAAACTAATGCAAGTGACTAGACTCAAAAACAAAACAAAACATGCATGAAATGATGAGCCCTAGTAAGGTGGTGCAAAAATGGGGTGTGACACCATGACTTTGATCTCCATCAAAAACTCACAATTGTGGCTGTTGCATCATTCTCGAGCAAAACTGTATTTCCTGACAGCCTATAGTAAAAAATTGATAACTTTCACTACAAAACTCGGATCGATGAACCATTTATTGGGTTGTAAAACTGATTTGAAGAGCTTTCTAACCATATATGGCTCAAAAATTTTGGAGAAGAACTCTGATTTCGGCATGCAAAACAAGATGACGGTTTTTCATGGCTACCATGAAAACTGTTCTTCTCCAAACTCAATCCCCATTCAACTCTTGAATAACCAGCAGCTCTAAAACTTATTTTTGAAGAGGAGTAGAAGAGAAAACAACCTAGGGTTCATTAACCCTAGGTTCGGCCATGAGGGAGAACACCAATTCTAATGCATGAACATAAATTCCAGATTTATTAACCAATCAATTTACCATAAATTCCAGCCCATATGTAGTTTGTATTAGGCATAATCATGACTTTGATACCACTGTTGGGAATCGAATAGGGAGGAAAAAACTACAAAGGCGGAATAAAATTTTTCCTACGATTCCCAAACCCATGAATCTTAATTATGTTTAATACAAAAACAATAACCTAACTACCAAGAGAGTTAGGGTTACTTACAGTTGATGAATGTCTTCTCCTTTATGCTCTAAGCTTTGTCTTCTCCTTTTTGCCCCAAGCTTTGTCTCCGGACAACGGTGAATAAGCAGCCCAAGTGTGCTGCTTCCAACGGTATCCATACCTAGCTTGAGCTTGAAGTCCTTTCCTTCTTCTTCCTTGTTATTGCTAGAGGTGGAGAAGAGGGAGAGAGAGAGAGCGCCTCCTTAGGACTAGACGACTAGGGCTTGGAGTGTATCAAGTGATGATGTCATACATCATCACATGATATATATAGCCCCCACTAAAAGGGCCGGCCATGGGGAGAATCCCTTTTAGGGTTTTAATGCAATTTCTCTAAATTGCATTATAACCCCTCTAATTTATATCAAATACAAATTGGGCCCTTAAAGAACTTTTCTTTAATCACTTATACCCTTTCTCTCATAGACTATCAAGCTCTCTTAGCATGATTAGTGTGTGACCCATTGGATTCACATCATCAAGTAGTAGGAACAGCACAAGTTGTGCACAATGGAACACTTTCCATTAAGGGTCTAATTGAAACTTCTTTCAATTCCCTAATTAATTATAACTCATTTATATCAACTAGGGCTTCTACTAACCATGAGTAACACCTAGCATATGGCTCATGGTGTGGTCCTTAATGAGGTGAATAGTCATTTACAAAGAACCCTTCTGTTGTAGTTTACAGGTTATAATTCCATCCTTCCATCAACACAATGTCTCCAATTGAACTAATAGGATATGGAAGTTTGTCAAGTCCTTAGTTCAATTACTTTATACTCATTCATTAATATCAACTCAATGATGAACTTATGGAAACTCCTTTCCATATTCATTTTACCATGGGCCCATGGATTTAATGAGTTATATTCAATGAATGCTATATGAGACATTCACTCCCTTTTTCCTAAGAGTGATGGATTCCTTGTTGATCACTCACATGCCTTCACACACATAGCAGTAGGGCCAATGAACACCCTTACAAACCCCTGAATAGGATCTGCACTTAGTGTTATCAAACTTCTAAAGCTACATGCATAAAACAACCATGGTGTCTCAGGTCTAAGGATTACTTGTACCACTATAACAATGAGAAACTGATTGACAGGCAGGTTAAAACTCCATTCAGTTTATCTCATATCTTTGGTCACATTCAGTGTACCTATTCTTATAATAGGCACCCACTTGTTGGTTGTAGTGTCTCCACACAAATAGCTTGAGACTAGCTATCCTCCTATATAGTCAACCTAACAAGTGCTAGTCCTATGGTTCATTACTGTCCATCATAGTGAACCTTCAACTAGGAATGTTTTAGGAGTTTAGTACAGAGATATATTTATAGTCTCAAAATTACAACACTTTGTAATTTCATATTCTCAACTCTAACTCCATGGACATATTATGTAAATATAAATGGTGCATATAAACATAATAGAATAAGCCCTTTTATTAAATCAATAATAAATGTGACATGCATAAATGAAATCAATTGTGTTCCTAATCCCTAAACAATCATCTCTATGATTGGCTCTAGGGCATAATCCTAACAGTGCCATCATGTTTCAACTTGCTATTGGGCTGACCTTGGATCCACCCTGTGGGGGCTATGCCATCTTCACTCCATCAAAAGGTGAAGTTTCCTTATGAAGGAGCCATAGTAACACTTCAAGGGGACCATGAATTGAAACTCGCAGGCGTGCCTATATGTGAGATACAACCAGAATCAGCAGCAATACCACTATCCGGGTTTGACTATGTCCAATGCATTGAGAAAGAACTTGAGAAGGGTGAGTTAATACCCTTGGATTTTTGCCCCCATGGCAATTTGCACGTTGGTGAAATCATGAGAAGAATGAGTTTCTTTCCAGGCATGGGGCTAGGACATCGCCAACAAGGGATCCCTAAGTCTGTTCAGAGCAGTGTCACCTCATACACCTTTGGGCTAGGATATGAGCCCTCCAGACATGACCATGCGGAAATACTAAAGAGGAATAAAGAGAAAATAAGAGCCAAAGCCGAGGGAGGGGTGCCAGACCTAAGGATCTCGCCATATCGACCTACTTTGAATGGTTACTTCGTCAAAGAAGGGGATAATTTTCTATATTGCGGGTTTCCAAAACCCACCTTTGACCAAGCCACTAAGACCAGAGTTCTGGGATTTGAAATCTTCTTCACCGAATGGTATCCGATCACAGCTGAAATGGTGGATGATGAAGCCATCAATGATGAGTTTTGGGAAAAGAAAGAGGAGGACTGGTCAGAGAACCTTGATGCAGAGGCTATGACTGAAATGTTCCAAGATATGATCCTCACCTTGGGAAGTTTGACCGTTGAAGAACTCCAGGGTTCGTCCATTAGCCCTGCTACCGTGCCACTCCTTAATTGGTACCTTGAAAGTGATGTCATTGCAGAGATCCATGAAGAAGAAGACCTTGGCCTACCTGATAGCAGCTTGTAGGTGTCTTAGTTTAGTAATATTTCTTTAATTCAATAAGATGTATCTACTTAACTCACTTTGTGGAGTCATAGTAGTGATACAGGTTGTTTGTTTTCTTTTTTCTTTTGCATGTTATTCCTAATATTCCTAGTCAATAAAGTGTGCTTTCTTTCTCTATATATACAGTGTCTCTTTTCTCTCCTCTATGGATATTTATGGCATGGATATAGATCCTAGGAACGATGTCCCCCCGGAGCTCGTTGAGCAAGGACGCCTTCCAGAGCCCATGACGCTTTGCAGTTCAATGGGGTCACTATGGACTCATGGGACTTGCACAATGCTTCTTTGACACTCGTAGGAGCGCTATAAGCTCCAAAAGATCCTAGGATGCTTTCGAGAGCCCACGACACTCTCTTGACTCGACTAGCGTCAGCATAGACTCGTAGGAGCCTCGCAATGCTTCCTTGAAACCCGTAGCAACTCTATACGCTCCAAAAAATTGTAGGAGGCTTTCTAGAGTTCACGACGTTCACTAAACTCTGAAGGGTAGCCGCAGATTTGTGGGAATCTCACAACGCTTCCTAGACACCAGTATGAGCTCTATAGGATTCAATACTCACAGAGAAAATCATTCGAGTAAGGGTCAATGCTCAAGATAAAATGTATATAAGCAAATGTCAATGCTTGAAATGAGTAGGATTCAATACTCACAGAGAAAATCAT
This sequence comes from Liquidambar formosana, assembly GCA_039720395.1. Taxonomy (NCBI): domain Eukaryota; kingdom Viridiplantae; phylum Streptophyta; class Magnoliopsida; order Saxifragales; family Altingiaceae; genus Liquidambar; species Liquidambar formosana. Next base: position 52,121,871 of record CM077820.1, on the reverse strand, counting down.
TCAAGCAAGGGTCAATGCTCAAGATAAAATGTGTATAAGCAAAGGTCAATGCTTAAAATGAGTAGGATTCAATACTCACAGAGAAAATCACTTGAGCAAGGGTCAATGCTCAAGATAAAATGTATATAAGCAAAAGTCAATGCTTGAAATGAGTAGGATTCAATACTCACAGAGAAAATCATTCGAGCAAGGGTCAATGCTCAGGATAAAATGTATATAAGCAAAGGTTAATGCTAGAAATGAGTAGGAGTCAATACTCACAGAGAAAACTATATGAACAAAAGTCACTGTTGGTGATGAGTAGGGGTCAATACTCAAAGAATGCTGAGAGATTGCATAGGTAGAAGTCAATACCTAAAACAATAACATATGAATAGAGGAGACATGTTGAAGGGGTTTGGAATCAATACCTATAATGGATAAGAATCAATATTATAGAACGAACAAGGATCAATGCTCGAGAGGGGAGTATGAGTGAATACTCAAAATGAATGAAGGTTAACACTCAAGATGAATAATAGTCAATATTCCAAACGAGCAAAGGTCAGTGCTCAAGGAAAAAAAAAAATATATATAGGTAAACACTCATAGGGGAGCTTAACAAAACATTAGTTAAGTAAGAGTCACTACTCATAAGACAAGGTTAGTATAAGGACAAAGCCAACACCACATGAAGAAAAAATATCACTCACATGGCTACTTGGGTGTAACCCAATAGCGAATACTCAAGCAAATATGATCATGGGAAAATGGACCTCCAAAACTCAATGAACATTGCATATTACTAATGCACACATCAACTAATCAATCAACTCAAGTAAAATTGATTCACACATATTTATGAGCACAAGTTCATGCACAGAAAGATTATCTAGAAATGGTTTTGCAAACCTATCATTCTTTTTCCTTAAAGACTTCTGTACATACTTAGCACAATCATGAAATTTTCAGAAGCATTTTTCTTTGTTTATAAAATGGTGGTCGAGCCTTCTTAGGAAACAATGCAATTTAGGAGGATTGGATCAAACCCATGAATTCTTTTTCAAGGTATAGGAATGGAGTGGAATCACCTCTTCTTCTCTTCTTCTTTCTTCGCTTATCTTTTTTCAAAACCCTAACTTTTGCCTAGATTGCCCTTACGGGTTTTCAACCTAGCGGGTTGCCCTAATTTTTGCCTAGGCCGCCCTTTCGGGTTTTCAACCTAAAGGGCTCTTCTTCTTTACCTTTTTTCTTTTTTCCATTCTTTCCTTTCTCACTAGCACAAAGAAATTCAACTCATGAAGCCCCAGCCCATTCCCTTCATCAATTCATTTAAGTTCTCTGAACAAGACAAACTAGCCCCAGCATTCATTCAAATTCTTCTTTAACAAGCATAATCAGCCCCTGGGTTCATAACACATTCACGTTCTTCAATTGAGCAAAATAAATCAACCCCAATCTCACGAAATCACATGCCTATAGCTAAGGCAAATCGTTTCATAATGGTTACTGCTACCCCTTTTCCATCATTAAATCCATGACAAGAGTCTAAGTCAAAAGGTTAGAAGATATAGAATTTGATGGAACCCACAAATGAATCATTATGACTGAATACTTTCAAAGGACAAGGTCTATGACCACTAGAAGTACACAAGACTCAAGAGAGGTGAAGGAGGTAAATGGAGGGACAACCGAAGGACTCAAACCAAACAAGAACAAGAAGAATAATCAAGTTAACTTTCTCGATGGCATGTAGTATTTTAGCTCACTAATGAGACTGTTTCCTCTTGATTTAGTGACAAAGAATTGCCTTCAATGGTTGGTTATATGTAAAGCCTCTTTCTTTTTCTTTTTCTTTTTTTTATTTTTATTTTTTTTTCAATGAGTTGGACCGCACCCAAAGTAACTTTATGGGCTGCCTACGTATCTCCACATTGATCTTCACATGACATTTACAAAACAAACATTTCTTTTTTTTGGTAGAGAATCAGGTCCTCGTAGTTCAAGAGATTCATTCTTCATTTTTTTTCAATAACCCTAACTTTTGCCTAGGTCGCCTTTTCAGGTTTTCAACCTAGCGGGCTTAGGCTCTACACATAACCACATAAGGACCACCCTTTACTTGGCTTGAACTTCTCCAACGAGTCACGAACATGGGTTGTAGTCTTCTTTGATAATAAAACTCTCTTGATTGTTGTTGATTCTCCTTCTTGAGGCTTTTGGATGTTAATCGCCTCCCTTTTCTTTTTGTACTTTTTTTGTTTTTTTGTGCACTTTTCCTTCTTTTTTTTTTTCACAATTTTTTTCTTTTGACTTTTTTTTTTAGGGAGAAGGAAATAAACATCTCCAAAAGCTCACCATGCTAATTGATTTCTTCTTTTGATCTCTGAATTGCTTCTAAGGGTTTCAAGATCTTCTCAAGTTGCTTGGCCTAGGTCTTTATGTAGTGTAGTGGGCGGGTGGCCCTTATGTTTACCATTTTGGACTTCTCATTGTTTCCAAGTTAATCAATTGCAGCTCATTCATCATTCATTATGTTTGCTCTTTAGTGGGAAGAGCTTTCAAGCTTCTTAGGAAATATTTTCATGCCAGTTTGATTGTCAATTGATTGAAGAGAAGAGAAATAGAGAGACAATGAATTATTGAAATCAAACTTTTTATTGAAGGAATGAAGGAGAACACATTGATAATGACTAGAACTCAAAAGACTCAAAACTTCAAAGGACATTTGACTCGAAGATCAACAACAATTAACTAACTAGAAAAAAAAAAAAAAAAAAAAAAAAAAAAAACTTAAATTCCTTATCACGGACAGTCATGATAGAATTAGTGTAGCAGTAAGCACTAAGAAAAAACTTATTACCTTTCCCCACAACCTCAAGGCATCAACATCCTTTCCTTGTGAATTAAACATTCTTATTATTCATCTTGACTTGCGCTGCCAACATTATCCAAATCCCCATGAGTGTCAAAGGTTCCTTGAGCCTCATAAAGTCCCTCAAAATTAAGAACCCCCATGCTAGCAAGAGTTTGAGTATCCTCTGAATGATATGGGCCATGAATCGGAAATTCTTGCTTAATTGCAGCAAGGGATCTCGGTGGATTGGCATATGCCTGGGCTAGAGAGATTGGGTTTACGGTGGCCAAAAATGGGTTCATGGAAGAGCTTTGATGAATATTTGGATTATTGCTTGGTGTGGAAAAATTGATTACTCCACGGTCAATGAGGTCTTGGATCTCATGTCGTAGTCTATAACAATGATTGGTGTCATGTCCCCTACTCTGATGAAAAGCACAATATTCATTTTCCTTAAACCGACGAGGCAAAGGATTAGGAAGGGGTTTTGGATCAAGAGGTGACAATAAGCCCAAAATTGCTACTCTCGAAAAAGCATAGTTCAATGGCATGTATAGTTCGGTAAATTGGCGAGGCTCTTTCCTTACAATTTGGGCCTTCAAATTTGCTCTGTTGTATCTCTTGGACTCGGTAGCCCCTGAATTAGACTCATGATGATTCATAGACTCGGATTGGGCTTTAGGAACAACTTGAACAATTGCCAAGATATCATTCAACTTTTGCATGATCTCATAAAGCATTCCCCTAATTTCTTCCAATGTCGTATTGCCAACTCCAGCCATGAAAGTGATAATGGGTTCCACTCTAATCTTTAACCTCTAGAAGATATCACGGGTTTAATCCAGCCCTCCTTCAAGAACAAAATTCCCTTTTAGGCTATGACCAAAACATTTTAACAATATTTCCATGACTGCGCTAAATTGGTAAATGTGATCTTATAAAGCATCCCCTTAGTTAGACATCTCATCTTCAAGGGTACCTTGAAGTGTGAGGTGACGTACTAAGGACATGAAGGTGAGTCACTTAGTCTTAGGTTCTAACCATTAACAATCACAAAACCATCAAGAGTCACTTTCCCCCAAGTGTAGGCAAACTATGAGCTAGGTTTAAATAGTATATCTCCTTAGTTAGACACCTCATCCTCAAAAGTGTCCTTAAGACGGAAGGTGAGGTGACATACTAAAGACATAAAGATGAATAAGCCCCTACTTCTTAACCCTTAATCAAACATTTCATTCCAAACAAGCCCCTATTGGTTTACTTAAAAGCCCATGATTGAATGGTCTTAGCTCACATACCTTTAATTAGTCCATCCTTCCTTTAGGGAGCCCCTTGGGTGAAGGGTGGAGGTACTTACTAAGGGTATGTAGATGAGACCATATATTAAATATCAATCATTACCCATGGTTAAAATAAACCTAAGCCTAGAACACAACTTATGAGCATAGCAACACAACACAAGCACGGCATGATATCATTACAATCAAGTGTGGGTGCATAATAATGAACCAATAGTGTCCTATAAGTCTGTCTACATAGACTAATGATAAGGGTAGGCTGGGGTCCTTCACTGGCTTGAGCAATCTTTATACCTAACCACATGTGGCATCAGGAACGCCGTGTGGGTCCAGCAGTACGTGATTAACTCATTTAATATACCCAAGAGCAAGCCCAAGGGTACTTGGCAAGAGAGGTTGAGAGCTTTCACCCCAACACATGGAATCAGGAAAACCAAGGTTGAGGCTAGGCCCATCAGTGGCAAGGATACATCGAGGGACATCGATCCTAACATGCAAGAGTTTGCGCACACAATGCAATAAATGAAAGCACACAATCAAGCAGATGCAATGTGATTGATTTTAATTAAACAAAAGAAATTAATTTAGCCCAATTAAACTTTATAGAGTCTAGCCCACAAATCCCCAGTGGAGTCGCCAAACTGTGGACCCTAAAAAAGTGGCCCACAAGGGTTTAAAAGAAAATAGGTTTGAAAACGAAAAGGAGTCGCCACCTTATTTTTTTAAAGGAAACAAGGAAAACCCTAAAAACTAATTTTATTTTAAGAAAACAAAAGAATGACTCCATGTTTAAAAAGGAAAGGCAAAAACAGTCTTTTGGAAACCAAAGAAATCGGGGATTCGGAGGCTAAGTTATGACATGGGAAGGTTCTAAGCATAGCCTATAGGCACCCATGTCACCCTTTCGGTCTCTTAGTTTATTTGGGCTAAATCAAGATCTTACCATACAAAAATCAGCAAGATATCATCACAAGAGTTGCATGCATATCATAAATCCATCCATAACAAACAAACAAAACAAAGAAAAACTAAACTAAACTAGGATACTTAGATCCTACGGCGGACTTGAACCTCAAAGCGCCTACGTATCATGTAGCGAAATACATGGATCAAAGTTCACGTAGTTCGAAGAGAATTAGGGTTAAATCCTAATATAAACCTATGGTAAAAACCCTAGGTTTCCTTATTTGAAAGATAGAAAATATGGTATTTAAACCAAGTTTGAAAGAGAAATAATTTCCATAAGATGGAAACTTTGATAAAAAGGTAATTTATTTAATCAAGGAAACCTCTAATTATTTCCATAGACTCATATTAGGAAATAACCCTAAGGAGTGAGAAGAGAGAAGATAAAGGAAGAAAAAGTGAATTAGGGCACTTTCAAACCCTACTTACCTTGTGCAATATCTCCAAGCAATAGCAAGCTTAAGCAGTAACGACCTTATTTGCAATAAAGCGATTATCACCCCTATTTGCACCCTATGGTGGATGTCTCCTTGCTGCTGTGGAGACTTCTCCTCTTGAAACACTCTCCTTCAAGCCTCCACACAAACCCTAGCTCTCCTTTGGAACTCTCTCTTACTCTTTTTCTCAAGAAATTAGGTTAAATGCCTTAAGGATGGCTGTCATTGCCTCTAAGTGGCTCCACTAGTGCTGAAGTATAAGGGGGTATTTATAGGGATTGAGTGGAATCAATCAATGGTTGGGATTAAAACCCTAAATATTAATCTAAGGGTCCTTAGAGACTCTCTTGGGGCTCAAGGCACTCAAATACGGCTGAAAATATGATGGAAAGGCGGCTGGAGGCGGAAAAATACGTCAAAATAGGAAGGGAATCAAAAAACCCTAAAAAATGGCAAAGTACCTCGGCTGACCACCCAGGGCTGGGTGGCTAACCACCTAGCCTTGGGCGGCTAACCACCTGGGCTGGGCGGTTAGCCGCCAAGCCCCAGGTGGTCACCCGAGCGCGCCGTCAGCAATTGCCTTATTTGAGCCATTTCGGCTTCCAAATGTGTTTCGGGGGTCAAATCAACTCCGATTTTGACGAAACGAAAGCCAAAACGACCGTGCTTCGATGAGGAATGTAATTTAAGACATTTTAGGGCAAAAATCCCTAGCCATGGCTGCATGGTTGGGTTTTACAAAGACAGCTAACCGCTATGTACCACCGTCACTAAGCTTAGGTATGCACACAGGGTCGCACCGAATGCTTTCCAATTCAAAATTCAACCTTCCAAAACATCTTTGGGAATGAAATTAAGACTAATTAAAGTCAAATGGGTGGGAATTGAGTGAAAATCATGAGCCAATTTGAGCCAACCCGAAGTGGGTCTCTTAACCAACTTGAATCGTATTGAGCCATTTTAATCCCAAACCATCAATTCATCAAATTGAACCCATAAATACCTCAAATGCATCCTCATGAACTCCAATTGACAACTTGGAGATCATTTCAAGGTTAAATAGAAAGTTTGTGACCTAAAAGACGGTTATGCCCCTTAAGTCACAAAAGTTCTTATTAACCCTCAAGATCAACTCCAAATTGAACCAAAATTCATATCCAATGTCCTTGTGATTCTAGAAAACTAATGCAAGTAGCTAGACTCAAAAACAAAACAAAAACCTACATGAAATAGTGAGCCCTAGTAAAGTGGTGCAAAAATGGGGTGTGACAGTATGCAACATCAAGATTGGGAGAGATGAATGGACGGTGAAGGTATTCAATCAGGAACCTCTAAGGTATAAGAACATCGAGGAGTGGCAATGCTCATCTGGGGCTAGCTTGTGAGGTTCCACAACCAAAAAAGAGGCATACGATGTCAGAAGTGGCTAATATGATCAAGGATGTCAAGTGAGAAAGAGAGAGAGAGCTTACCAGATTTACAATTAAGAGAGGGGCTAGCATCCTTTGTTCTAGGAGATACCCTCTCAATGGGTATTAAGCTCTTTAAAAGGGTACAGTGATCACTTTATATTCTGTAAGGGCAAAACTATTAAACCTGTCATGTGACAGGTAGAAGGCCACTTTCCATCGTTTCCCAAATGGAAAATTGACAGATGGGGCAAATTTTTACAAAGCAACAGTTTAGGGAATTCAAAGATTACGTTAATGAATTGACTTTGCCCCAGTAGTTTGGGGGCAAAGTGGAAACACCCCCCCCCCCCCCCCCAAAAAAAAAAAAAAACAAAACAAAACAAAACAAGAGAAAAAAAAATCCAATTTTCAAAACAGGTATCATAATGGGTAGCTCAATTTAACTGCGGACAAACGACTCATCGATATACAAGAAAATGGCTGCAAGTATGGCATAGTGCATAACCTTTCCAAAACAATCTGCTCACTGTGCCTACTTTGTTTCTTACAAGTTACGACGTTTAAAACACACAATAATTGCATAGACTTTGAATCTCCTATGGAAGTGAACCAGGTAATAGATAAATTTCTTCATTTAGCTCAATCAACAACTATTTATCTATCACCCAATGTGTGCTTAAAGCACATCCCATATATTATACAGATGAAGACAAGTCGGAAAATTCTTTTTTCGGCATAAAGAACTTCTAAGAATTACCTGTGAAGGTACATACATAACACCATTTGGAGTAAGCAGTATTTGATGTTTTAAATCCCTCAAAACATCTGGATCTGGGGAAAAAAAACCTAGCACCAAGCGTATTTGCCTTTGTAGGCTCCACTTTTCCAAGGCATGTACAAAAGCAGAGGTTGTATGCAATTACCATCGATGGATAAAGAGACTAAAAGTCCAAAACAACAACTGGATCTGCGTAAAAACCAGATTCCGGCTCCATTACAAGTGGTAGGCGCTCCATTGCAGGTTGAGAAGCGACCTAATTAAGACAAGGCAGAGTCAGTATTCAGTCATTTGAAAAATTCTACAACTAAAAAAACAGTACAGGCAAGCCACGAATAAAAAAACAGCGTATGCTTTAAAAGCCCACCAAGAGAACAAACATGGGGCAGATGATTGTAACTACATGCAGTATCAGATCAATATAATACTAGACATTTGAATACCAGGAGAAATAAGTGAAACATGTAGCGTAGATACATGTATTAGATGTGTTGGGAAGTCCCACATCCCATATCGATTAAATATCGATTAAACATGTCTTCATATACCGGTTGGTTCCCAGGAGAAATGGCGAGATAGTTTTGTGTATGTGCCACTCGAACAAGCATGGATTCAACACGGTACTGTGAACCTCAAGAGAGAACAGAAAAAAAGTCGATGCCAAAGACACGAGCAAGTTCCGATGTTCTGTTTATCTGCAAAAACTAACACATCAAGAAATGAACAATGGAAAAGAGATACTTCTCTTTTAATAATTTACTGCAAAACTATATTGGATATATATCCATTAAACACAAAACATTAGAAATGCCATTTTTTTCTTAATTAATTAAAAGTGAATACTAAAAAAATATTAAAAAATAGATAAGATTACAGAATATGCCTCACAAAACTAAACCAAAAAAGAACTAGAATATATCTCTAAACCCTAGGTGTCTAACAACCTGGCTACCAAATATCCAATTAGATGACAAGCATTGAATCTAAATCTTTATTATAAGCACAATACAGTTCGTTTGGCACCAAAAATAACTAGAAATATATTACACAGGATCCAGGAATTTGGAATTTCAACCTGATGTTCCTTCATAACTTTCTTCGTCCCTACAAAAAGGGCGATTGGGGATAGTAGGTGACAACAAAGCATTTTCTATCCCATCTGTCCAGTCTATCGTAGGGGGTTTCTTGTAAAAAGGTCATGCCAATTAATTCCACAGTTTCAGCCTTCATGTTGGCAACTAGACCTACTGAACTTCCAGGCCCAGAAAAACCAGCACCCTTCCCTGCCCTCCACCACCACAATTCTTGAATGGCAAAACAGTCGTGTCAGTTGCAGCATCCATGCCCTCAAGATTCTCATGAGACATTTCAGGTACCCATCCCACAGAGGTTCTGCTCTTGTTGTCATCTCTACAAAATATTTCTCGTTCAGCAGGAAAAGTTGACAAATTGTCAGAACCAGCAGCACCCATTTGTAGCAATCTTTCATCAACCAAAAGTTCATCATGAGGATTAAACTTCAACAACGGAGCATCAACTGCTGGATCAGGTTCACAAGTAGATACATCAGAAATTACAGTCCTGTGTGACACGTAGAGTCGTTAAACAAGGAGGAAGCTCAAGTAGCCATTAAAGCTCTCTGTAGGTCATTTAATCAAGGATTTTGAGGCAAGAAAGCCCACAAATGCTCATTGGAAGGCTACAAATATTAGTAGAATCTATCTCAAGATTGTCGAGGGTAGTCTCTTAATAGCATCAGGTAACCTTGTTATGCCTGACTGTGAAATGTCAAGCACATTCAGATTTATTAGATTCTCAATCGATGGGTCAATTTGACACAAATTTCTACACCCTTTAAGAATCAATATCTCTAAATTTGAAGATATGGGGAAGGCAGGAGTGTTGGTTAAGCAATAGCAATGTGTGAGGTCTAGAACTTTCAACTTTTTTGCCATCTGTAAAACAAGAAAATAATTACCAAAAAATAAGAACGAAATTTCCAAGAAGTGTATGATATGACAATAGAAATAAAATCGGAGATATTCTATGAAACCTTGATTTGACTCCAAGCTTCCCAGTCGTGTGTGATGTCGCTGTAAGATAGATCAAGAATAACTAGATTCTCTAGATGAAAATTTTTTAGAATGAAATTTGCTGACCGTCTACACCAATGAAGCCATCTTAAATCTGGAAGAAGAAGATGAAAATCTCCAGCAAGGTCTCTGTAACCCACTCGGAGAAACCTTAGACTTTGTAGTTGGCTAAATTGTTCATTTGTAAAATAGCGGCCATGACACCCTTGTTCTAAGTCCTCTTTTAAGCCAAGAGGCCCAAGACAAAGGGCTTCAATAGTGTTTGTTCCCTGCCAATAGAAGACCAATAAATAATGAAGCTCTATGGAGTCCAAATAAAAGAAGTATGAATATTAAAGAATATGTCCTTTTTATAAAAGAAAATTGTAATAATTGCATCAAATTAATAACAGCCTATTCATATTAGGTTAGTGGCGAGTTCTCACTAGTAACAACCCCCTCTCTCTCCCCTATTGTGTTTCCCTTTTTTCTCCTTTTTGAAGTTCAAGGTACATTGAAAGTACATCAACAAGATTTAAACCCAAACCTGCTGCAACCCCACTCCACCCCCTTAGCCACCGCCTTACATTCTTACATCCTAGGTTAACGTGGTGGGGTAGGTACATTCAAACAACATCAGTACAATTTGAACCCCTGACTATCACAACCCCACCCCACCCTCTTACGGTCTTACCACCTGGGCCTCTATGGCCCTTTATCTTGCTAAGTATGTTTAAAGAAATTTTACTTATTTTCTGTTTATTCAACTATTCAAGTGCTTCTAACCGTGGAATGCAATTTTTTATGATGTGAACTTGGCTATCCACATAGGTAACCACATCAATTTGCAAAGCCCTTCTGTAAAAGAATTTTGTTTATGAAGCATTTTATTTCATAATTACACGAATAGGGAAATAAGAAAATTGCTAAATAAGTTGGGTAAAATTCATGATGCACTTAGAGCTTACCATCTGCTTCTTAAATATCTTCAAGGCTTCCTCATAAACCCACAACCTACTACGTGCCCCTGGGTTTTTTTTATCTTCCATGCGGACGATTTCCCTGCCGAGGTCTCGAAGCTGACCATGCATCCTTAGCACATTATCCGCTCCAATTTTTATCAAAGACCGGTCTTGGAGGATAGTAAGCATAGATTTTGGATAATATCCACAGTCTTTCCACATGTAAATGGGCCTTAGTGTATCCTCTTCATTGAAGAGACATGCAATATCAAGAAATATTGCCCTTTGCTCATAATTTAATGCTCTGAAACTTGTTGCCAATTTTTTATGGACTTTCTCATGAGGTCTTTCTTTCCGCTCTATCAATGTTTCTCCCCATATTTCTCTCCCCTTTTTATCTAAAAACATCCCTATTTTCGTAAGAGCCAAAGGAAGCCCTTCAGTAGTGGATACAATTTCTTCAGAGAGAAAATTAAAGTCTTCTGGAGGAGATTCCTCCCCAAAGGCAAGCTTACTAAATAATTGAAGAGAATGATCAAAATTCATACATGAGGGTTCATAAATCTCATCCACTTCATCTAGAACCTCTTTGTTTCTTGTTGTAACTATAATTATACTTCCTTCTACATCAAACCATTTACGCTTTCCTGCGAGTTTATCAAATTGAGACTTTTTATCCACATTGTCAAGAACAATGAGAACTTTTTTTGTGCAAACCATGTCTCTAATCATGTTGCATCCATCCTCAACACCAAAAATGTCAACGTTTTTCCTTTTTAGGATCTTCTTGATAAGTTCCTCTTGCAATGTAACAAGACCATCGCGTTGTAACCTTTTTTGAACATTTTTAAGGAAGCAACAATATTCAAAGTTCACAGAGAGTTGATTGTAGATGACCTTAGCGATAGTTGTCTTACCAATACCACCCATGCCATGTATTCCCACTACATTAGTGGATTTAACATTTAATAATCTCATCATCTTTTCTATGTGATGATTAATTCCAACCAAGTTGCTAGTTACAAACATGTGATTCTTCTTTAACTCCAACAAAACCTTTGAAACAATCTTCTTTATTAGTTCTCCCTCATGCCTGTCCAATAAAATTGATATCAAATGGAAAATACAACAAATAACTAGTGCCTGGAAGGAACATTTTGGGAAAATAATTATGAATTTTACATTTCTTATACAGTTCACTGGAGATATATAGGAGAAATAAAATAAAATAATTGTGAGGGAAAAAATAGGTAAATTTGATAGTTTTCAAACTATTTGTAAAGTTAGATAAGTCTTAAGGATTTTATCATCAAACTTGGGTTAAATTAAATCATCAAAATATTTGGGCATAAGAAATTACCCCTTAGTTTCTTTATCCAATTCCCATCCCTTCAAATCTCCGACCTCTCTCAGAGCCCGCTTCCATCCATTGATAGTGTTTTCATCGAAAACCGGAGTGTGTCCGCGAAAAGCCGCCTCGTAACTCCCAGTCTGATGTTTTACATCGTCCGGCTTAACGTCGTAGAAAATCGGAAAAATCTTTTGTTCCAGAGGTTCTTTCTGGCATTCGACCATCTGGACGAGCTCACGTAGGCACCATTGCCTAGAAGCATAGTTTTTGGAAAAGATTGGAATGGAGATTTTCGATTCCCTGATTGCTTTGAGAAGATCCGAGCCGATCGCTTTTCCCACGTGAAGGTTTTCACTGTCCCTAAAGGTGCGAATTTCCGCAGATTCAAGATCGTGGTAGAGCATATCGGCGAAGCCCTTACGAGTGTCGTCGCCACAGAAACTCAAGAACACTTCGAATTCCCGTCCTGGGGCATTCCTATTCCCCTCGCAATCCATCTCCACAATACAAGCAGCTATACTTCTAAAAAAGGAAAATTACAGGCAGCTCTCCCTCACTCTCACAAGAAATTGAAGACCTCCTGTTTAACCCTTGGATTCCTGATGTCTATTTGACTTTGATGAAGAAACGTTGACGTCGTCTCTTCGGCAGGATGGTGATCTGTCATGCACTTATGGCTGAGAAAGATTTGCATAAAACTGTTTGACCACGTCCACGTCATCAAACGGGGGTAATGGAACACTCCATTATTAATTCGGATCCGGATTTGCAATAGTTGGGGTGGTTTTACTGCGCCATGCTGTAGTCGTTGGATGTTTTCTACGTGGTAAGTGGGAAGACTAATGGTTAGGCTTCGAAACGCACCAAACTAGGTTGTTGAAGCCAACCGTACTCTCTCTCTCCTCGAACTTCGTCGGCAACATCGCAGTTTAGGATTTGCAGCGGTAGAGATGTGGGTTTAAGGTTTTTCCTCAGAACACTCCCTCTCTTCTTTGCAACTCTTCTCCTCCCATTGGTGAAACCCACCAACGAAGATGAAGTGATGTTGTTGTCGTCAGTAGATGGGCATCCGCAAGTTCACCCAGAAAATAAAAAAATAAAAAAACAAGAAAAAATAGAGTAAGCCTAGCTTTGCCGAAGTGAGGACTCTATGGGGAAGGGAATAGCAGATCATGGAGGCAGCGAGATTGTCAACCGTAGTGGTGGAGTGGCAAATAGGCTCGTCCTCAATGCTGCTATGCCGCAGGTGGTTTCAGCCATGGATTTCTCAGATCTGCCATGCCATCGCCGTCAAAGCACCCCATTGCCACTACCATAGCCAGAGATCTCAAATCTGCCATGGCCTTCGAGCCCAACTCAAGCATTCCAGTCTCAGATTTGTGAAAGAGGTGGGACAGAGAAGGGAGAGGTGAGAGATCACTAGCGAGAAGCATGTCAGATAGGGGCTTCTTCAAACCGATGGTGAGTGGGTGTGCAGAAACAACCTGGCTTGGTGGTTTTAAAGGCCAATCGTTGATCCTTCCCACTTGCCACGTGGAGCACATCTTATGACTACTACATAGTACAATAACACTACCCTAACTACACCAAATCCGAATCTCTTGACTCAGCAATGTGTTAAAATGATATAATAAAAAAATATCAAAAATCAAATTATTGTCACCATATAAAGTATTATAAATTCCTCACTTAATTTAGTTTTTTAAAATTTTATGAAAAATAAAAAAGATTCCTATGAAAACTAGTCGAGTAGTCTATTAGAAAACATCATTTCGAATAATTTTGTAAAATAAAGTTTTTCTAAAATTTGTCGTTTAAATGGTGTTTCTTACCATTTTTCACATAAGATTTTGTTAAAATGAAATAGGGATTATAAATAACTAAAAGTCCACTTAAGCTACAGATTTTGGAAAAATATGTAGACCTTTTTTCCATTTTACTCTACCCCATTTTTAACTCCTTCTGTTTAAATATATAACCTTTGTTCGAACTCTTAGGAGGAGGTGGTGTTTCCCGTGGCAACAATGTTAGCATGGCGAAACTTCCCAAAACCATGGAAAAAAATTTTTTTTGACCAAACATGGGATGATAAGAAGTTTAGTTCGTCCATACTATAAAACATTAAAAGGTCGTACATAATACAAAATGATGTTCGATTATTAACTTCTATTCGCATTCGGTTCTACAAAATAATTTAAAAATATTTGGTTATTAACCTTTATTGGGGACCTTCGCATAATGGATACAAGTTTTCTAACCTAGCCCTACTTACAAAACTAAAAAACTTTCTCAAAAACCATCATTCTGCAAGAAATTAATTGTTGGAAGGGCATGAGCTCTTACTGCAGTTCCTGGGTTAGTCTATCAGCTCACTGACCAACCTTCGTAAATTGGTGCACAATTCATAACAATTTTGCACCCATAGTTCACTATTAGTAGAAGTATATAGAGTGTATATGAGCAACACCCTTTGTCCATATTTATTAAAGAATCACTTGAGTCCTGAAATGCAACCATGCATACCGTGGATGACCGAACACTTGGGGACTTAATATCTAAAGTCCAAGAAGGGATGACGTACCGTACCATTAGTTGCCCAGCAATATAGCTATTCTGCTTTTCGTTTTTTCTTGTTTTATTGTTGAGTACTAGGGGACTATTCTTGGCTAATTCCGATGTCCAAAACCTTTGTGTTGTAATTAGTGTCACTTGTATTTGTAACCATGCGTGTTCGACTACGAAGATGAAGGCTTGGTATATTTGAAGACTTGTAGATGAGCGAGCCAAACCTACAGTATATAAGTGACCCAGTGGCTTAGTAATATACCTTGGGTGGTTAAAACCTTGTTTATTGGCCTTCGAAATAAGGTTGCTAGGGGTGCTTTTCACTTGCAAAATGAGCAATAATGGATTCTGCCATATATAGGATCATTCGAATGATGGTATCGGGAAGTTCGAATGCATTAAAACGAAAGGCTGCAGAGTGGTCTCGGGTACCTTTACGTTCGAACAACCATTCGAAGACATTTAAACGCATGGAAGGCAATGTATCAAGAGGGTCTCTACCATGCTGTGAACATCACGTCCTAAACTACGCAGCTCAAGAATATGCCACTAACCATGAGGTTAGGGCTACACAATTAAGTTTTGGGAACTAAAAATGACCCCTAACTAGTAGGGTCTAACTCGTCATAACCAAAGATTCTCTTGGTTTGGAGTTAGGGTACACCACAGGAAAGGGTTAAGGGACCCAGTGACGCCCAGTCGAAACCGGTCCCTACGCACCTATTTAGCATTTTCACTGATTCATCACACAGTGGCATGGTCAGAAGTAAACAAATCATAAAATAAAATAGGGTCAATGAGAAATAAACAAGATAAATTAAACAAAATAAATAGGGTTAATAAAACAAGCTAAACAATTTGTGAGGGTGTATATGCAACTATAACAAATACGAACACAACCCGTTGGCATATTTTACAGAATCATGGCAGTACAGTATTAAGTCTGTTCTTTGAATCATGTACCCTAAACAAATAAAATATATAAAGTTAAAATTAAACCTAAATCATGCTATGGAGACTAAGAAAACAATAAACTAAACGAATAAGAAAATAAACTAAATAAATAAATTAGATACAATACTAATCTAATATGCAAAGCATGAAATATTAACCACTAATATGAAGTAAAATCCTAACGAACATGAAAAATATTAAGAAAATTATAATCCCCATTACATATCGACCAAAATAAAACAAACCCCTAATAATCTAATCATGCTTTAAAAAATAAATGTAAACATAAAAATAATAAAAGAAGAACTAGAATAAAAAGCTAAACAAAATCAAATTATTAACTTGATACTTGTTCATGGCCCCTTAGGTTTGAATTGATTGATAGAAAAAACCTTGCTAAAGTCTTTTTTCCAAATCTCTATGATCACAGCATTAGGTCTTAGTCTCCCTCTCTAAATTTTGCTCATGGTTGTTTATGAAAAGTGGCCAAGAGATTCCCCCCTTTTACTTTCATAAATGTGCTTATATAGGCATAATTAGGGTTAGGGGAGAGTTCCTTGAATCCATACGGTTAACCAATTACCAAAAATCCGTGTTACCATATGCAGGAGTAGCCTTGGAGAAAAGAAATTCCTTTATGAAAATTTCTGTTTTTTAACAAAGGGTTGCATACGCATCCGAAATCGGTGCGTACAAAGGTGTTGCATATGCAACCTGACCAAAATATTTTTTATAAAAACATTGCCAAATTCTCATGTTTTCAACCTAAGGCCTAGGCTGTGACCATATCCACCTATTAAAAGTCATCCAATAAAGTCTTTAATAGTGCTAAATCTCATCATCGGGACACCAGGACTTAAGATGACAACCGGTACAAAATGAGGTGTCTACACATGCATTCGAACATTCCTCATATATCGTTTGAACGACACGAGTCTTATTAGCAATCTGTTGCTTCCTTTTTTGTTTCATTTTGGAAACCATATTCTTATCTTGAAACCCTAGCTATAAAACGATCCTTATGTCATCTTCTAGTGAGAGAAGCACTTTCCTCAAAAGGGATATTTCATTGGGAGGCAAGAAAATCCTCTATTATTGTGTGCATCCTACCTAGAGAAAACTTTCACTGAGCTTCAATCCATTATCTAGTGTTACCCATATACCTCTGTCTCACCAAAGGTTGAACTTGTGAGGTTTTTGCTCTCCACACATCCATATATCAAGCATTTTGTCCATGATGGGCTTCTTGGAATCCATAGGGTGCAATGGGCTAAGCTTGGGGTGCAGAGCTTAATTTACAAGAGCGGAGGTGAAAAAGATAGAGAGAGAATTGCTACGGGATTTTGGTTTATAATGTATTTCTTACTCTGTTTTACAAGTGTGTTTTGATATAGTAGATTTGTGGGTTAGAGGCTATGGTTTTTTCCCCCTGGTTGGGCTTCCACGTATATCGTGTGTTCATCTCTTTATAACTTTCTATCTTTATATTTTGACGAGGGGAGTGAGCACGCGCAAAGCGCATGCCCGGTGATTGGATGCTTTTATTTATAGGCTCCTTTTGGGTGCTTTCAATCGATGTCTTTTTTTGCTTTCTTTGTAGTTGACTAGGTGGGTGGCAATGAGCAAATTACTGAAAAAAGCAAAGCATAATAGTTAAGCTTTCAACTTACAACCCAACTCTTATACTTTCAACTTTCAACTTACAACCGAACTCAATCGCAAAGGTCTCGTACCTTGACACATCGTTTACTAGTTTTGATCATTTCAAAAATCAAATTGGCATATGCAATCATTGTAAATAGTTGTGTGTTATCTTTTCTTCTTTTTTCTGCCTTCCATTGTAACAATTATATCTACTTTATGTGTGAATCCATTAATGAAATATTCAGATCAAGTAACATAAGAGTATGCGACACAGCGTGAGAATCCACTGTACCTAATTAAAAAATAATAACAAATGATCCTTTCAAAAGACCATTAATAATATGACTAGAATACTATAATGAATAGATATGATCAAGATAGAAAATCCCTTTGAGTCCATTTATTTCACCCACTGCATGTGTACATGTACTGGTGTTGAAGCAAAGTTTCAGTGCGACACGAGATCAAAATATAAATTCATCATTGTCTACTTGCATAGCTCTCTCCAGTGATTTAGAAGTCCCTCCCTTTATATTGGGGAAAACGCTCAAACCACTTCAATAAAAATTCTAGTGAGTAAAGGGTCTTCCCATCTGCCATAATATGGAAAGGGCCAACTTCCTCTGCCTCCCCATATGCAATGGATGAACATCCAGGCCCTGAAGAAACAGTTCTTGGGTCAGAAACTTCTCATATAAAACTGTATAATAAATATCAATTGCAGCGACAAACCAGACAAAAATCAATCTTAAATTACTAAAAAGGAAAAAAAATCGATGCTGTGAAATTTTTTTCAATGATTTCACTAAGTTTTCTCACCTTTTGGGTTCTCTTTTATCATCCTCCCCCCGCCCCCCCTACTTTTTTTTTTCTTTTTCCTTTGGTTTTAAGAAGCATAGAACGTGAAAAGTGGGAATTTAAATTCTATCATTTCCTTTTCCTCAGTTTTCTCTACAACCAAACAGAACCTAAACATATTCCTTCAAATTGTAATCCAAACATATAAAACAAACAAAAATAAATTTTTTTCCTTAATCTGGAAAGTGTTGCTAACTCACTCAGCTTTTGTGGGGACAGCTGGAAATACACAGATTACCAGCAAATAGTTTGTCAAACTCTGTATCACCTTGATATAGAATTTTTCACCCGACATTATCAATTGCTTGAGAGATAATAGCCAGCGTACTCAAAACTGGGTAGACCTGTAATTATTAAACATTTTCATGCATTTCAATTCTAAGACAGTTGGATCCTTAGCAGAAGGCATACTAATATTTCTATGAACTGATCCTTTTGTCTCATAACCATCTTCAGCATAGGTAACAAATCCAGAACCATTCTTGTGATCTTGCAACATTTTTTAATTGGATTCTTAGCCAGGTTTCAAATTCATCTCCTCTTCTTTAGTTGAGAATGGTAGGTGATGGCTTTTCCAGGTTCGTTCTTGTTTCTTAGCTAGGTATCAAATTCATCATTCATAAAATCTATGAGAGAGAGAGATAGAGAGAGAGACGTTCAATCTAAGCATGACTTACGTTATTCAGATTGCAGAAATGGAATACAAATCATAATTTTATTATTCCAAAACATAATACCATCTGCTCCAGTGTGTAAACCAAAGAGATTAAAACAACATATTCGGAAACCCAATAACGCATGTAATTAGATGATAATAATAATAATAATAATACCTCATGAAATCAAAATGCAAGGAAATCTAAATCCATTAGCAATGTTCCAGTGCAAGAAGCATCATCCAAGTTGTTCCCTTCTAGAAATAGCATACATTAGTAATTGAATTTACATGTAATAACCACAAGAGACACAACATCCTAAGTTGACAATGTAAGTTCAAGACATAATGGTCATGATTTGATGGTCTAACAAACAATATACCACATTTAGGAGAACTAATGAAAAATCCTACTGCTGGAATGTTAACTGAATGGATCAAAAACACTTGTTAAAAGGTTAAAGCTGTGAGTTGTCAGTTATCCTTAAAAAAGCAAGGGGAAGATGACAGCCAAATTACAACATGAATGCTTTTAAATCTAACCACTACAAACTGCTGGCTACAAAAATGGAGCATTCAGGATAACTACTTACTTGAGAGACCATTTTATATGCTGTATTTTGTCTTCAATATGATCACGTTCATTCCTCAACAATCGGAGTTGCTACACAAAACAAATCATGTAAGAAGAAAACACTAAAGGTTTCCTTGTAGCTCAATGACAGGAAACACTAAAGGTTAACCAAAGAGTTATTAAACTAAGAAATGACCACTGCCCCGCAATATAGAAATTACCTGAATTACATGGTTCCTAAAATCAACCTTTTTCTCTCTCCTTTCTAGTTCTGTCCTCAAAATATAACCAGTGGCTTTTTCTTTTTCTTTTTCTTTTTACCTACAGCCTGACAAAGTTTATATTAGCTTCAATAATTTTCAAATTTATCAAAGCAGCACAAGAAGATACATTGACAGACAAATCTTCCTCAGATTTTTAAATGTGTAATTATCTCCTTTACAAATAATCCAAGGAATATCTACTTTTCAACATCTCTAATCATACTCTTTGTCTATGACCAATTAACTCATCTATAACAAAGTGAACACAACACACACACAAAATATATTCAATGAGCCTTTCTCTTTTCATTTTTTCCACATCATGCCAAAGTTCATGTCATCTTTAATAATCTTCAAATTTAAGTAGCACAGCAAGACACACCATCAAGAACTTCAAACCACTGCCAGTCAAACAAAATCAAATTTTAAAAAATAGGAATTACTAATTTCCTTTTATCTATACAAAATATTGGAAAATAATTGTAGTAGTGGAAACACTGAAAATTTCATAAGCTAGATGAGTGGGAGGAAGAAAAAAGGGATATAGAAATTACCTGAATTACAAGGTTCCTAAAATCAACCTCTTGGCTGTCATCATCCAAGAGGTTGATTTTAGGAATATAAAAATGGAGCAAAGTTTTTTCTTTCCATCGGGTGAAAGAAGACTAACAAACACTATATCCCTCTCACATGCTTAATATTCACCCATTTGGCCTATGGGATGTTCTTCTTTCTAAGATAGAGTATGGCCACACCTGGAAAAAGCACAGTACAAATGATACTAAAATTAATAGAGAACACAAGTGCTTTTACATCTGATAAATTGGAAAGAAAAAAAGAAAAAAGAAGGAAAAAAAACCTATGAAAATTGCTACCCAATGATTAACCAGAAGGATGACCACAATTGGGGGAAAAAAGACATGCATGCTTACCATGGTGCATAAAACTCAACCAAAATATCTTTGGTTTCATCCAAAACTATCTCATTGAACTTATCCTCTATTAGCACCACTACATTGGATGGAAGTGCAGCCATCTTCAAATTGGTCCCTGTAAATTGTTGATGATGAAGTGAAGATGGATTACCAGACAAAACAGGGTGTGAATTTTGTCACTAAAGTTGATTTGACAACGGACTCCCTATTATTTTTTGTAGGGTTATTTTCTTTTGGTACAAAAAAAAATACTGTATGAATTCTTGCTTACGGGATTCAGCATTCAATCGTAGGACCCACAGCGGGATGGCCCATACTCAAGGCAGTCAGCCTTGCATCCTCTCTCATCGTATAATAGTTGCACATGAGCTGCTCAAAAACCCTAAAGTTTGGGAACCCGTTATTGAGAAGATAGAAAAAAGACTTGGTGGTTTGAAAAAAGGGTATCTTTCTAAAGGCGGCAAGTTGACACTTATCCATAGAGTATTATCTTCCATCCCCATTTATTTTTTGTCCATTTATAAAATTCCCAAGTCCGTGGCTTCTAAGATTGAAAAACTAGAAAGGGATTTTTTATGAAATGGAATGGGTGGTGAAAGAAAATTTCATCTTGTGGAGTGGCGCACCATTTGCCTTCCTAAACATATGGGAGGATTAGGGGTTAGGTCCATTGTGTGCACTAACCAAGCTCTCATGGGAAAGTGGCTTTGGAGATTTGGAAGGGGTGTCCAAAGTCTATAGCGGGATGTTATCTTATGGAAATATGGTTTATCTAGAGAGGGTTGGTGGTCCAATGAATTGAACGGTTCGCATGGGGTGGGTCTTTGGAAAGCAATAATACAAGGTTTTAGTGATTTTGTTAAAGAAATTGGTTTTAAAGTGGGTGGTGGTAGTAGGGTGAGATTTTGGAAAGATGTATGGTCTTCCAATACACCTCTCATGGTGGAATTCCCTACTCTATTTTCTGTTGCTTCTAACAAAGAAGCATTGATTTCGGAGTGCTTGGAAGGGGAAGCCGGTTCTCATCATTGGAATGTCCTTTTTATTCGTCATTTTAATGATTGGGAAGTGGAGGAAGCATTGGCATTCTTTTAAGTCCTTTACAAAAGTAAGATTTTGATGGGTGAGAATGATTCCTTGGTTTGGCGTATGGATTCTAAAGGGTTATTCTCCGTAAAATCTTATTATAATTGTGTAAGGCCTTTAGGGAATTCTTTTTCTCCGGCTAAAGTCATATGGGTTTCCTCAGTTCCAACTAAAGTTACCTTTTTTTGTTGGTTAGTGGGAAGTGATAAGTGTTTGACTTTGGATAATCTTGCAAGAAGAGGGTGGTATGTGCCGAATAGATGTATTCTTTGTAAGCGAAATGCGGAGTCAGTAGACCATCTCTTTGTGCATTGTGAAGTGGCTAGAAGCCTTTGGATGCTTGTGTTTAATATGTTTGGAGTTCATTGGGTGCTTCCACCCTCTACTTATGCCCTATTAGCGGGTTGGTGGTTTAAGGGAAGAGGCAAAAAGGATAAAGTCATATGGTATATGGCTCCGCATGCTATTTTGTAGTGTATTTTGAAGGAAAGGAATGCTAGAACTTTTGATGGGGCGGAGAAGTCTATCATTGAACTCAAATCATCACTACTCAAGGTTATTGTGGTATTCTAGTCATACCAATACTTGTAATTTTTCAAATTTTGTGGATTCATTCAAAGTTTCAAACTTGTTAGGGGTTAGTGCTTACTCTTTGTATATGGCTTATGTACATGGGCCAAGCCCTTTTTGATCATCAATACATATTTACCTTATCAAAAAAAAAAAAAAAAAAAAAAAGATAGAGAACTAATATAACAGATGCTAATTATGTAATCTATAGGATACGGTGGGTGTCTGTCTACTATTATTATATATATATGATGGAAAGTTCGCTGATCTCATTTGAAGATGAAAATCTGCTGTTTCATATATACATATTTACATGCAATACAAGAAATATGATAAAAATAAGGGAGCCTAAAAACTCATATGTTCTATGACTATGATTCAGCACATTGAGCTGAGTAATCACTTGAAAAAACAAGGTCCTGTAAATGGGTTATCATGCGTGGAGGCCATTCAGCAATTTTCTCATAGCCTATGGATAGGAGATTGGATCAATATTTAATCTATCAATTTTCTCATGCAAAGACATTTGCTTGATGCAGCACTCATGTGCAACTATTATACGTTGAGACAGGATGGGTAAAGGGCCTGTAGAAGATGTTGGGATCTTCAGGTAAAGAGAATCTTGTGCAAATTATTTATTTATTGCCATTGGCGTTTTTCTTGAGAAATGTCAGACCTCTTTGGATGGGAGAGCTTGGAGGTAAAAATAGCAAAAAAAAACAAGGTGAAGATTAAGAAGAGGAGAGACAGCGACCAGATTAGACACCTCAAAATGTGGTCACTTCTATTTCTTTCAAAAATGCACGCTAGAACTGTAATTTAATATTTTGATTGCCCAGTATAGGCAATACTTGTAAAGGCGCCAGTTGAAATGTGCTATTCCAATTCGTAGAAATCTATGTACATTTTTTTCCACCAAGGATTTTTGCACTTTTATTTGAGTTGAATATTCAAGTCAACTCTTAAAACCACCCAATCACACAAACAGTTGAAAATTTTAAAATTAAATTACTGAACCTATCTCATAAACCCTATCTATGATTTGAGGAAAACTCATAAGAGAAAAATTTCTATGATTCAAAAAGTAATTTATCTTCTTTCATTTCCAAAACCATTTAACACAAGTCATCTCTTGATTAAGATCTGATTTCCCATTCATAATCATGGATAACATATAATCCTTCACTATAAAAACAATAACTTCATTGATGGTTTGATACATGAAGGAAAACAAAACTCCATGTAAAACAAAATGACCCAATCTTTGAGAAGAAAATCCAAAGAATGAACCTTTTTGTTGAAACCCACTATCTCACAAGAGAAAATCCAATTATAAAAAGAAAAATCCCCAAATTTGTCCACATCAAATCCTATGTAAGAATACATGAAACAGAGTACCTCATGAGTATCAATCAAACTAACAACAATCTATATGCAAATTTTTTATCATGTGCATGGTGCATCTGTGCCGTTTCCATCACAGTTCCTTCCTCCACCACCACCACTTAACCTGTAAATCCTCTTGCTAACAAAATCAACACCAATCACAACATAGAGATTGAACAAGAATGTAATGGCTTCTAGTATAGGTAGACTAACTGAGACTACTCTTTTGAAAAAAAGGTCAAAAAATCACCAAGGAGTCAGGCCAACTAAAGAAACAACAGGTCCAGGAACATGCATCAACTATATATGATATACAAGATTTAGGCAAAGGATGTATACTGCTTCAGCTTCTGATAGACAATCACAAATATTTAAACGGGTAAATCTATATAATACCTTTTCTATGAATTTAATGTAGCTAGTAATCAATCCATAAAAAGAACAAGAAGAAGAGACCGTAGCAAAAAGAAAAAAAAAATTAAAGAGATGAAAAAAAAAAAATCCTAAAATCAAACAATAGAGTAAAAATTTGCCTCTGAGAGTAAGAAAAAGAAGAAGAGAAGAGAGAATATACCTGAACAGCAAACAGTAAGCGTCGATAGATCCGAATATAGCCTCACTCCCCTTTTCCTCTCCTTTCAACAAACCTTTGCCCTAACCCCATCTCCTCAAGTTGCCGCTGACATCAAATCTTGCCGTCGGCCAATGAGAGGGAAGTAGGGAACCCCAACCCTAGATGTCAATCGACTTAGAGATGGAGTGAGGGAGTTGTCAGTAGGAAAACAAATCAAACGAACAAAAAAAAGGGGAAAAATGAAAGATAAAATAAAATGGAACTACTGACCTGAGGATGGCCGGCGAGGTGATCTGAGAAAGAGATGAGGCGAGGGGGAAAGTCCGAAAGTAGAGAGAATGAGGAGGCAGAGAAGGAGAAGAGAAGAGAAAAGAAAAGAAAAGGAGAGAGAGAGAGAGAGCAGGTCTGAGCTAAGGGGACCGATGAAAAGGAGAGAGAGAGAGGGAGAAGAAGCACGGGTGAAGAGAGAAAAAGCAAGAGAAAGAGAGGAGATGGCAGCAAAGGGTATGGGTTTCTGATCAGGCGCGAGAACCAAGGGAGGAGAGAGAGAGTTTTGGACGGAACTCGGAAGGGACGAAAAAAAAACCGGAGAGGGACGGAAAAAAAAACCGGACGACACCCGGTTCTTTTTCTTGCTTTGTAGAATAACAAAATAGATTTATAGAATAACAATAGATATATGTGTGATGGCTAAAGATGAATTTTGAAGTGCTTGTGTGCTGATCTTTAGTATGTGAAGGATGAGTTGCAATATTGGGAGTGCTTGTTTTCCTTGCAGGTGCACCTAATTAACTGAGATTAGTATTGATTAAAAATGGTTTAAACTTGCCTAGGGTTTATTGTGACCAACCTCTCCGACATATCACCCACTAGGGCTGGTTTTTGTTAGACTCTATCAAGATTAAGTGTGGATTTTTGCGCAAAAATCTTTTTCATATCTGTTCGATCTATCAAGGACAGACTTTAGCATGGATTTTCCTTTGTTTTGTGCAAATATTTAATATAAAGACCATTATTTTGGACTAGAAATGAGCGCTAAAAACACAAAACCCTTAATTATAAATATGACCGGGGTATAATGCTTTCTCATTAAAGAAAAGCTACATAAAGGAAGTAGAAATGTTGATGATCCAATCAATAGCATGAGGAACATATATGAAGAGGCACACTGTATTAGTGTGACACCAATTCAATTAATGCAAAATTAGTGCTAAATGAGATTCATTGTGGGGTTCACATAAAATTTCATTAGGGTTATTCATAACACATCTTGCATGCAACGTTGATGCAAGCTCAACATTTAATAAATCTCAAGACTATCAAAGATCAAAGATCCACATAAGCACGACAGTGAACAATATTTTAAAAATGATAGCTTTGATTCAATCTTCAATAGCCATAAGAAAAAAAAATCAACAAATCATAAAAATCATGAGGGAGATGAAGGAGACAGTGCATACAGAGTGAAGGAGAGGAGAGAGAGGATGTTAAGGACGGAAATTTGTAGCTGAGACTCATTGGCCAAAGAAAGGTCTGGGTCAGGCAAAAATTTGTACCTGAGACTCGTTGGCCAAAGAAAGGTCTGGGTCGAGCATCGGGGTTCAGAGTTGGGGTCATCAACTCTCAGGGGACGGATTTATCGATTAACACCTGATAGGTGTTATTTCAAGTTTATGGATTTTGGATCCTCAAATTCACCTGCTGATTTGTCTGATTTCCTCATCCATATGATAAAAGTGAACCCAAACAAAGCTGATAAAAATAAAAAAGGTGAATTCAAACAAAGGACGCGGATTCTGGCCCCAGCCTAAATTCGTCCCTCCAAATCCTAGTTCCTAAACATACTGTATTTTTTCAAATCCATTGCCTCCAAAACCAGGTTCCCAAACATAACCTTATATTTTTGTTTGAAAAATTCTATTGAAACGCGCTCATCATTCTCTAATTGCAAGTAACATACTTATCATTATAATATTAACCAAATGGTAAACAAATTAATACCAAGATACAATCCAGTTTCAAGCAAACTGCTAGTTCGCAATTAAATCTGTCAAGGTATGAAGTAAACAACTCGAACAGGACAAACAAAAATTACAGATTTTCCAAATATTCCATCTGTTCTTGGACTTGACGATCAGAAATTTTTTTCAGCCTCATCAATGTCTCCTCCCATATTTCTCTCTCCTTCCCAAATAAAAACGACCCTATAATCTCAAGAGCCAAAGGAAGTCTTGCAATAGTGGATACGACTTTTTCAGAGTGAATGCCATAGCATTTTGGAGGAAAATCCCTCCTAAAAGCATGCTTGCTAAATAGTTCAAGAGAATGCTCAAGTTCCATCAATGGGGGTTCATAAGTCCCATCCACTTCAAGCACATTTAGAACCTCTTTGTTTCTTGTTGTAATTATGATTCTACTTCCTGAACCAAACCAATGACGCTTTACTGGAAACGTATCAAATAGAGACTCATCCACATCATCAAAAACAATGAGAACTTTCTTTCCATAAAATGTCTTCTTTATTGTGTTGATTCCTTCATTAACATCAGCCACGTCCAAGCATTTTTGGTTTAGGATCTTAGAGATAAACTTCTTTTGCAAATTAACAGGATCCTCATGTTGTGAAATTTCTCAAACATTTGCAAGAAAGCTATAGAAGTCGAAGGTCCCGGAGAGTCCATTGTAGATGACTTTTGCAATAGTTGTCTTGCCAACACCATGCATGCCATGTATTCCAACAATCAATACACCATTGGAGTAAACATTTAACAACTTCATCATTTCTTCTACGTGATGATCAATTCCAACCAAATTTTCAGTTACAACCATGTAATTCTTCTTTAACTCTAACAGAACCTTTGAAAAAACCATCTTCACAAGTTCTCCTTGATTCCTGCCAAATATGAATTATATCAAAGCCTAAAAGTCTAAAACACAACAAATAATTAGTGCTTACAAGGAAAACTAAACATTAAAGGAAAAAAATAATGACTTTTTTCCTTTCATTCAGTTCAGTGTGCATATGTGGGAGCAAAAGAATAATTGTCATGGGAAAAGATCATAGTACTTTACCCATGGATCAGCCCCTACTTTTCTCACTTGTATGCAATTAAAATATTACTTATGCATATATAATCAGCTCCTGGTTCTAGGATTTAACTCTCCTACTCATTGAAGAAGAGACAAGTGTTTGTATACTTGAATCACTCTTGTAATACACAATATTAGTATTTGAGAAAAAGTTTTGTGACCAAAGTAATTTGCTTTCGAACTAACCATAAATATAGAACGAGCTTATTTCAATCAATGTAGAGCCTATACACGTTCAACAAATTCTATGTTTCTGGGGACAATCGAGTTAGAGAAAGAGAAAATAAATAAATAAATATAAAGAATTGAAGAAAGAAGTTAAAATTTAAAATGGTCAAAATATTTGGCAATACAATCTCTAGTACCTACAAAACAATAAAATAAAAAAAATAAATGAAAAGCAGCTTAGGCAAAATCTTATCTACATTCCCAACAATTTCGTCGGGAATCTTGTTTTCCCATTTTAGTAACTTTTAGGCCCCATACAATCATTGTTTCTGTTATTTTTTCGTATTTCTTTTTTCTTTTTATTAGTTTCAATCTCTCTCATCTGACTTCTTATTTCAATCCTAGCCATTGCTCAAGCTTCTCGCTATCTCAAATTCCAATAGTAGAAGAGTTAGTTAATTAACATGAAAGAGTCTACATTGTATTATATCAAACTAAAAAATAGATGTAATCAGGAGTAAATTACCTGTCAGTATGTCTCTTCAATTCCCATCCCTTCAATTGTCCAACCTCTTTCAAAGCCTCCTTCCATCCTTGGACAGTCCTTTCATCAAAATGCTCCTCATGTTGGCAAAAGGCCCCCTTGTAGGTCCCCATTTGATGTTGTACATCAGACGAATCGATATCATAGAAAATAGGAAAAATCTTCTGTCCCGTAGTTCTCAGGCACTCAACCATCTGGGCGAGCTCAAGTAGGCACCATTTACTAGAAGCATAGTCCTTGGAAAAGATTGGAATGGAGATTTTTGACTCCCGGATTAGTTTGTGAAGCTCTGGTTCAATCTCTTCTCCTACACGAAGCTCATCATTGTTTCTAAAGGTGCGAATTCCCACATAGATGAGATCATTATAGAGGTAATCGGTGAAGCCACAACGAGTTTTGCCACCGAAACTCAAGAAGACTTGGTATTCTCCTCCTAAGGTGGAGGAGGTGGTAAGGACATGGGCAAGGGCAGAGGTGGTGGTGCGGGCATGGGCAGGGGCAGAGGTGCGGGCATGGGCAGGGGCGGACGTGGTGGTGCAGGTAGGGGCAGAGGTGGTGGTGCGGGCAGGGGCGGACGTGGTGGTGAGTTTAGAGAAGAGTCCCCGATTATATTTAGGAATTTCCAATTGCTGACTAAAACAATCTCGCTAATTTAACACCTTAAGCCTGGGTAGTAGACTTTTAATACGAGAAGGCACTGATTTTATGCCACAATTTTTCATGTTAAGCACTCTCAAATTTCTTAAATACACAAACGACTGGTCAATTTGAACCAAATTTTCACAACCTTCAAGAATCAATCTCTCTAAAGTTGCAAATGTGGAAAAGTTGGGATTTCTGATCAAGCACTTGCAATGTGAGAGATCTAAAACTTTCAACTTTTTTGCCACCTGTATAATAAGAAAATAATTACAAAAATTCAAAATTCTAGAAATAATGATGTGACACTTCATAAAAAAAATGATGTGACAATAGAAACAAAAGCAGAGATATTCTATGAGACCTTGAGTTGATTCCAAGCTTCCCAGTCGTATGTAATATTGCTGTATGATAGATCAAGGATGACAAGATTCTTTAGATGAAAATTGGTTAGCTTAAAATTCCCAGGGCATCCGTGCCAATGAAGCCATCTTAAATTTGAAAGAAGATTCTTAAAATCTCCAGTGAGGTCTGCGTAATCCACTTGGAGAAACCTTAGATTTGGTAGTTGCTGAAATTCTTCACTCGTAAAATTGTGGTTATCAGATGCCTCTTCCAAGTCAAGACAAAGGACTTCAACCTTCTCTGTTCCCTGCCAATATAGAACCATAAAATATATAAACACTTATGAAGTCCAAACAAAACTAAGTATGAATATTAAAGATTATCTTCACCATTTTTAAAAAAATGATTATTTCAACCTAATAAAAGTCTATTCATAATTCGTTAGTGGCGAGTTCTCCCAGAGACAACTCTCTCTCTCTCTCTCTCTCTCTCTCTCTCTCTCTCTCTCTCTCTATCCTTCCAAGTACATTTTTCTTCCTTCTTCCTTTTTTTTTTTCCCTTGTAGGAAAAGAGGGTTTCATGCTCCTGACCTTAACCTTAAAAATGTAACTTTTATGATGCTGACATGGCTAACCACAAGAGCAGCCACATCAGTTCATAATAACCTTCTGTAAAAATATTTTGTTTGTAATGCAAATTTTTTCAGAACTACATATGTGAGAAAATAAGTAAAAAGCTAAATAAGAAGGGTAAAATTTATGATGCACTTGGATATTATCATCCGTCTCTCCAATACGTCAAAGACTTCTTTATAAATGGCTAAGCATGTTCAATAAGGAATTGAAAGTCAAAACTTAAGTGTCAACATGACATGGCATTTTAAAAATGCGCCAAGTGGTAGCTTTGAACATTGTTTTTATGTGTATATATATATATATATAGATATATATATTAGATTACATGAATTAGAAAATAAGAAAAATGTTAAATAAGGAGGATAAAAATTCATAATGCAGTTTGATATTACCATCCGTCTCTCCAGTATGTCCAAGGCTTCCTCAGGAAGCCACAACCTACTACGCTCCCCTGGATCGTTGCAATTTTCCCTACGGACGATTTCCCTACCAAGGTCTCTAAGCTGATCATGCATCATAAACTTACCATCATCTTGAATTTTGACCAAAGACCTGAGAACAAGATCATTAATTCCTTCTCCTGGGTAAAATTTACAAGCATCCCACATGTACCAAGGATATTTTTTATCCCTTCCAATGAAGAGACATGCAATATCAAGAAATATTTGCTTTTCCCCATGCTCTAGTGCTTCATAACTGATCATCAACTTGTTTAGGACTTCGTTGTTTGGTATTTCTTTCAATTTTGCCAAAAAATCTTCCCATTCATGTTTCCTTTTACCTAATAAAAGTGACCCAAAAACTTCAAGAGCCAAAGGAAGCCCTGCAGCAGTGGATACAATTTTGTTAGAGTGAATATCATAGTCTTTTGGGGGAAAGTCCCTCCTAAAGGCATGCCTACTAAATAGTTCAAGAGAATGACCAGGCTCCATCATGGGGGGTTCATAGGTCTTATCCACTTCAAGCTGATCTAGAACCTTTTTGTTTCTTGTCGTAACTATTATTCGACTTCCTGAACCAAACCAATCACGCTTTCCAGCAAGCTTGTCAAATTGAGACTTTTTATCCACATCATCAAGAACAATGAGAACTTTCTTTCTGCAAACTGTGTTTTTGATGATGTTGATTCCATCGTCAACATCAACAATGTCAGCGCATTTCCCTTTTAGGATTTTAGAGACAAGTCGAGTTTGCAACTCAACAAGACCCTTATTTTGTAGTGATGTTTCTCGAACATCTATGAGGAAGCAACAACATTCGAAGCGCTCTAAGAGTTGGTTGTAGATGACCTTCGCAATAGTTGTCTTGCCAATACCTCCCATGCCATGGATTCCAACAATAGATACATCATCGGAGTCAACATTTAATAATCCCCCCATATTTTCTACATGATGATCCATTCCAACCAAGTTGTCAGTTACAACCATGTAATTCTTCTTTAATAACAAAAGATTAGAAACGACCATCTTTACTAGTTCGCCTTGATGCCTGCCAAATATAATCCATATCAAACGGAATGACACAAAAAATAATTAATGCCTAGAAGGAAAAATAAACATTACCATTCTCGCTTAAAGTTTGCAATTAGAATATCACTTATTATTTGCATTACACAATATTATTATTCTAATAAATTCTTAAGCACAAAAATTTAAAGAAATATATTCCAAAAATTACGAGTCTGAAACGCACAGAAATAGGAATAACAGTAAAACAAGTGTCTGGAATATTACTAATTCTGTATTACAAATATAAAATTAACAAACATTTTTTTTTTATACTTAATACTGGATCATACTGTAAAAACAAGGGGGTTTAGGAGTGAATGACGTACCCATTAGTTTCTTTCTCCAATTCCCATCCTTTCAATACTCCAACCTCTCTCAGAGCCTCCTTCCATCCCTGCACAGTCTTTTCATCGAAATCCTTCTCGTGTTGGAGAAAGGCGTTCTTGTAACTTCCCGTTTGATGTCGCACATCGGACGGCTCGACGTCATAGAAAATGGGCAAAATCTTTTGTCCCATAGTTCTATGGCACTCCACCATCTGGGAGAGCTCATTTAGGCACCATTTACTAGAAGCATAGTTTTTGGAAAAGATTGGGATGGAGATTTTCGATTCCTCGATTACTTTGAGAAGATCCGGGCCGAATTTCACTCCTTCGCAAAGCTCAGTATCGCCCCTAAAGGTGCGAATCCCCGCATCGGCAAGACTGGCGTAGAGGAAATCGATGAAGGTTTTACGAGCGTCTACGCCTCTGAAACTCAAGAAGACTTCATATTCCCCTCCTGCGGCGGATGAAGAGTTTGCAGCAGTGCAGGAAATTGGGTTTCGTTTCCGCTTCATCGTATTCCCCTCGAAATCCATTTCCACGATATGGGTCTTTCGCCGCTGCGTCTCTGAGAAAAGTTTGCGTCTTTGGGGTAACCCGTCAACGATTGAAACAAGGGAGAAGTTGACTAGCAAAATAATACTCCTAGTAAAGAAATAAATAACGTCGGGTAATCAAGGAAGGTCATTCAGCCTAGTCGCAGCAGGCCCAGGTTTTCGAAGGCTAAACAAAGGTTGCTGTCGGGTTATCAGATCGGATCTGTCAAGTTGCTCCCACGTTCGGCCCAATAAGAAATTTTGGCCACACCGTCTTTGCAATTTTTTTAGAAGGCATAGGCTTTCTTCGATTGGTATGTGTTTTGGGTAAGATAGGGAGGAGAAGATTTTAGCATATAAGATTTACCCGTCACACTTCAAAAATCTAGAGACGCTAAATCTTACTTATATACCACTTCTAACACTTTGATTGCCCAATATTAGACAAGGTCCCAACATATTATTGCATCGCAACATTCTTTAAATAAATTAAAACCTCTACTCAGTTGCTTGATAAATTCTCACACAACACCTACATTTATACACAAGAAAAATACACAGCCACACTTATTTTAGAAACATAAACTCAAAATGAGAGAGTAACATTTATCACAGTTCTTTCGCAATGAGAAAACAAACAGATACTCAGTTGCTTAACTCTTACTCCTTTATAGTGTAGCTCTTTTAAGATGATTGCAAAGGCTAACACAGTCACCAAGACGTGGGCAGATTGTCTAGTAAATCAGAAGCCCAGATATTATGATAGCTAGAACAATGCCGATGAAAGCAATGATGGTCCACGGGTACTGAAATAGTCATGAATGACTAGAGAGTTGAGCCATCCAAGTGTTGTATTCATTGTCGTAGTAATTCTGAAAGTTGGCTTTCACATCTTTATACCATTTATATATAGCATAGTTTCATTAGTTTGGCACCAAGTCAGTGCGTATCTCATTGAAGAGCCTAGCCACTTCATCGGTGCCAAGGGAGTTGTGAAATATGTTATTCTTCCTTTTGAATCAAGGAATGATATGTAAGAGGTGACCTTTGAAGTTACTGATGGAGTGTGGACTTATTTCATAGGTTATCAAGTTCAAAAACTTTCTTTTCCTTAATATTTTTTTGGTAAACTGCCAACTAAGGTAAAACCTTCGCTCTAGAGGTATGTATCTTTCTTGTTGTAGACTATGATGTCCCTTCACATAAGGAGTCAATTTATTTTTTTGTTGTGATTATGCTAAGCAATTATGGCAGTGGCTGCGTGAGCTATTTTTTGTTACAGCTGCTTCTCACTCAAACCACCCCCTTGATTATGCAAGCAAATTTAGACAAATTATTCCGCCGATATAACACTAATCAGCTTGGAAAATGGTTATGGGTTGGGTTCAATACATTTTTGAGATCCGTTTGGACCTCAACTTAAAAATTCCAGATCCTCTTGGATTTTAACTGACTGCCTGATCCAAATCCTCTTGCATTATTTTCCATCTCCCAAAGAAACGGATAGAAAAAGCAAAGATAGATTGAGCTTTGTTCTGTCCAAATTCGAGGGAGAAAAGGTGCAGTAAGAAGAAAAGTCATGCCTGATCGTACTCTGCTTTTACTACTTTTTCTCCTCCTTTTCCAAAAATCAAAATATGATTCCAAACTTTCAATTGGGTTCACAAAATTCTGGGTGCTTCTATGGTACCCTACTCAAAAGTGGTAATTGATCATATTTTTTGGTAAATAATCACATTAAATAATGTAGGAACACGTTAGAAGGAAAACAGGGTTGGCTATTGAAATCAACACACAATAAGCATACCAGTAGTTTTGAAAGATGTATATAACTTATGCCTTCTTCCTCTTTGTATTCCTCTTTGTACCAGGGGAGGGGATGATTACAATGGAGGAGATTCGATCCCTAGACCCTCAACCCTACCCACTCCTTAATCCCAACCCCACCTGAGTGTCACTAGGCCACAAGATCCGATCGTCAAGTTATGCATTTTTCAAGTGTAACTCCTAAAATGTAATCAGTCCACAGAACATGATGAGAATAGCAAACTTTTTTTTTTGGTCTGGTCTGATTTAGCACTTGGCAGAGTGAAATTCACAAAATTTCTACTTTCGTATTAGTTGTATATGGATATGTCTACACGATTATTAGTCATGGGAGTACTTTTCTAGTTCTTTTGACAATCATTTTTGCCCAAAGGGAGAGGGGTGTGGGCCTGGGGGGCTGTCCTTGATGACCTAAAACCAGATCTTTAGACCAGCAGTTGACAACATGGGGTCCTCAGTTGACGTAATGTGTCCTAAAATTGATAGCCAAATGTCATAAAACATTTCATCCTTTTTGTAAGTGGGTCCTTGATCAGACTCCTCTCTCAACCGTCTCTCATGGATAGGCAAATTTTACTCCATAATAAAAAATAAATAAATAAAGCAAATTAGGAATTGAAACAGCAGCATCATAAGATAAACATTCTAATTAATATCATGATATTTGTGACTTGTATTGGGTGTACTACAAATGATTTTGAATTCACCAATGCCCTTGAATGATTTGGAATTTACCAATGCCCTATGCATGTATTGCCCTTATGCCTACTATTTGCCCAAAAATGCTATTCTTCTCAAGTAAATCTGTCCCAATTCATCAATCACATCACATGAAAATCTATGATAATGGTGTTGCTCTTTATTTTAAGGATCTAACCAGCTATGCTACTAGAAAGTTGGCTTATCACACCCAATTTTCAGACATGGTGGCATTTGTCATCAACAAATTTGCTCATAAAACCTCAACTGACATGAGATAAGTTATCAACTAATGCGCCCGATGGCTTAATCATTTTGTACCAATTAGTCAGTGTAAAAGCCTATAAACATGCGCATGCATGCTTGTGCGCGCGCATGGGAGTGTGCACTAAATTTAGACCCATTCTCTATTGTCAAGACAGAGGCAAGATCACACTTTCTTTAGTGGGTTTCTCCTTAAGTGGAAAGCCCAATATGGGTCTAGAAATATTAATATATATGATTTATCTTTTGCTAATGTATAAGTGGACAAATCCATTATGTGGTCTCCCCATGCCTTTAGAGGCTGCAAATTTTGCAAGCTGGTCACTTCCATTTTAAAACTGCATCCCCATTTTATGGTCATTCCCCTTTTCCAAGGTAAATTAGGTCATGAATAGAACCCTTCAGGTTTTCCTATCTTTATAGAAGTGGGTATTGGGCATTGGGGGTTTCCAACAGTGTTTCGATTGGTTGTGTGCTGATTTCACTTGAATGGAAAGAGCACTTATCTCCATATCCTGGAAGCCTTCACACAGTTGCACTGATTTGAAAAGCTAAGTCAACTATCAAAAGTCGCTTTTCTTTCATGAATTCGGCTATCACATCCTTGATATAGTATTTATATTCGCACCACGTACACTTTACCGAAAGCTAATTCTGACCTATCAAACAGTCCTTGCATCTTAATTAAGTCATCGTTTGGTTAACACTTTAAAAGTACTTAATTCGATTTTGGAAGTAAAAAAATTGAGAGCGCAAAAAAATAAAGTTTGGTTATGCAATTGAAAAGTATTTTTTCAAAAGCAAAATTCCTAACTCCAATTTGGGTTTTGAGATATCGAATCCCCTCGTGGCAAATTAAAATTAGAGAAGTACCAAACATGCTTTTGTTTTTAATACAAAATTTCTCCTATTTGGGTATGGAAGTTGTTCCCTCCCCCTCCCTACTATTAATTTTCTAAATTTGAATATCTTGTAAAATATGATTATGCCAATTAATGACTTGAATATATACATGCAACATGATGTGGAAGCGCGACCTCAATCATGTTTTGGGGATTTGTCGATAAGTTATGAGACAATAAGCCCCCATAAAAAATTCTTAACCACCATCCAACATTTTTAAATTTGAAGATTCCGGACATAAATACATAATAATTATTTTAAGGACAAGATTGTGTACCAAATAACTTAGTGTAAAATCATATAGTGCATGGTGACCACTAATCAATTTGTAATAATTTGTAGAAGACTTTGAAGTTTTGCTTCCCAAGAGAGCACTACTTTTATGAGAGAGAGAGAGAGAGAGAGAGAGGAGAGATTCATAGCACACCACCACATTTGATTTTTATAAGCTCAGAGATTAGGGCCCGGGGGGAGGAAATTTTAAAAATATGTTCATAGCGAGGAAAGGAAGCTTGACCGGATAACATTTGTCATTCCATTAGGCAAAAAGTAATTAATTATATGTCATTTTTATAGAGGCGACAAAACCAAA
The DNA here is from genome assembly GCA_039720395.1 of Liquidambar formosana. NCBI lineage: Eukaryota > Viridiplantae > Streptophyta > Magnoliopsida > Saxifragales > Altingiaceae > Liquidambar > Liquidambar formosana. The sequence goes on along the minus strand of CM077820.1, from coordinate 52,085,622 downwards.
CACGATTTATGAATACGACTCAAACCCAACACGAAATTTATGATTTTTGGATTATGCTAATCATGTTCGGATTGTAATCATCTCACTTCACCTAATCCCTATTATAAAAATATCATTTTCAGGTCAAACTAGCTAGCTTGAATTGATCTGTTTACTGATGGAGTCATATTAATACGATCATAACCCGATGCCCCTTTAACCAACACATTACCTATGTAAATATGGGTGTGTGTGTGTTTACACGTATAAATATACAAACATACATATATTTGGTATTTGATGTTTAAAACATTTTAAAATAAGTAAATAGGATTTATTCGAGTCATAATCATGTCGTATATTATCTGTTTAACAATTAAGCCGTGTTTGTGTTTAAAAAGTTGATAAGATTAATAAAATATTCATGTTCGAGTTGGCACATATACTCAAATATATATGTCTCGACAATACACCAATAAATTTATGGGCCGTAAGCCCGTAATGCAATAAATTAGACACACCTTAACTTGATTTTTCAAAACTGTCTAATATTACTTGTCAACCAAATCAAGAATTCTGACAAATAATTTGAGAATTTTAAAGAATATCAATGAAAACACATAGAATAACACACGATATGTGTGCTTAATGAGAAGCCTCACACATTTTGAGACTCCTTTAAAATTTCAGAAAGATTTATTGCATGAAGATATGTCGGCAGGTAAAAGATGAAAAAAAACCCTGGCATCAGCATAGACCATTCATTATCATCTTACGCAATACACAGTGGAGTGATCATAATAACAACACACTCCAAAATTAATGCAAACCAAATTGAGCAATCACCAATACAAACAACAGCTACTGTCGAATCCGAGAAATCCACTGTAACTGATAAAAACTGATCATAATACTTACGGCAGCGAGGTGTTGCATATCTCTCTCCAATTTTGAAGTTCTTCCAATAACAGTTGTTACAACTGCAGGTCCCTTCTTGGAACATGTATTGCAGAGATGAGCATATGCTTGGACCAACTCACCACACACTATGCAATGTTTTGAGAGAAAGTAATAATCAATTCTGGTTCGGTGTGGATTTGGAGCCTGATAATGGCGTTTACCAAAAGCTTCCCTAACAGTGTGGGGCATCTCCAAAAACCACTGGTTCAAGTTGGATCCAACAAGTCCAAATACCTGCTGCAAAGCTGGGATTTTTAGCCACCTTGTCACACTCCAAACTTCTTATTAAACAATCTTTCATTTGATACTTCATTCAAAAAAAAAAAAAAAAGCCTACCCCAATTGTTTGTACCACATTCCAACTTAAGCAGCACACCATGTACTCATTCCCGTTCCAAGTACCATATTGATCCATATCCCAGGTAACCTTGGTCTCTGGCTCAACCCCACCAGAAAATTCCCTAAAATAGTTTCTTCCTATGCAATCGCCCCCCTATCCTGCCTGCCTGTGTGCATGCTAAGATATTTCCAGTAAAAAAAAAGTTCAAATTCCACTCACATGGTCCAGAAATCAGCTAATCTAATGAGATTCCAACTTACATAAATTCTTCAGGGACATGACACTCATAAATCAAGCAAAGCTTCTGAAGAAATGATCCAATCAGCAATTCTAACCATCCAACACGGGGACTGTGGAAGCTCACCACATATGCTGACTGTCTTTATTTATTTATTTTGTTTGTTGCTCGTAAAAGATGGAACATTTGCCAACCGTCAATAAAAAATGAAGAGTGATTACAACATTTGAGAAGCCCAACAATAAACATGCAAGATCGTGAGGGCATGAGCCACTAAAAGTTGCGCTTGCCCTTCCATCCAAGCTACATTGACATGATAAACATATTAGACTTGTTAGACTTTGTGACTTTTAAGAACTCTTCCTTACTACTAATTAGTAAATAGAAATTATCCTTTTACCTGTCAGTATCACCATAAATAACTTAAGGCCTCCACTTATCATTTGCATTTACAAATGATATAGCATTTTCCAGTGTCCTGCGGCCACATTGAACTATACTGTCTGCAAGCTCTGCACAAGGCATGCGACCACTAAATCCAGCAGCCGTATAACCATACGTGACATTTGCTATCAGCTTCAAAGCAAGTTGTATTGCATTAAACATCTGAAAGGGATTGGAAACTAGTGAATCCAATGGCTCATACTTGTGCACAATCACTAGTATAATAAAAAATTTGAACACACATTTTCAAAATGTTATTTTACTCAACAGCAATAACACAGGATGAACCATACTTTCAGATAACTTCACAATGTGAATCTACATATCAGGAAGCCAACTTATGGATAAATATGTGAAATTAAAATCAAAGACTTTATCTTATACCCCAGATAGCAATAAGCAAATCCAAGTGCAACAAACTGCAAAATAAACTTATGTCATGGGACCATTGAATTTTGAGGAAAGTATAGCTTCCCTGTCAAAATCACACCTTTTCTATATATTCTACAAAATATTTGCTTTTATTCTCGGGATTCATTGCTTGGACATATTCAAATAAGCTCTCAAACTTCAAAGAAATGTCAAGATTTGTCAACAAAGAAATTTCACAATCATAGTCAAATATCTTATATAAGATTTGATATCCATTAAATGATGAAAAAAAAAAAACCCCTAAAAATATATTGCAAAAGAATCTTGATTTCAATTCTATAACCGCACCCTTTGAAGAATTTTTTGCGAAGGAGCCAACTTCTTCATTGCTTGCTTCATCAATATTCTAGTTGATAATATTTCCTCCAATAAGCGGGGCAGAATACCTTTACGCACCTGTATAATAGCATTAAATGGATGTTACTCAGAAACATGTAAGATGAATTCAAGGGATTACTCTTAAATACAATATAAACTACAGATAGTGACAAAAGCCTAAACTACTGATTTGCAACAATTGGCCCCATCTGTCTGCCTGCTGTTAACGAGATGATTAAAAAATAGAATTGTCCTTTAATATTTGACATAAAATATTCAAATATTTGAATTAAAATATTGATTAAATAAAACAACAAAGGAACAAAATTTTCCATGGGTTCATCCCTCACCCTTCATCTTCATCTCCCTCTACCCCCCAACCTCCACGCGCGCGCGGGCGGAACGACATCACCACCTTCATCCTCTTCACCTCTACACCGACAACCCCAATACTCTCTTCTTCAATAAGATTGGTGGCAAAGTCTATGCCACTGGTGCCCAAGTGACACAACATCTGTTGCATCAAAGGCTGCGTCAGAATCCCTTCCCATCATGGCCTCATTGATTCTCTCTCCTCATTTGCCCAACTCTGCCTCCTTGACTTCCACAACGACCGCTATCACTAGAGTTAAACACAACCTAATAAACCTCAACAATATATATATATATATATATATATATATATATATATATATATATATATTACATGTTATAATTAAGAGTTATGCTGACATCAGTACTGTGATGACATGGCTTCTTAATAAGCATTCCTTCCAAATCCCTGCCTTCTCCTCACTTTTGGACCCACACCATGATGTCAGCAACTCTCTTTCCTTTTTTTTTTTTTTTTTTGTTTTGTTTTCTTCTCTTCCCCGTACACACTCCCTTCTCTCTTTCCCTCTTCTTCCTTTTTTTTGCCCTTTTCAAATTTCAAACATGAAAACACACCTCTCCCTTTAATTCCAAGATTCAAACAGCCCTTCTCTTCTAACCTCCCCTCCTTCCTCATGTATGGTTCCTCCATCTCCCCCACTATGTCATCGTCTTCTTCTTCTTATTGATTTTATTTTTTGTTCCATTTTAGGGTTTTCACTTTATCTCTCGGTCTCTCTTCAACATCTATTTATTGATTTTATTTTTGGTTCCATTGTAGGGTTTTCAGTCTATCTTCAAAGCTCCATGGCAAAGGAGATCTCTCCACTCTCCCCCTCTCTCCTTCTCTCTCTCACCCAAACACCACTACCATGGCAGAGGAGACACGGCGTCACGCTGTGAGGACACCGTCGTACTTCGCCTCACTGTGTTTAAGCTCACCTTGTCTGGCTCACAATACATCCTCGCGTGCTCAAATTCTTCATCTCTTCATAACCTCAAGTCCTCAACCAATGCTTTCAATCTAAAATAAGAAATATAAAAACAGCAAAATCACACCTCTCTATAAACTATAAGGCCAAAAGCTTCTTCTATCTGGGCCGGTAAGAGATTTTTTCTCTCTATTTTTCCTTTAATTAGTCATATTTTCTCTATTTTTTCCTCTCTGTAAAACTAAGCTTTAATTTGTCATTTGCTTTAGCTTTTTTCACTTTCTATTTCAGTTTCTTGGGATTCCTGTGTTGGTTTTTGATGTTTCAATTATCCGGTGAATAGATTTGGGTGGTTTAAGAGATATATTCTCCGCTTGATGGCTCTAAACGCTGCCAACTTAAGGTTTCTGCTACTTCCATTTTGAGCTACCTTTGTTTCTTCCTTTTTTCTTTTTTCAAATATTCTCATTTAATCAAATTGCATAATGGTTGTTGTTTTGAGAATTTTAAATTTTGAAATTTTCAGGTGTATTAAAGGGGCAGTGTTCATGAGAAGGTGAGAAAATGTGGGATTTTTCTTATGATATATATTTTGTTTTCAAAGTTATAAATTAATTTTGAAGTAGATTGTAACTTCACTTGGAAGGAAACTAAAATTAGTTGTCTTAGATTCTAATGCTCTGTCTCTAACAATGTAATTATTCAAGTTTCTCATTGAATATGTTGCGTACATCGGTTGGGCTATATCAAGGGAATTCAATAAATGTTTTGATTTATTGAGTTTATTGTTCTTATTACTTTCCCTTTCAATCTCTTGCCTAAATTGGTTGCTTAACATTGATTTGGGTTTCTCTCTTATTTCTCAGGAGTAAGGAGTTACAAACAAAATCTACCCTTCCTTATTAAGAGAGGTCAAGCAATTTTCCCACTCAATTTTGGTGTTTTTTTATTGTTGTGAATGTCAGTAATTATGTTGATATCCATTTCAATGGCTTCCTTCTTCCATTATTAATAAAAGAACTGTGTATTATTACAGGCTTTCTACTAAAAATGTTTTGGAATTTTAATTTGGGGATCAAGACTAGCTCAGTTTGAGAATTCTATGTTGGATGCTTTTCTGGATATGGTTTTGGTGGTGTTGTTTACTAAGATTATGTTGATGGGTGTATTATATTTCAAAAAAATATAGTTGAGTTATAGATTTAGGGTTTAAGTGGAGAAGAAGGAAGAAGAGAGAAAGAAGAGAAAGAGAAGGAGAAGAAAACCAACGGGAATAGAAATTAGAGAGCAAGAATTAATTCTCTCTAACCCTATCAACCCCTATTATATAAATAATTAAGAAATTACAAAAGTGCCCTTGTAACATAGCAAAAAATAACATAAGAACAATGCTAACACTCCCCCTTAAGCTAGAGCATAGAGATCAAACATGCCCAGCTTGAAAGATAGGCGTTGAAAAAGAACACGAGATAAAGGCTTTGTAAGAATATCTCCAAGCTGATCATCGGAGCGAATATAAGGAGTAGCAAGCTCGCGCCGCAATAGCAAATCTCGAATGAAGTGACAGTCAACCTCGATATGCTTTGTCCGCTCATGAAAAACAGGATTGTTAGCAATAAAGATAACAGCTTGATTGTCACAATACATATCCATAGGAGTAGTAATGTTAAGGCCAAAATCAGTAAGAAAGGAGCAAACCCAAAGCATTTCAGAAGCAATATGAGCCATAGCGCGATATTTGGCTTCAGCACTAGACCGCGCAACAACAGTCTGCTTTTTACTACGCCAAGTAACTAAATTACCTCCAACAAAGATACAGTAACCAGAAGTAGACTGCCGATCAAAACAAGAACCGGCCCAATCAGCATCACTAAAACCAGTTATAGATACGGTACGAGACGGTTTGTACAACAAACCGCAACCAGGAGTACCCTTCAAATAACAAAAAACACAAAAAACTGCCTCAAAATGGGGTTGACGAGGAGCATGCATGAATTGACTAACAACCCCAACTGCATAAGTAATGTCAAGTCGAGTAACAGTAAGATAGATCAACTTCCCAACCAATCTACGATAGCGACCAACATCACCAAACACTTCCCCCTGATCGCTATTGAGCTTAATAGAAGAATCCATAGGGGTGTCAGCTGGACGAGAACCCAAAAGACCCGTTTCAGATAGAAGGTCAAGAACATATTTTGGTTGAGACAAGGAAATGCCCTGAGAAGAACAAGCAACTTCAATTCCATGGAAATAACAAAAAGAACTAAGATCTTTAGTTTGAAAGTGGGTACCCAAATAGCATTTTAAATCAGCAATGCCCATAGAATCATCCTAGAGATGATAATATCATCAACATAGAAAATGAGAACAATAGTACCAGCAGAAGAACGACGAATAAATACAGAATGGTCAGAGGTATAGCGCAGAAAACCATATGCCAACATAACAGAACTAAAGCGATCAAACCATGCGCGAGGGGACTGTTTTAGACCATATAACACCTTCTTCAAGCGACAAACAAGATTCTCATGACCAACAACAGCATGGCCAGGTGGTTAATCCATATAGACTTCTTCATAGAGATCACCATGAAGAAGAGCATTCTTGATGTCAAGCTGGTATAAAGGCCAAAAGTGATTAACTGCCACTGAGTAAGATGCGAACAGAGTTAAGATGAGCAACAGGAGAAAAGGTCTCCAAATAGACGACACCATAAGTCTGAGTATATCCTTTAGCCACCAAACGCATCTTAAAGCGCTCAACAGAACCATCAGGAAGGTATTTGACAGTATACACCCAACGACAGCCGACAGTGTGTTTCCCGGAAGGAAGGGAAATAAACTCCCATTTCTGATTATGATGAAGAGCACTCATTTCCTCATCTATAGCTTGTTTCCAGCTAGAAGAAGATAACGCCTGCTTGTAAGAGGAAGGAATAGAAACAGAAGACAAAGAACAAGAAAAGAGTGCATGCAAGGAGAAAGACGATCATAAGACAAGAAATGAGCAATAGGATGTTGAGTTCTTGTTCTCTTACCTCGACGAAGGGCAATAGGCAAATCATCTGGGGTGTGTCGAGAAAGAAGGAAAAGCTGGATTCGCCGACTTAGAAGAAGAAGGAGCAGGGCCATAAGAAACAACATGCCTATCGCCGATATACCTGCAACAGAGGATGAGGAGGAGGACTAGACAGAACCATAGAGGGAGACACTGGCATCGGGAGAGTAGGAAAGGTAGAAAAACGCTCTCCCTCACAACAAGAGATAAGGTCAGAAGATAAACTTTGACCTGAAGAGGAAAAGAAAGAAGTAGACTCAAAAAAGGTAACATCGGCACTAACACAGTAGCGGCGAGTCGTAGAACAATAACAGCAATAGCCTTTTTGAGTATGGGAGTACCCAAAAAAGACACTTACGAGCCTTAGGAGACAATTTATCCTGACCAGAGTCAAGAACATGGACAAAGGCGACACAACCAAACACACGAGGAGTAAGGGCAAAAGGAGGACGATCTGGATATAGGAGAGAAGGGAGACTTATTACCTAACCCAACAGAAGGCACCCGATTAACAAGATAACAAGCGGTAAGCACAGTATCACCCCAAAAATGCTTAGGAACATGCATATTAAACATCATAATGCGAGCAACATCGAATAAAGTACGATGTTTCCGCTTAGCAACCCCATTTTGCTGGGAAGTATGAGCACAACTAGTTTAATGTATAATACCCCTATCAACACAAAAAGAATGCATAGCATGCTGAGTCTATTCCAAAGCATTATCGGAGCGAAAAATTTTAACACACTTATTAAATTGAACAAAAACCTCATTATAAAATTGAAGAATAATAGTAGGCAATTCAGATCGATCTCTCATAAAAAATAACCAAGTCATCCGAGAATAATCATCAACAAAAATAACAAAATAATGAAATCCTTGCAAAGTAGAAGTGCGACAAGGTCCCCAAATATCTGTATAAACTAAATTAAAAGACTCAAGCTCACGATCCTGAGTACTACTAGAGAAGGTGCTACGATAATGCTTGACCAATTGGCAAGCTTCACACTTCTCTAAACGAGACACAGAACTCAAAGAAGGAATAGCGAACTTCAGACGAGCCAAGGATGGATGACTCAAGTGAAAGTGCCACTGGGAGAGGCGAAATGGCAGCGGTCAAAACAGATGAACATGAAGAGAAAGAACCTCCAGTATCTAGAAAATATAGGCCATTCTTCTCATGCCCTGAACCAATCGTCTTCTTGGTCTTTGGATCCTGAAAAATACAAGAAGTAGGAGTAAAAGTAATGTCACATTGCAAAGCCTTTGTCAATTGACTAACAGAAAGCAAGTGAAAGGGAAAATTAGGAATATAGAGACTCGAAGGTAAAGATGAAGAGGAAGTGGGATGAAGAACACCTTTACCATGAACAGGCCGAGAAGAACCATCAACTAACACAATAGTATGATCAACAAGAGTCAAGTCAGAAAAAAAAGATGACAAACTAGAGATATTGTTGTTAGCACCAGAATCAATGACCCAAGGAATGGGAGAAGAGGCTACACACGCAAGATTACCTGAATGAGCTAAGGTAGCAGTAGAAGAAGATGGCTGGGCAGAGGAAAAAGCAGTGCGCAAATGCTGGACAAGATACTCGCCAAGCTGAGGTGCGAGTGCATCACGAGCACCAGAGGTAGAGTCTGTAGAGGAAGATGACCCATGACCAGGAAGTGGCGGTAAGGAAGACGACCCAGAACCATCACTGACCTGATTTACATAATTCGGCTTACCGTACTTCTGGTAACAATATGGTTCAGTATGATTAGTACCCCCACAATAATCACATTTTTTATCACCACGGCCACTAGAACAACCACCTCCACGTGGTCCACCACGAAGACTGCAACCTCCACGACCTCCACAAAAACCACCACGACTACCACTATTAGAGAACAAGGCCGTAGAATCCAGTGAAGACGGAGGAGGACCAGGTAAAGTAAAAGAAGTATGTCCCAGTGAGGAGCGCAACAAGCGAGAATAAGCATTAGCAGCGATAGGTAGTGTCTCACTAGCAAGAATCTGATCTTTAAAGCCACGAAGATTAGAATCGAGACCATACAATAGAGAAGCGATCATAAACTCCTCCCAATAACTTTTCTGTTGCTCCAAATCAGTCGTAAGAGGCCTATACTGCAACAACTAATCCCACAAGCTCTTAAGAGAACTATAGTACGCGGCCAATGATTTCCCAGATTGCTTAGTAGTAAAAATCTGTTCATAAAGTTCATAAACACGGGAAACATTACTCTTTTGGGAAAAAGATTCAGAAATAGAATCCCAAATCTTTTTGGAGGAATCACAAAACTCAACAGTGGCAGCGATATAGGGTTCCATACTGTGCCATAACCAACCCACAATAGCTAAATCTTCACATATCCAATCTTCATAGGTCGTATCAGTTGAATGAGGTGGATTATTTGTGAGGTACTTCAATCGACGCTTACTGTGCAAATAAACTTGAACTGCATGTGCCCAATATAGTTTACTCCATCTAATTTCCTTGAAGTGATACACTTAGGGGAATCATCATCCTTAAGGGATGGAAGTTTGGGCACAGTACTAAGGGTAGACTGTTCTTCAGCTATAGCAAACTAATAATAGACCAAATTACCAAGTAACAATGCCAACTAACAAAAAAATAACTCACAAGACAACCCAAAACAGCCACAAATCTCATAACTCAACAACCATAAACCACAAAGTAGCCACTGTGGAGTCAATACACCATAAAACCAACCCAGCCACGATAAACCAAGAGAAAACCACCACAAACAACAACCAAAAATTCTCAAAAAATACCAAAAAAAATAGATGAACAGTCCATGACAAGGTAAGAACAATCCAAGACAAGATAAGAAGGCTGCCTGGTCTCCTTTCACAATGCCGACATCTCAAACAGCCACTAAACCATGTATAAATGGCACAAGACAAGCAACTGAAGCAACCAAATCAAAACAACACTTCTCAAGGGATAGTCGGCACCAATAGAAGCAATCCCAGCCAACGCAAAGGGTTCAAACAGCCTAAAGGTACAGATCCAAAAATGGGGTCGAATCTAGAGAAAATCAAAGGAAAATCGAAAAGACATACCAGATGGTCTCAAACATCCAAACAAAGGGTACCATAATTCTCAGAAAAATCCGGCGAGCCAAGGGAGAGAGTCGCCGGTCACCGGAGGTCGTCCCGATGCTGACGTCATCAACCGGCAGTTGACGTCAGCACACCATGGCTATCTGCCGAGGTCCTCCAGTGACGATATGCAAAGAAAACAATCCCAGGTATGTGCTCTGATACCAAGTTGAGTTATAGATTTAGGATTTAAGTGGAGAAGAAGAAGGAAGAAGAGAGAAAGAAGAGAAAGAGAAGGAGAAGAAAACCAACAGGAATAGAAATTAGAGAGCAAGAATTAGTTCTCTCTAACCCTATCAGCCCCTATTATATTAATAATTAAGAAATTACAAAAGTGCCCTTGTAACATAGCAAAAAATAACATAAGAACAATGCTAACAAATATCATATGTTTCAACTGAAATTTTTGCCCTGTTATTTAAAAGAAACAAGGAAAATGAGAAAAAGAAAAGAAAAAGAAAGTGTCGATCTACTTACTTGAGACTATTGCATTATTAATTATTTCCTTCCAAGTATCACATCTCTTTACAAGAATTCTTTGCTAACTCAAATACAATGTTTTGTTGTCTAATACATTTAGAGATTAGTTGGACAAATATTTTATTACATTTGTTAATTATCTTTGCTATGATGGGTAGTCCTGGTGGTGGTAGCAGCACTAGCTATGGTTAACATCAACTTTTGGGACCACTTTAAATATTTTTAATATCCTACTATAAGCAGCAGGTGATAAGTCTTGATAACTTTATTGTGAGGTGCTTCTTTCCAAAATGGTATGTACTCCACTTTACCCCTGCTTTTGAAGCTTGGATGCAGTTTTTTTCATGTTATCTATATTTTTTTGGGGTGGAGGATATATGTTAAGAAAATGTATGGACATGTTTTTTTTTTCTTTTGGATTTCCAGGAACATGGATGGAAAGGATAGCTTACGTATTACTTTGTGCACCAATAAAAATGGATAGATTTGTGTTTTATTTGTTCATAAAAAAATAAATTATAACAAGATTCATTGTGTGAGCGCCGTGTCTTTTCACCACGTCGGCTCGAGAGTACGCCACTAACCACGGACGATTAGGGCGGAGAGGGAGTCGCCACCCGATTTTGGCCTCGGGAACCGATTGACTCCTAGCAAAGGCCCAACTCGTCATTACCAAAAGAATCAAGGTTCGGAGCTAGGGTACGTAGATGGGAAGGTGTTAGGCACCCATCTACGCCTGGCTAAAATCCGGCCCCCACATACATTTATTGGCTTTAATTAAAAAGGACTCAATCGAACTCGACCACTATGCAAACACTTATGTAAAATCAATTAATGGCATGCAATGATGAAGGATAAAGAAGGATTAAAAGGAAGACATATATACAAGAAAGAGAATTTGAAGCTAAAAGAGGTACTTACACTGTCTGCAAAAGAGAAAACGGAGTTAATCTATCAAAAAAACAGGGCCATGCACGTACGTGCATATGAGATGCACGTACATGCATCTTATACATACGTACGTACATGCCTTAGCATTATCTCACAGATTCATGCCTAACACCCTACTGGATTCGTACCTATGACCATGATTCATGCAAAAATCATCTAAACGTATTTTAAGGACGATGGAAATGCTCTAGATTTGAATGGCATAGCAACATATGCATATAAATGAATGATATTTAAGTACAAGACCTAAATCATGCAAACTGAATGCCAAAAAAAACGACGAACGGATCCCATGTGGCCTTACACCTTAGAAGCGGATGAGGAATCCGTTCCAAACCTTAAATGCACAAGTGAATCAATGCCGGGTTAGATCTGAAATCATGAGTATTAAATAACCGGATGTACATATCAAATGCGATATTCAGTTCATGCAATATCATGAATGATTATGCTAAATCATTAAAGAACAACGAGGTTAAGGATTGAAGAGAGTTACCCTCAGGTACGGGCAGCAGCTGTTCCGTCGTCAACTTGGCTCTCCGGACTCCCGTAGACACAGCCGCCAATATAAGGTTTTTTAGAGTGGTGGTTTGATAGCCAAAATTCCGGATCCATCTCTTGAATGAATGTGGAGTATTTATAGGCAGGGATTAGGGTTTGATTCGAGGGTTTCTAGGGTTTCCCAGCCACCACTGAGCAGTTGTCAGCGTGGGAGCTGCATAAGGTAAGAAACAATTTCGGGGGGAAGCGATGGAATTCAAAAAAGGAGGGCATGATCGTACGTGCATGGGATATGCATGTACGTGTATGGGGTATCAAACTAAGGCCAGAGGCCTGCTGTGTCTCCGTGAGTCCTTTGGGCGTGCTTGCGATGGTTCGTTGGCTATTGCCCTTCATCATCGGGTCTTAAAAAGTGACTTGTGGTGTCAAGTGGTACAAAATGGGGTGTTAACAGTTTGCCCCTTCTTTTGATTTTGCTCGTACAATGAACAAAATTAAAAGACCCGGAAACACTCATTTTGGACCAATTGGCTCCCACAAACCTTACATGATACAAATGCATGTATGAAGGTCGGATCGGGGGAGGTCCCCTACTTCCTACGTACCTCTTAACGAGGATCAGACCTACCGTAGTTCATGGTGTATGGTAATACCTTTCCGGGGCAATTGGAAGGTGATGCGTGACCTTTGGGGAATTCAACATTTTGAAATTCGTGGGGTGAATTTCATTTAAATCCAGGTTGATTAAATTCCGAATTGAAATTCGCGGGGTGAATTCCAATTGAATCCGGGTTGATTAAATTCCGAATTGAAATTCGTGGGGTGAATTCCAATTAATTCCAATTAAATCCGGGTTGATTACATTCCGAATTGAAATTTGCGGGGTGAATTCCAATTAATTCCAATTGAATCCGGGTTGATTAAATTCCGAATTGAAATTCGCGGGGTAAATTCCAATTAATACCGAATTGATTAAATTCCGAATTGAAATTTGCGGGGTAAATCTCAATTAAATCCAGGTTGATTTAATTCCGAATTGAAATTCGCGGGGTGAATTCCAGTTAAATCCAAATTGATTAAATTCCGAATTGAAATTCGCGGGGTGAATTCCAATTAAATCCAGGTTGATTAAATTCTGAATTGAAATTCGCGGGGTAAATTCCAATTAACTCCAATTAAATCCGGGTTGATTAAATTCCGAATTGAAATTCGCGGGGTGAATTCCAATTAAATCCAGGTTGATTAAATTCCGAATTGAAATTCGCGGGGTGAATTCCAATTAAATCCAGGTTGATTAAATTCCGAATTGAAATTCACAGGGTAAATTCCAATTAACTCCAATTAAATCCGGGTTGATTAAATTCCGAATTGAAATTCGTGGGGTGAATTCCAATTAAATCCAGGTTGATTAAATTCCGAATTGAAATTCACGGGGTAAATTCCAATTAACTCCAATTAAATCCGGGTTGATTAAATTCCAAATTGAAATTCGCGGGGTGAATTCCAATTAAATCCAGGTTGATTAAATTCCGAATTGAAATTCGCAGGGTAAATTCCAATTAGATTCGGGTTGATTGAATTCCGAATATTTTAAAACGAGTTTGGATTGGCTGATTATCAGAATCGCCAAACCGAGTCGAACCGCAAATAAACCTGCAATTGAAGTCCATAATCGCACGTGCCTTGGTCAAGCTCGCACGATCAGGCCTTAGGCACGTACGTGCATCCGGTTTTCTTGGGCATTCAAAAAGGCTCCCCCAAACGGCGTCGTTTCCAATGCATGGTTATGGGGTAGTTCAAAAGGCGCGAAAACGCCTATAAACTTGCATCCACCTCCCATAACTCTCACGTACACTCCTACAACCCAAGAAACCTTACATCTCCCACTCCATCTCCCACTCCATTTCTCCTCGACCTCGTTCTACACTCGAGCGTACTCATGGCGCCCAAACGTCAGCGTACGTCGGCGAAGGCGAGCACATCAGGTACTGCACCGGCGAGGGACCCCGACGAGCTAGGGAGGCCCGCGATTCAAAGGTGGCGTCCCCAGCCCCGTCTCCGACGTAGTGAGGGTGGCATTCTTCTTCGTCCCACCGAGCACGCTTCCCATCTTGCCGCGTTAGGCCGAGTAAGTGATTATTTCTGCAATTTTTATTTCATTTTCGGCCATTGAAATGAAACCTTGACTTTGGGTTATCACGAAAACAAATGTGAGGGGGAAAAATCTGGGGATTTGATGGGATGTCACCGAGACGGAGGAGGAACTGGGAAAAAATCTGACTAAAGGCACGTACGTACGTATCGAATGCGCGTACGTTCGTCTTATGCGTACGCACGTGTCTTTATCTGGATTCAACCCATTCTTTTCCAATTAATCGTGGAATGAAACACACTTAAGCATTTCCGAGGTCCGAAACGGGTGTGGGGGTTTGAAACCCCACGGGTTCACATGGGTGTAACGGGGGACGAAAGAAGCAACAACCCGATGCACGTACGTACCTGCCTGATGCACGTACGTGTTTATGGCATGCACGTACGTGCTTAGCCAAAAATTTTCTTCTTCTTTTTTTTTTTTTTTTTTTTTTTTTCAATTAATCGTGCAATAGGACATACCCAAGCTTTACCGGGGTTCGAAACGAACGTGGGGTGGGGATTCATGTGGGTATAACGGGTGATAAAAAAGGCAAAAATGGTCATAGGCACGTACGTGCCTGCCTGATGCACGTACGTGCTTGAGGCATGAACGTATGTGCTTGGCTAATATTTTCCACCCTTTTCCGGATTTTTTTCCTTTTTATTCCGCTGCAAATATACATACCTGTGCTGTGCTTACCTGGTTTCACCTTGTGCAACAGTTGCCCAAGCTGCCTGTTACCCGTGGAGGCATGGTGAACGCGAAGGCGTGGTGGGCTCGCCTCACAGCGGAGATGAGGGCCCTAGTTACTGGTGCTAGTTTCGGGACGGTGATCTCAGGACTGGTGGATGACAGCGACCGGGCTTTCGTTCACTGTATGGATGAGAGATGGTGGGACACCACCCATACTTTCCACATTGCAGGCCGGGAGCTGACCTTGACCCCCTACGACTTCTACCGCCTCACCGGTTTGCGTATGGACGGCCTTCCGCTTCCTTTCGACCATGAGGAGAGTGAGAGGGAGAGATTCTCCCAGGAGCTTTTGGGGATTGAGTACGACAGCGCCTCCATCTTCATCTTGGAAGTATATGATCGCATGTCCACCCAGGGGTAGGGTACAGCCGCCCAGCGGATCCCGATGGCACACGGGTATTTGCTGTTTCTGATAGGGGGCTATCTAGTCCAGAATGCAGCGCAGACAGTCCCTTTTGGCTGGTTGTTGGCCCTGAGGGACTTAGGGAGGGCCCGCGAGTTCAGCTGGGGGGCGGCGGTGTATGGCCATGTGATCTCGGCTATGGACTCACTGAGTCGGATGGCTGTTCAGTCCATGGTTAGCCACTGGCGGGTCTGGGCGGTATATCCCTTCCTTTTCCCTTTTTTTATTTTTATTTTTTTTATTTTTATTTTTTTATCCTTAACTGTCATTCCATATTGGTTTCTTATCACCTCTACTTGTGCAGCTTTGGGCAGGTCGGTACTTTCGTGGGGATCTGGATTCCCCCGTCGACAAGCACGACTATTGGAGCTCCCGTCGCTTCTTGGATGAGCTGACCGTCGATCGGGTATGTCCTATTTCACTTTAAGGTATGGTTGGTAGCATTATACTCCTGTATTCACCATGTTACTGCTTTTCCACAGATCATCCCACGCCCCTGGGAGGGTACCCCCACACGCGCCCCTGCCGAGTGGGATGCCGCTGCCTTGACTCTCTCTACCCTGTCCACGGTGTTCAAGTGCCCTGGGGTCCGCTCTTTCTATCTTGCGGAGAGGGTGGTATGGCAGATCGCCGACGTGGGTGTGGGTGGTCCTCCAGTCTCAGTGGATCCTCCCCGTTTTGTCGCTATCCCTGCTGAGGCGACATCGAGTGACCTGGCTATCTGGCGGGCCATGATCCCTTACACGGATCGCCTATCTGCCGAGGAGATTGACTACGCCTCCTTTGCGCGGGAGCGGTTGATGGGCAGCATCTTTGTTGCGCCGGTATGTATACCCTTTCCTGGTGTCTTGTTAACTTCCTCATCTCAGTTTTCTTTTTAACACTTGCGCTTGCCCTCTTTCCGCAGGTTGCTCCTGCTGCAGATGCGCCCGCTGGGCTGGCCCCCATCATGCCGAGGTGGAGCGTGCCCTTCCATGTCACACCTGATTTAGCTATGGAGGAGGATATCCCCAGGCTAAACAGGTGCATTGGGTACCCGATGGCTGAGGGTACTAGGCCGGTGAGTTTTCAAGTCCCTGCATTTGTTAGTTTTCACACATATACAAGTAAAGCATGCATGTCCTAACGATTGCCCCTTGTTTTTCTACTCGCAGCTCACCCGTGAGGAGTCCTCGACACTTTTGCGGATGGTGGGGAGCCTGAAGGTCATGGTCACGTCTCTCTCTCGCAGGCTAGCGATCGCGGAGCAGGCTCCTGCTAGAGAGGACTGGGATGGCTTCGGGGCCGATGATGACGGCGGCGATGGTGACGGTGGTGATGGTGGCGATGATGATGATGGCGGTGATGGTGATGGTGGTGACGATAGCCCGCCAACCTCTCCCGCCCAGACACCTTTATATGTTCCGCGTTGATACATTTGTTTTGGACATTTGGGGATATTTGTTTATTTTTTGGACATGTACTCATTTCTCCTTCCCTTTCTGTAGATTTGGACATGACTGTTACTTTTCTTATGGCTGTGATATATTGGACGTGGCTTGTTCTTCTCTTTTTTTCCTTTTCTCGTACACCACGATGTACACCATTTTTCCTTTCTTGTTTCTCCATTGCGCTAGGATAAATAACAAGCCGTTCAATACAGGGAGCTCACCCAAAAATGCCTCATATGACAGAAAGGTCGTAAAATCGAGAAAAGGGGATGAAAACACACGGGGAAAAGTCTGGGCACGTACGTGCATAGTCCATGCTCGTACGTGCACATACCATGCTCGTACGTGCATGGCTTATGCTCGTACGATCATGGGCTCTTCACTTTCCTTTTTCTTGAACTCCGTCGAATTGGAAACTTTTTCTGCGTAAAAAGCGAACTTCCTCTCTTCCTTCCCCACTGAACCCTACGATGGAAGACCCTAAGTTTGTTAAAGACATAAAACGGTGGCTCTTGTCCTTTGATAGCCGAGCTCGGGATGATTTCAAAGAGGCTTTCGGCTTCCCATGCTTGTTTGACTACTGTCGGGTGAAAATCAACTACACCTTCCTTCTTGTTGCTTCAGAATATTGGAAACCAACCCGCCACGTCTTCCGATTCAATCTGAATGAGTTGTGCCCCACACTTGAAGATTTTAGCGGTATCATAGGGCGGACTAGCTTCAATGGCTTGCTTCTTCCTCCTGTTGACAAGGTCCCTGCTGCAGAGGTGGCCCAGTTCCTAGGCCTTTCTGTGCGAATGGTGCAAGGGTGGACTTCAGGCTTTAAGGTAGACGTGGCTAAACTTGCTGAATACTTTGTATGCCGCCCTATGCCTCCCGCTGGTCAGGCTCGAGTCTATTACCTGCACGCGGCATGCTTCTGTGCCCTTGCCGCCCTCTTTTTCAGAGATAAGTCATCGAGTCTGGAGACTTTTATTGTGCGCATGATTCCGGAGATCAAAGATTTCAACCCCAGCATGGTTGTCTTAGCAGACACTTTGAACGGGCTTGATCGTGTGGCGCGAAGCGACAATTTCTCCTTCGGTGGCAGCCTTCTTCTTCTACAGGTTTCTTTTTCTCTTTTTCTTTTTCTGGATTTTTTTTTCTTTTTTTTTTTTTTTGCTGGCATGATCGTACGTGCATTCTGTATGCACGTACGTGCATATTCCATGTACGTACGTGCATAGGCTGTTGAGAATTCTGACTTTCCTCCTTTGTGATGCAGATTTGGCTGTTCGAACGCCTAAAACTGGTCGAAGACCCTGCTATGAGTATCTGGACATACCACTCGCAGCATTATCGTCACAGGAAGGTCACCAAACCTTTCCCAAATGTCGAGCAAGCCCGGGATTTGCTGGAATCCATATCCTGCCACAACATTCGCTGGCTCTGTCCTTGGTGGAGGACCTCTTATGCTATTCGAAATCTGATCCTTCCTCATAGCGTCATGCTGATTGGTCTCAAGGAGGTTTCTTTCTATTCCCCCATACGCATCCGTCGTCAGCAAAGGCTACGCCAGGATCCGATCAAATGGGGACACCTTGGCTACACCTGCCCCTGGAATCCCAACCATGTGGATCGTGTGGAGAATGACTGGTACAACAAGGCAGTGTATTGGGCCGTCACCCCTTCTGAAGTGATTAGCCCCCCTGGGTCCTACTATAACTGGCTATTTACTGACATAGAGAGAGAGGAAAAAGAAGAAGAAGAACACAAGAGGAAAAGGGAAACAGAGGTCGAAACAGAGGCGAGGAAGAAGTGAACTTGACTATCCCCCATACCCCTATCAACTATTGTACCCATGCATTTGCTTTTAATCCCCTATGAGTTAATGAATAAACATCAGAAAGATGTGATGATTTTCCCCAATCAATAAAAAGCTATTATTATTAATTTGAGCACTTAGTACTTTGCCAAATTGTCACTACTCTGCCTATACATAATATTTACGGAGTCTGTCCATGTTAACTGGGTTCACCAACTCGTTCCCATCACCATCCATTAACTTGGCCGCACCACCTGTTGGGAATCGATCAAGAGGGAAAAATAGAAGTGCAGAATATAAAATTTTTTTCCTACGATTCCACAGCCCATGAATCTAACTATGCATAACACAAAATCAAACCCTAACTACAAAGAGGGTTAGAACACTTACAGAATTTTTGTCTTCTCCTTTTTGCTCCAAGCTTTGATTCCGGACAGCGGTGAATGAGCAGCCCAAGTGTGCTGCCTCCAACGGTATCCACACCTAGTTAGAGCTTCAAGTCCTTTCCTTCTTTTCCATGTTGTTGCTAGAGTAGGAGAAGAGATGAGAGAGAGAAAGGGAGGCTGGAAATTCTGGCCAGCCCTTGGGGAGTTCTAAAAGTGATGATGTCACACATCATAGTGTGACTTAAATAGTCCACACTAAAGGGGCCGGCCCTAGGGGGGAAACCCTTTTAGGGTTTTATGCAATTTCCCTAAATTGCACAATGACCCCTACTCAAAGAACTATTCTTTATGCACTCATACCCTTTCTCTCATAGACTTTAAAGCTCATCTTGCATGATCAGTGTGTGACCCATTGGGTTCACATCATCAAGTAGTAGGAATAGCACGAGGTGTGCACAATGGAACTCTTTCCATTTAGGGTCTAATTGGAACTCCTTCCAATTCCCTAATTGATTATAACTCACTTATATCAATTAGGGCTTCTACTAACCATGAGTAACACCTAGCATATGGCTCATGGTGTGGTCCTTAATGAGGTGAATAGTCATTTACAAAGAACCCTTTTGTTATAGTTTATAGGTTACAATTGTATCCTTCCTTCAACACAATGTCTCCAATTAAACTAATAGGACATGGAAGTCTGTCAAGTCCCTAGTTTAATTACTTTATACTCAATCATGAATATCAACTCATTGAAGAACTCATGAAACTCTTTTTATATTCATCCTACCATGGCCATGGATTTAATGAGTTATATTATGAATGCTATATGAGACATTCTCTCTATTTTTCCTGAGAGTGATGGATCCCTTGTTGATCACTCACATGCCTTCATACACATAGCAGTAGGGCCAATGAACACCTTTGCAAACCCATGAATAGGATTTGCACTTAGTGTTATCAAACTTCTAAAGCTACATGCATAAGACAACTATGGTGTCTCAGGTCTAAGGATTACTTGTACCACTATAACAATGAGAAACTGATTGACAGGCAGGATAAAACTCCATTCAGTTTATCTCATATCTTTGGTCACATTCAGTGTACCTATTCTCGTAATAGGCACCCACTTGTTGGTTGTAGTGTCTCCACACAAATAGCTTGAGACTAGCTATCCTCCTATAGAGTCAACCTAACAAGTGCTAGTCCTATGGTTCATTACTGTCCATCATAGTGAACCTTCAACTAGGAATGCTTTAGGAGTTTAGTACAGAGATATATCTATAGTCTCAAAATTACAACTCTTTGTAATTCCATATTCTCAACTCTAACTCCATAGACATATTATGTAAATATAAATGATGCATATAAACATAATAGAATAAGCCCTTTTATTAAATCAATAATAAATGTGACATACATAAATGAAATCAAATTATTGTTCCTAATCCCTAAACAATCATCTCTATGATTGGCTCTAGGGCATAATCCTAACAATACCTGGGTAAATTGTCTTGACGACGTAGGGCCCCACCCAATTGGGCTTGAACTTCCCTCGAGGGTCAAACACGGGCGCCCTAAATTCTTTAAGCACCAAATCCCCTTCCTTCAAGTTCCGCGGCCTGACCCTTTTATTGAAAGCCCGAGCTATTCGTCGTTGATAACCTTACACATGGTACAATGCCTTGAGCCTTCTTTCCTCCAATAGTGTTAGCTGTTCATATCGCTCTTTCGCCCATTCTACCTCCGGAATCTGACTTTCCAATGCAACTCTAAGGGACTGCACCTCCAGCTCCACGGGTAACACAGCTTCCATCCCGTATACCAATGAATAGGGCGTAGCGCCTGTGGAAGTTCTCACGGACGTCCGGTACCCCCATAATGCATAAGGAAGCTTTTCCACCCAATCTTTGTAAGTTACTGCCGTTTTGCTGAGGATTGCTTTGACGTTCTTGTTGGCAGCCTCCACAGCTCCATTGGTCTGGGGCCTGTTGAGCGAGGATTTGTGATGCTGGATACCGAATTTTGTGAATAACTTCTTGACCTCATCTTCGAAGTGCATTCCGTTGTCTGAAATAATCTCATGGGGTACTCTATACCGGCAGATTATGTTGGTTTCGATGAACTTGGCCACATGTTTCGATTTCAACTCCACATATGCTGCCGCTTCCACCCATTTGGTGAAATAATCGATTGCTACCAGAATGTATTTGTACCCTCCGGTTGCAGATGGCTTAATTTCTCCGATGATGTCTATTCCCCATACTGAAAATGGCCAGGGAGATGCCAGTTGATGCAATTCCACTAGTGGCATGTAGTTTGCACTGGCATACACTTGGCATTGATGGCACTTTCTAACGTACTGCACGCAGTCAGTTTCCATAGTTGTCCAGTAATATCCCAACCTTAGTAGCTTCTTAACCAACATTCTTCCATTCATGTGTGAACCACACTCCCCTTCATGCACCTCCTTCATGAGTGTTTCTCCCATGCCGCGGTCTACACAGAGGAGGTGTATCCCATCATAGGACCTCTTGAATAATTTCCCTCCGCAGATGATAAATTGTGTGGCGAACAGCCTTAATGCCCTACGAAACTTCTTATTGGCATTTTCCGGGTACTCCCATTTTTCCAAGAGGTTCCAAACGTCAAAATACCAAGGGTGCCCATCATCTGGCTCTCCGTCAATTACCAAGATCCCTTCTTCATGTGCGGGTCTAAACTTTTGTTGGACGGTCAAAGGCTTTATCTGGGTTCTGGAGGGCATTTGAATCATGGAAGCCAAGGTAGCCAAAGCGTCGGCGAATTGATTGTGAGCTCGGGGTAAGGGAGTGAAAGTTATTTTTCGGAATTTTTGGGTCAGTTTCTCTAGGTAGCTTTGGTAAGGCTTCAGGTGTTCTTCTCGGGTTCTCTATATTCTTTGTACTTGAGATATTACTAAGGCTGAATCCCCATATACCTCCACTTCTTCGACTCCCAATGCCAACAGGGCTTCTAGTCCGGCGACGCACGCCTCATATTCTACCGAGTTGTTGGAATTCTAAAAGTTCAACTTTATTGACAGCGGCATGTGAGAACCATCGGGAGCTATTAGCAGAACCCCTACCCCATCTCCATACTGGTTCGAAGCCCCATCGAAATACATTTTCCACGCCTCATCACATTCGACAACTAGAAGATTCTCATCGGGAAATTCATCGTTTAGTCCATATCCCAAGATCGGGTGTTCGGCGCAATACTCGGCGACGGCTCCCCCTTTAATAGACTTTTGTGTTACATATACAAGTTCAAATTCTGCCAACAGAATTAACCACCGAGATAGGCGACTATTCAAAGCCTGTTTCTCAAACAAGTATTTAAGCAGATCCATTCTCGCCACTATCCATACTTCGAAATTTAGCAGAATGTGCCTCAGTTTCTGCACAGCCCAGACCAAAGCGAAACAGGATTTCTCTATTGCATTGTACTTCGCTTCGTAGCCTTGTAGTTTCTTGCTCAGGTAATAGATCGCATGTTCAATACCATGATCATCTTCTTGCGCCAACATGCTTCCTAAAGCTTCCTCGAAGATGGACAGGTAGAGTAACAAAGGTTTACCAGGGCATGGAGGAACTAATACTGGGGGGTTCAGGAGGTATCTTTTGATGGCTTCGAAAGCTTGTTGGCATTGCTCGTTCCATTTCTTAGGTTCCCCTTTCCTAAACAGCTTGAAAATGGGTTCGCAGGTGGGAGTTAACTTGGCTATGAAGCGGCTGATGTACTGTAATCGCCCTAGAAACCCCCTGATCTCTTTCTCTATTTTTGGCGGTGGCATTTCCAAAATCGCTTTGACCTTTGTTGGATCTACTTCGATGCCCCTGCTACTCACAATGTACCCCAACAACTTCCCTGACGTGACCCCAAATGTGCACTTCTGCGGATTCAACTTCAAACTGTACTCCCGAATTCGTCCAAAGAACTTCCTCAAATTCTCTAAATGCCCTTCTCGAGTTTCTGCCTTGACAATCATATCATCGACATACACTTCCACCTCCTGGTGCATCATATCGTGAAGTAACGTGGTAGCCATCCTCTGATATATAGCTCCGGCGTTTTTGAGTCCAAATGGCATTACCGTATAACAATATGTCCCCGACCCAGTTGTAAAGGTGGTCTTAGTCATATCTGCCGGTGCCATCCGTATCTGGTTGTATCCCGAAAATCCATCCATGAACGACATTAGAGCGCTCCCCGCTGTGTTGTCCACTAATACATCGATGTGAGGTAGGGGGAAGTCGTCTTTAGGGTAAGCCTTGTTAAGATCCCTGTAGTCGATGCACACCCACACCTTTCCATCCTTCTTTGGTACCAGAACGATGTTGGCTATCCAATCTGCCTGATCTACCGTCTTGATGAACC
Source organism: Liquidambar formosana (assembly GCA_039720395.1). Taxonomy (NCBI): domain Eukaryota; kingdom Viridiplantae; phylum Streptophyta; class Magnoliopsida; order Saxifragales; family Altingiaceae; genus Liquidambar; species Liquidambar formosana. The sequence goes on along the minus strand of CM077820.1, from coordinate 52,062,177 downwards.
CCACTTTTAATAACTTAGTCACTTCTTCCTTGACCTTTAACGACCATTCTGGTGCCATTCTTCTTAATTTTTGTTTGACAGGCCTCGCTCCCTCCCTGATAGGGATGTAATGCTGTGCTATAGCGGGGTCGATCCCAGGCATGTCCTCATAAGACCAAGCAAACACATCAGAAAACTCTTGCAGTAAAGCTGTAAGATCCGTACGTTCTTGCATGGACAGAGTAGAGCCAATTTGGATTTCCTTAATTTTCTCATCAGTGCTTATATTAATAATGATAGTTTCTTCTTTAATAGGTTCAATTTTCACATCTTGATTTTTATTAATTAGCTCATCTGGGTCTAAAAGATCGTGCATTTGTGCAATTTGATTGTTAGGGTACACAACAGAGTAAGCAGAATCAAATTTCTTTGAATTATTGGAAATTACATCAGTGGACAACTCAAACCCATACCCCGACTCGGACTCAGACTTAGACCCGACCCTAGACTTCTCCTGAGTAGGCTTATTAATTGCCTTAACACCATACGTGACTCTAGCCGCACATTCCCAGATCCAAGTGCTAGTATCCCCATCAGCCACAACAATAAGTTTGGTAGGGATAGTCTCATCAGTCAGAGAGAACACTTCTTCGCCGTACTTGGATAACAATAAGACCTTCCAGCTTGTCTGATCCACATTTTCTGCCCAGTCTCGCTCTTTACTTTCTTCTTCCAGGGTCCCTTTATCTGTATCTTCCAGGTTCAGCTTCTCACTAAAGAATACTTCCAACCCAGGCTTCTTTTCTCCACTCCCCTGGTCTATCCATGGCTCAGGAAATCCGCAATAGGGGAAATCTTCTCCCTCTTTCACAAAATTACCATTGAGAGTTTTTTCATTCTTGGGGATGCATTTGTCGTCTTCTTCAGTGTATCCTAGCCCTCAGCTATCCCTTCCCCTCTTCGGCCCAGCCCTATCCCAGGCATATACCCCAGCTTCCTCATGATATGAGTCACGATCTGGCTGACCCCCTCCCCAAAGTCGAGAGATACCTTCTCTCTTCCAGTTTCCTTCCTTTCAATCACCTGTACCGGCTCAAAACCTCTCCATTCCAGCTCTCCGCTTCCTTCCTTTACTCCTGATATTTGCCCAGTTATTTCTCCGTCCCTATGGATCACTAGAACTCCTTCGTCCCAAGGCAATTTTATTTTCTGGTGCACGGTTGAGGGAACAGCTTGCAAAGGGTGCAACCAAGTTCTTCCCAACAGCAGGTTGTAGTTGGCGAGAATGTCCATGACGCAGAATTCCACCATTGACTCAACGGGCCCTATTTTGCAAGCGGCCTTGAAAGTTCCCATCACACTCCGACAACTGTTGTCATAGCCCCTTACTCTCACAACAGAAGGTGTCAAATCCTCCTTGGCAATCCCTAGCTTAGTCGCGGTGCGCATCGGGAAAACATTCAATGCGGACCCATTGTCGACCAGAACTACGGGTATTTTCAAATCCCTATATTCCACCGTGACGTAGAGTGGCTTGGCATGTCCGGCCCCTTCAAGTGGCAAATCTTCATGGGAAAAGGTCATCACAGCCTTGCTCACCGAGCTTACCCCCATAAGCGATAGAACCTGCTCTGGTGTGGTTTCCATCGGCACTTCTTTCCTTGCTAATGCATCCAGTAAGGCCTGACGATGTTTCTTTGAGGCGATCAGCAAGCCCAAATGCGTATACTTGCTTGTGTCTTCTTTAACTGCTTCAGTATTCTGTTCTCCTCCTCCTCGTTTTACTGTTCAATCCTCTCTCTTACTTCTTGGTTCAACTCCCTCCCGGGATGATCCCCTTCCAGATAATTAGGTTTGTAATGTCTCCCTGAACGGGTTAAATGCATGGAATCCTTCTTCATCTCTGCCCAAATGTCTTCATCCCCACTATCATAATCTTCCCATGGAGCCTTTTTCATGCTGATCATGAGGATGAATTGTGACGGATCCTCCATCTCTCCCATGCTACTAATCATATTCATGTAGGTAGGGAGTGGTGCATTTCGATAATTGGGAAGAGGGTTGTTCTAAATATTGGGCTTCTCGCCGCCTGGAAGAGGTAACTTACCTGAATCAATCAGATCTTGGATTTCATTCTTTAGGCGCATGCAATTATCCGTCTTGTGACCGATCCGCTGGTGGAGGTCCCAAAATTCATTTTGTCTCCAATACGAAGGGATTGGGTTAGGCAACGTCCTTGGTTCCAAGGGCTTCAGATAATCCCTCTTGCTTAAGTTAGCCAAGGCTTTGGATAACGGAACTCCCAAATCGTGGTATACCCTTGGCGCCTTTGGTGCTGTTTGCGTCTGCTAGATGGCTCCCACCGTAGCTTGTGGCTGGGTTCCCCCACTAACTCTAGCACTTCCGCTTCCACTACCACTACCAGAACCGTATACTTTCTTCTGCCTATCCATCTGACCGCGGTGAATAGCATCCTCGATACGAGTCCCACACTGGTATAATTGTTCGAAATTCATGACAGAGGAAGTCAACATGCGATCAAAGTACACGGGTGTTAGGTTCCTCAAAATGATGTTTATTTGATCAATTTCAGTTGGCCTATTTACCATCTTGACAGCTTTAGCCCTCCAGCGAGTCAGAAATTCTGAGAACGTCTCATCCGTCTTTTGCCTTGTCATCTCCAAGTCCCGTAGAGTGACATCCAATATAGTGTTGTACACATACTTATTTGTAAATTCTGAAGCCAGTAGTTCCCAAGAGTCCGTGACTTTCGGATCAAGTGCATAGTACCACTTCGAAGCATCTGCCGAGAGAGATAAAGGGAAGGAGTGTAACACTTGATCGGCAGTCAATCCTCTCATCTGGGCAATGCTCAAGTACTGGCGCAAATGCTGTTTGGGGTCACCAGTGCCGTCGAATTTTTCATAGTCGGCTATCTTGAATTTCGGAGGGAGTTGTACCTTGGAGTCGGACGTAATCCCTGCCATGGAATACATGTAATCATCCATACCCTGTGATTTCTGCCATGCCGTTTGCATTTAGTCCATCCGAGCTTTCATCTCAGCGTTCTCTGCTGCCAGTTTCTCCACTTTTGTATCTTTTTCTTTAACTTCTTTCCTCTTCAGGTAGTCTTCATAGTCATCATCTTCCTACTTTGGGTGCTCCTCCTCATTAACCTTGGGCTCTCCTTTCTCTTCAGTTTCGGCTGGTTCTTCCGTTCTCCCTTTCCCTTTCTCAAGCTTAGTAACTCGGTCCCGCATTTCATTCATGAAGCCCTTCATCTCGGTCCTATCGCTCCTCATCTGTTCAAGGATATCAGCCAAAGTCACCTATTCTGCCATTCTTCCAGCCGGGGTTCTTCTTAATCTATTAGTGGTCGGAGATCGGGCCCAAACACTACTCGGTGCTCCTCTCCCTGGTGAATCAATCTTGCTGAAACAGGAGTTGAGCGTAATGAGCACATGTCCGTTAAACTTTCTCCCCTAGCCCAATCCAAATATCTTCAAACCCTTATCTAAACCCATTGCTAGAGCCTTGTCATGTTCACTAGATCTTCCAAGGGTCTATGATGGGCAGATATTAATTTACAAAGTCGAACATCATTCTACCTTTGGCCCGTTACAAGTTCACACATATCTCACATGCTCACTTTGGATCCAAGCCCATTTCATTATTTTCATTTGGATAGGCTTAGTCCAATTACAAGATCACACTTTATTTTACCTTTCACTCATCAAGCCTTAGGTAGAATGATATTGGACTTCGATGTTCAATTTTAGATGGGTTGTGTTTATTCATCACAGTGGTCTATTCCTAACTCTCAGCAGGTCTACGTGGTCCATCAGCTTTCTTTGTTCGAGCCCATCATGCCCACACCTTGCACCTCATTTGGATTCTAGGCCCATTTTGTTCATTATTTTGGTTATCATCATTTTCCTTTTTTTTCTTTTTTTTTTAATGGGCCTAGGTCCAATTACAACATCACTCAATCTCCCCTCAATTTGGGCTCAAACTAGAAAGCTTATGTACAACGTGGGCCTCGTCCCATACCCGCGCTATACAAATGAATATGGATGCAACATGACATGCGATATGACATACATTCAAGCAAAGCTATGCAAAGGTCTCGGGGGACACTAGTGTGGTCGGTCAATTGGGAGTACTTCTTCTTCAAGGGTTACCCAGGCTAGGGTGCTCAAAGAGCGACCCGTTAACGTACTCACTAGCTTATTACAGGCTAGTGGCACAGGCCGTGGGTTGATGATGCTGAATCGAGTTGCCCATAGGAACTAAATGGAACCCGAGTCTCTAATCAGACTGCCATCGAGGGATAACAAGTGCCAAATATCGTGTGCGTGTGTGCAATCTCGGTTATTCAATTAAGTCTCCTAATTAATTAAAGCCAATAAATGTTTCGGAATCTAGCTCTCTATCCCCAATGGAGTCGCCATTGTGAGCGCCGTGTCCTTTCACCACGTCGGCTCGAGAGTGCGCCACTAACCACGGACGATTAGGGCGGAGAGGGAGTCGCCACCCGATTTTGGCCTCAGGAACTGATTGACCCCTAGCAAGGGCCCAACTCGTCATTACCAAAAGAATCAAGGTTCGAAGCTAGGGTACGTAGATGGGAAGGTGTTAGGCACCCATCTACGCCCGACTAAAATCCGGCCCCCACATACATTTATTGGCTTTAATTAAAAAGGACTCAATCGAACTCGACCACTATGCAAACACTTATGTAAAATCAATTAATGGCATGCAATGATGAAGGATAAAGAAGGATTAAAAGGAAGACATATATACAAGAAAGAGAATTTGAAGCTAAAAGAGGTACTTACACTGTCTACAAAAGAGAAAACGGAGTTAATCTATCAAAAAAACAGGGCCATGCACGTACGTGCATATGAGATGCACGTACGTGCATCTTATACATACGTACGTACATGCCTTAGCATTATCTCACAGATTCATGCCTAACACCCTACTGGATTCATACCTATGACCATGATTCATGCAAAAATCATCTAAACGTATTTTAAGGATGATGGAAATGCTTTAGATTTGAATGGCATAGCAACATATGCATATAAATGAATGATATTTAAGTACAGGACCTAAATCATGCAAACTGAATGCCAAAAAAAACGACGAACGGATCCTATGTGGCCTTACACCTTAGAAACGGATGAGGAATCCGTTTCAAACCTTAAATGCACAAGTGAATCAATGCCAGGTTAGATATGAAATCATGAGTATTAAATAATCGGATGTACATATCAAATGCGATATTCAGTTCATGCAATATCATGAATGATTATGCTAAATCATTAAAGAACAACAAGGTTAAGGATTGAAAAGAGTTACCCTCAGGTATGGGCAACAGCTGTTCCGTCGTCAACTTGGCTCTCCGGACTCCCGTAGACACAGCCGCCAATATAAGGTTTTTTAGAGTGGTGGTTTGATAGCCAAAATTCCGGATCCATCTCTTGAATGAATGTGGAGTATTTATAGGCAGGGATTAGGGTTTGATTCGAGGGTTTCTAGGGTTTCCCAGCCGCCACTGAGCAGCTGTCAGCGTGGGAGCTGCATAAGGTAAGAAACAATTTAGGGGGGAAGCGATGGAATTCAAAAAAGGAGGGCATGATCGTACGTGCATGGGGTATCAAACTAAGGCCAGAGGCCTGCTGTGTCTCCGTGAGTCCTTCGGGCGTGCTTGCGATGGTCCGTTGGCTACTGCCCTTCATCATCGGGTCTTAAAAAGTGACTTGTGGTGTCAAGTGGTACAAAATGGGGTGTTAACACATTGTATTGAGATTTTCTATAAATATGTCATGGGATTTGAGTATTTTTGTTTCAGTCATTTTGTGTTGTAATAAGTCATTTGTGGAATTGTAGGTTATAACAAGTTAACCTTTCAAAACATCTTAAACTGTTTTATGTTCATTTGTGTTATTTAAAATAGATTTATTTTTCAAATTCTATTTATTTTTTAAACCAATAGTGAATTGGTTTATAAACCACATCACAGTTGGAAATTGTTCAAACAACCCCTGTACCTTTTACTAAAAGATTGTGGAATAATAATTTTGCTTAGCAAGACCAATACTGTATAAAGGCTTTTTATTGCTTTTATAAGAACTTTAGATAAAATAATTGTTTAGTTCCTGCGCATCGCGCGGGTTCATACTAGTATATATATATATATATATAGGTCGTGATCAAGCAACACAAGTTTTAAGCTGTTGGGTCCCACATGATCCAATGCTCTCATTATTATGTTAAAAAACTTTCTCACGATTTTTTTGAAGACCATTGGATCTTGCAGGACCCAACAACTTAAATATCGTGTAAAAATTTTTCTCTTAATCCTAGCCCATACACACACACACACACACACACATATATATATATATAAATCACACATTGTAACTAACTGATCAATTAGTCAATTTATTCATCGGTTGATTGATTGGTTTATCATCAATCATTAATCCATCAATCAGATTGGATTGGACTACGAGGACTAGCTTGGCGTTGGAAGTGGCTCAAGGGCTTGCTCAGATTCATGAAGAGTACTATGCATAAAAAATATCAAAATGTGAAGTATTCATATGGACTCCTCGATAAGAACGAAGTTGCTAGCAGTTCTGACTTTGGGTTGGAATTGCTTTTGAACACAGTTCATACAACATCAAGATTGGAAGGGATGAATGGACGGTGGAGGTGTTCGATCATGTAAAATATAAGAACATCGAGGAGTGGCAATGCTCATCTAGGGCTAGCTTGTGAGGTTCCACAACCAAAAAAGAGGCATACGATGTCAGAAGTGGCTAATATGACCGAGGATGTCAAGTGAGAGAGAGAGAGAGAGAGAGAGCGAACCATATTTACGATTGAGAGAGGGGCTAGCATCCTTTGTTCTAGGAGATACCCTCTCAATGGGTGTTAAGCTCTTTAAAAGGGTACAGTGGTCACTTTATATTTTGTAAGGGCAGAACTATTAAACCTATCACGTGACAGGTAGAAGGCCACTTTCCATCGTTTCCCAAATGGCAAATTGACAGATGGGTCAAACTGTTACAATGCAACAGTTTAGGGAATTCAAAGATTACGGTAATGAATTGTCTTTGCCCCAGTAGTTTGGGGGCAAAGAGCAATTCTAACCCCCCCACCCCCCTTCCACCCCAACAAAAGAAAAAAAAATTCCAATTTTCAAAACAGATATCATAATGGGTAGCTCAATTCAACTGCAGATAAATGACTCATCAACATACAAGAAAATGGTTGCAAGTATGGCATAGTGTATAACCTTTCCAAAACAATCTGCTCACTGTGCCTACTATGTTTCTTACAAGTTACGACATTTATAACTACACACAATAATTGCATAGAATTTGAATCTGATATGGAAGTGAACCAGGTAATAGATACATTTCTTCAATCAGCTCAATCAACAACAATATTTACCTACCACCCAATGCGTGCTTAAAGCACATCCCATATATTATACGGATGAAGACAAGTTGAAAAACTATTTTAACTATTATAAAGAACTTCTAAGAATTACCTGTGAAGGTACGTACATAACACCATTTGGAGTAAGCAATATTTGATGTTTCAAATCCCTCAAAACATCTAGATCTGGGGAAAAAAAAACTAACACCAAGCGTATTTGCCTTTGTAGGCTCCATTTTTCCAAGGCATGTACAAAAGCAGAGGTTGTATGCAATTACCATCGATGGATAAAGAGACTGAAAGTCCAAAACAACAACTGGATCTGCATAAAAACCAGATTCCGGCTCCAATACAAGTGGTAGGCACTCCATTGCAGGTTGAGAAGCGACCTAATTAAGACAAGGCAGAGTCAGTATTCTGTCATTCGAAAAATTCTACAACTAAAAAAATGTACAGGCAAGCCATGAATAAAAAATCAGCATATGCTTTAAAAGCCCACCAAGAGAACAAACATAGTGCAGATGATTGTAACTACATGCAGAATTTCTAAACAAATAGATATCAGATTAATAATACTAGACAGTTGAATAACAAGAGAAATAAGTGAAACACGTAGCGTAGATACATGTATTAGATGATTGACAGAATAGGCTTCATTTACTTAGCAGAAAAGAGAGAGAGACAGAGAGAACGCTTCATGTAGTTATCATGGTGCATTTTGACATCCCAATAAAACCATATCTCATATTATTATCAGTAGCAGTTGAAGATGCAAATCCAACCCTTAAAATGTAGTGATTAAAAACATGAATATTGCAGTAATTACCAAAAGTGATAACAGAAAATGCAGGTGAGGTAAACTAGTAAAATTATAAAACAAACCTTAATAAACAAACAAAAGAATATGATGCAGAACATTCTCTCCAAATGCTATGGAAAAAACAATATGGAATCATTTTCAGTATGTAAAAGCACAATGAACGGCTAAATTGCCAAATGGCCACAACAATCTCAAAGCATACCAGTTAACCTTAAAGGTATGCAACTTTGGAGAATAGAAAAATATTCTTAAAAAATTTACCAGAGATTACACAGATCTTCAATAAGTTAACTATCCATTTACAGACAAATATTAGAGCTGAAGGTCTTGTGTTTCAGTAGAGAACTAAAACAAGTAACTTAAATACCAACTCAATGATATTACTAACTCACATTTTTCCATTTTCCTTAGATCCTCCAAGCATAGAAATTGGCAGATTCCAATCCTAAGGCCAATTATGTTTTCAGTCAGGAAAAAAATATTGTAACAGCTCTTGAACATCATTGGCCATTCAGTTTTGCAAACATTGATTCTGGTAGTATTTTTTTCTAATCAACAACGAAGATGATTTATATTAATAAGTATAAAATAATTACAACTAAAGGAGGACAACATGCCCTCACACATCAGAAACAGAAACTAAAATTTACAAACTGACATCCAATCACTCTTGATAACAAACAAAGGAACCCCAACAAAGACTTTAGAAACCAAGGCCCAAAAAGAGGCTAAAATACTAGCTCGACTTACAATCCTTTTGACTCAAATTTATCCTCAAACACCATAGCATTTCTTTCCAACCAAATGACCTAGAACACCGCAATACCAAAGAGTTACCGACGTAATAGCACATTGATTTTGACTTTTCTGAGTATGTCTACCAATAGTTAGCAGAGAGTTGTTCCACAGCAGCAATTTCAGAGATCAAAAGACAAAGTGATAGAAGTATCAAATGGTTTATAAACACAGAAGTTTTTCAATAAATAGAGACAGTTCTATCGTAGAAGTAAAAATTGTGACTGCATGCCTAGCAACTAATGTTCTTCCAAACTACAGCCAAAACTAGTGAAGAACTCAAAGGTTGGACAGTAGACATTTTCCAATGAGGACAGAAAACTCTGGTTACAAAAGACCCAGTAATATCAAACTTTCATTGTATGATTGTGCTAGAAAGTCATTATAGGTGCTGAAGTACACCCCTCATGCCACAAATTCCAACAATCAATACATCAGTAGATTCAACATTTAAGTATCCCATCATTTTTTCTATATGATGATCAATTGCAACCAAATTGTCAGTTACAGCAATGTAATTCTTCTTTAGCTCAAGCAAAACTTTAGAAACAACCAACTTTACCAATTTTCCTTGATGCCTGCCAAATATCAAAGATATCAAAGGGAAATATATAAGTTAGATTGCTTGGATAAGTGTTTAGGGTTAGGGTTTGATGGAAGCTTAAGAAGAAGAAGAGCTAAAGAGAGAAATAGAGGAGATAGGGAGAATCTAGGTAGAGATGTGTTCAGCACACTCTCTCCTTTATATACTCATGATATAAAACAATAGCAAAAATACAATAATACCCTTACAATAAGTACTCTGACTCTACTACTCTAACACTCCCCCTCAAGCTGGAGCATAGATATCAAAAATGCCCAGCTTGGAAGAGAGCTGCTGAAAAGGAGCACGAGCTAAAGGCTTCGTGAGGATATCACCAAGCTAAAGATCGGAGCGGACATACGGAGTGACAAGCTCCTTCCGCAACAACAAGTCCCGAATAAAGTGACAATTAACCTCAATATGCTTAGTGCGCTCATGAAAGACAGGATTGTTGGCAATAAAAATAGCTGCTTGATTATCACAATACATCTTCATCGGAGTTGGAACCATAATACGCATATCACAAAGAAGAGATCGGACCCATAACAACTCAGAAGCTGTATGAGCCATAGCCCGATACTCAGCTTCTGCACTAGAACGAGCAACAACTGCTTGCTTCTTACTACGCCAGGTAACAAGATTACCTCCAACAAAAGTACAATACCCAGAAGTGGAACGACGATCAGTACGACTACCAGCCCAATCGGCATCACTGAAGCCTGTCACAGTCAAAGAAGGAGAGGGCTTATACAACAAGCCTCGTCCAGGCGCACCTTTTAAGTAACGCAAAATTCTACACATAGCATCAAAATGAGGTTGACGTGGAGCATGCATGAACTGACTAACCACTCCAACAGCGTAAGTGATATCAGGACGAGTAACTGTCAGATAAATCAACTTCCCAACTAGGGGACGATAACGACCAACATTAGCAAACAATTTGCCTTGCTCACCATCAAGTTTAACAGTAGAATCCATGGGAGTATCAGCAGGACGAGAACCCAAAAGACCTGTCTCTGACAAAATATCAAGAACATATTTTCGCTGAGAAAGAGAGATACCCTGAGAAGAATGAGAAACCTCAATTCCAAGGAAATACCGAAGAGCACCAAGGTCTTTAGTGTGGAAATGTTGACCCAAATAGCATTTCAAAGCAGCAATACCCATAGAGTCATTCCCAGAGATAATAATATCATCCACATAAACAATAAGAACAATGGTTCCCGTAGAGGACTGACGAACAAACATTGAATGGTCAAAAGTGGAACGTTGAAAACCATACCCAAGAACAACAGTGCTAAAGCGATCAAACCAGGCTCGAGGTGACTGTTTCAGACCATATAGTGCCTTGTTCAAGCGACAGACAAGGTGCTCACTACCAGAAACAACATACCCAGGAGGTTGGTCCATATAAACTTCCTCATGTAGATCACCATGAAGAAAGGCATTCTTGATGTCAAGTTGGTACAAAGGCCAAGAACGACTAACAGCCACGGAGAGTAAAATACGAACTGAATTTAGGCGAGCAACAGGAGAAAAGGTGTCCAAGTAGTCAACACCATATGTCTGAGTATAACCTTTAGCAACTAGTCGTGCTTTAAGACGCTCAACAGAACCATCAAGAAGATATTTGACAGTGTAAACCCAACGACATGTTGGGAATCGAACAAGAGGGAAAAATACAAATGCGGAATATAAAAATTTTTCCTACGATTCCACAGCCCATGAATCTAACTATGCATAACACAAAATCAAACCCTAACTATAAAGAGGGTTAGAACACTTACAGAATTTTTGTCTTCTCCTTTTTGCTCCAAGCTTTGATTCCGGACAGCGGTGAATGAGCAGCCCAAGTGTGCTGCCTCCAACAGTATCCACACCTAGCTAGAGCTTCAAGTCCTTTCCTCCTTTTCCTTGTTGTTGCTAGTGTAGGAGAAGAGAGGAGAGAGAGAGAGGGAGGCTCCAAGGGGCTGGACGGCTAGGGTTTATTGTGCAAGCCTATTATGCCATGTCACACATAAGTGTGACTTATATAGGCAGCCCACTAAAGGGGGCTGGCCATGGGGAAGAAACCCTAATAGGGTTATGTGTAATTACACTTAATTGCACATTAACCCCTATTATTTGTATCAAATACAAATAGGCCTATAAAGAACTATTCTTTATTCACTAAAACCCTTTCTCTCATAGACTTTAAAGCCCTTCTTGCATGATCAGTGTGTGACCCATTGGGTTCACATCATTAAGTAGTAGGAATAGCACGAGGTGTGCACAATGGAACTCTTTCCATTTAAGGTCTAATTGGAACTCCTTCCAATTCCCTAATTGATTATAACTCACTTATATCAATTAGGGCTTCTACTAACCATGAGTAACACCTAGCATATGGCTCATCGTGTGGTCCTTAATGAGGTGAATAGTCATTTACAAAGAACCCTTCTGTTATAGTTTATAGGTTACAATTGCATCCTTCCTTCAACACAATGTCTCCAATTGAACTAATAGGACATGGAAGTCTGTCAAGTCCCTAGTTCAATTACTTTATACTCATTCATAGATATCAACTCATAGATGAACTCATGAAACTCTTTTCATATTCATCCTACCATGGCCATGGATTTAATGAGTTATATTATGAATGCTATATGAGACATTCTCTCTCTTTTTCCTAAGAGTGATGGATCCCTTGTTGATCACTCACATGCCTTCATACACATAGCAGTAGGGCCAATGAACACCTTTGCAGACCCCTGAATAGGATCTGCACTTAGTGCTATCAAACTTCTAAAGCTACATGCATAAGGCAACTATGGTGTCTCAGGTCTAAGGATTACTTGTACCACTATAACAATGAGAAACTGATTGACAGGCAGGAAAAAACTCCATTCAGCTTATCTCATATCTTTGGTCACATTCAGTGTACCTATTCTCGCAATAGGCACCCACTTGTTGGTTGTAGTGTCTCCACACAAATAGCTTGAGACTAGCTATCCTCCTATAGAGTCAGCCTAACAAGTGCTAGTCCTATGGTTCATTACTGTCCATCATAGTGAACCTTCAACTAGGAATGCTTTAGGAGTTTAGTACAGAGATATATCTATAGTCTCAAAATTACAACTCTTTGTAATTCCATATTCTCAACTCTAACTCCATGGACATATTATGTAAATATAAATGATGCATATAAACATAATAGAATAAGCCCTTTTATTAAATCAATAATAAATGTGACATACATAAATGAAATCAAATGATTGTTCCTAATCCCTAAACAATCATCTCCATGATTGGCTCTAGGGCATAATCCTAACAATCTCCCACTTGCACTAAAGCCAATTGACCATGTATCGCATACCTATCTTCTCAAGATGTTGGTCTTAGACATAACCAATTATGTTTTAAAGCTTTAGTCAGTAGGTCTACAAAAACTTATGTAGATAATATCTTCTGTAATGTATCTATTACCTTTTCCAATGATTCCTCTAATCACTTGGAATTGCCGCTCTATGTGTTTGGACTTTTGATGAGACCGTGATTCCTATACTTGAGATATAGACCCATTGTTGTCACAAAACAAGGTGTGGGCAACTCAATGGAAGGAACAACTCCAAGTTCTAAATGAACTTATAGATCCAAACAGTCTCCTAGACAATGCGACAATTAATTCACCCTTAATAATGGAATCCACTGTATCTTTCATACAGTTCTTCCATTAAGTATTTCACCAACTAAAGTGAATATAAAATATACCCCATATGGATTATATCCAAATCCATATACCCATCTACTATAAGTTTACAATTTCCATATACAATCCAATATTCCAAATTTGAATTGACTGATAACTATTTGTAACAATTACAACATAATAGATATCAGGTTCAATACATAGTGTAGAATAAGGCTTCTTAACACTTTAAGAACCTTACTTGTGTTATCCTAGGGCACATGCCCTTGAATAATGAATTCTTATCTGAAGTAAATCAGACCTCCCTTAGAATTCTCCATGTTGAACTCCTTCAACATTTCAACTATGTTTGATGATTTGGAGATACTTAGCAATCTATATGATCTATCTCTATAGATCTTGTTGGATGCTTCTGCCAAATCTTTCATGAATTAGTTTTTCTCCAAAAACCAAAACGATTAGGATGTCATTCATATATCATTCATAATGATTAGGATGTCATCTATACTTAAGATAAAGAAAAACGATCGCACTCCCACTGACCTTTTATACACTCATGGTCCATCTAAACAATGAGAGAAATCAAACAATTTGATTACTTCAACTTTATAGATGTTCTAATTATGAGAACCTTGTAGTCTATTAATAGACTTCTATAACTTACACACTGTTATGGTTTTTCACCATTTGATATAACATCTTTATATTCTTTTTGACATATCTCATATTCAAAATGTGTGTTTATAGATAACAAGATCCAAATGGATTTCAGCATAACTATTATCAAACAAGTTTCTTTATAGACAACTTTTTGCCTATGTTGAAAACATTCTTAAATAGCCAAGCCTTTTAGGTATCTACCTGTCCATATTGGATTTAATGACTCTTAGTCATTTCTCAAGTTGATGTCAAACATCGCCTAATCATAATCAATAGGATTATCTTGGTGATCTTTATCACCAAAAAACAATTCTTTCACATTCTAATAGAGATTCAATATCTCTCTTATGTTAAAGAAATATCCAATTTGATCTATGAAAAGAATGTGGTGTAATTAAAGGTTTTGCCTCAATAGGGGCAAGGGTTGGATCTTTGTTGGTTTGTGGCTTTACAAACAATTCTGTAAATTCTATCTACCTTTGCATCTTTCTTAAATGAACTCTTTCTCAAGAAAATCCAACAAACATCCTAATGGACAACTTTTGTTCATTAGGGTAATAGAAATACTATCCCAACCACTTTTGGGATATACCACAATTCAACACTTACTTGACCTTATTTCCAGATTGTCTACATTATGTTTCCAGACAAACGTAGCACAATCCCAAGCCTTAACATCTTTAAGTTGGGTTTCTTCCCATATCATATCTGATATAATTGGGACAAAACTGGAGTGAACCCTAAATTATCAATATGTAGCAATTTTAAGGTATATCCTAGATGGATACATTAGTAAAACTCATCATGGATCAAACCATATCTTAATAGGGTTCAATTTGTTCTCTTAGATTCACCATTGAGCTATGGTATTCTAAGATGAGTCTGCTGTAATTGAATGCATGCTCTACATGACTATGTACATCACAATGTATTAGTCAAATTATAAATGTAACTCTTTCACTTCACCAAGTAAAAGATGGGTTTGGTCATCTCATAACCAAGTCATAATCGTTACATTTAAATGAGAGTCTCTACATCTCTTGTATTCTCGGAATACGTTGCATTCGCTCTAATTAGTCATTTAAATTCGGAAATCAAATTTCTAGAATGTCTTAAATGACCTAGTTAAGAAATAAGTTCCCAAAATTAATCTAGCAACTCTTGCTCTATTAAAATTTTTAAAGGTAACTTATTATCTACTTAACTTTCTGCTTCCATTTAGATTACACTATAATCCAAAAACCAAGAAGCAGAACTAACCAACAATTTAGTTTAGAGCATGAACCAAAACTTCAAAAGTTTGGTTCTTCTAGGAAGACTGATACTTTATCAATTTCCATTTACAATACCTTATGTTTACTACAAAATAATTATATTTCTTTGTCTTTGACTTTTCAAGACTTGCTTTCCTCTATGCTTCCATTTTAAATCACATCTAGCTTCTCAAGCTCTTCTATGTGATTAATCATTTTTCAAAAGAATGATTATTAATAAACAACTTTTATTACATCCTAGTCCAGAAGAAGTCCTTTAGAAGTACTATACTTTATAGTATTATTTCACTCACAATACAACCTTTGTATGTGATGTAGGACATCAAAGGCACTTGCATTGACTAATTTTGCTTCTGAAGCTCATTAGTCATCAATACTATCATATAGCATGGCAACAAGATGCCAATTGCGCATAGTGTCTTTTTCTTCTTAGGATGTTTTATGGAGGGCCTTTAAGAAAAGGCCTATTAGCATATGAACAATCTTTTGAAATTAAGAACAATTCTCAATTTCCTAAGTCAATCAAAGAAATCGAGTTTAGTCAAACTATCAATATCCTATATATTAGGAAATAGGGGTTTTGAGGTGAGTAATTAGGTAATCTACATAAACAGAGAATTAGATTTCATTTTTATCCATAATGATTGGGTCTTTAATCATATGGTACCTCCCACTATTTTATCAAATTCCATACACCCTCTAATGGAATTCGGTAATCTCATTCCTAATGGGGATTGGGGTCCCACTGTGACCTAGAAGCCTCACATGTTAGTTTCTTGGCTTCTAACCCACAATAAGAAGACAACTCTTTGTCTATTGCTTCATAAGCAAGTTCCAATCGTTTTGCCTCTAGGGAACATACACCTCACATGTTAGTTTCTTGGAATACTTCCCTAGTTAAGTTAAACCCATCATTCACACAGGTATGTTTCGCCAAATATATACCTCACATGTTAGTTTCTTGGTATATACCAGTTTAGGCACCCCATGATATCTCATATGTGATAGTTTCAAGTAATGTCTTTAACATGGGTAGCTCCTACATGTCTGCAGCCAGGTACCCACATTAAGGGACGTTAGATGATCCTATAATGATGGAAGGCAATGAAGAATTCATTCCCCAATGACTTCTCCATTTTCAACTTAATATTAAATAAGAGGGGGTTTTAAAGGGTCTCATCAAATTAACATGCATCCTATGTATCAAAATTTAAACATATAAATTATGCTATTTATAATCATACATCTTATGCTATTATAAATCATACATCGCATGCTATTACATATCAACATATATAAAGTACCATATTTTGATATTAGTCCCTAAGTGAATAGGTAACATATACCAAACTATGGTATTGGAGCTAATACAATTATCTCATAAATTAAAGCTCCCACTATGATGATTATAGACTTTGAGAGGATTCAATCCAAGCCAATAGATTGAATCCAAGGTCTAAGGTGGGTGTAGGTGATCGTAAAATAAACCATTTGTAACATGCATGCTTTCTTGAAAAACTTCTCTAAGCTTTCAAGTCCTTCAATCTGCTCCTTTGGCTTGATGGTCTCCACCATTGGCTTGTTGGTCTCCATCATACTCCTTTGGGTCCACCATGCTCCTTAGTGCGCTCTCGATTACATAACATTTACATAATATATAGAAAGGGATACATAAGGGGAATGTGGGGTACATAAGAGAATGATAGAGAGAGAAGGAAGGTGGCATGCAAGCCCCAAATAATAAATTACATCACCATAATGAAATTACAACTCTTGAAAAATTATTACAACCCATTCATAAGACGGCCAATCACAATTGGTTTAAAGGGTATAGTCCATAATCATCATCCAAGCACATACATACAATCTCATTGCATAATGTAAAGAAAAACTGTAAGCATTAAAACATATGGGCATTATGGTAATTCTCTTGAATGATTTACATTAATCTCATTAATGCATCCTAATCTTATTAAGTTTTAACAAAAATATCCAGAATTAAATAAAGTCTTAACATTTAAGACATTACAGTTTCAATTAATCAAATTAATTTAAAACATGTAAAGTTTCCTAAAATAACTCTAATATCCAATATTAGGGTTTCCTTAATTAAACAAAACAATTTCATTTAATTAAGAATTTCCAGATTTTAATTTAATCCCTAATTGTGTTTTAAACCATTTAAAACATTATAAAATTAATCAATATTAATTAAATAATTAATATAGGAATTAAATAAAATCATTAAAATGATGAATTAGTGTATTAGGGTTTCCTAAAACCCTAAACCCTAAATGCATAACCCTAAACCCTAAATGCAAGCCCTAATCATTAAATGCCTTATGATTGGTCATTTAATGTCCAATCATTAAAACCCTAGGTTCATATGGTATTTAATAAAAGGGATTAGGGTTTAATTAATGCCAAATAGGGTATTAATTACCCTTAATTAATTACACTAATTAGGGTTTCCAAAACCCTAACCCTAGACATCATTAATGGTATTAATTATGCCCTAACAATCAATAACCATGATTGGTCATTTAATGACCAATCATTAACTCTTAATTAAGGTAATTAATATTCCAATTAGGGTTTTAATTAATGCCATAATGAAATTAGGGTTTCATCATTAACTCAAAATTAGGGTTTCATCCTTAACTCTATGCAGCCGTCACTACCAGGGGGCTGCCTGAGCTTGGCTAGGCTGCCATGGCCACCAACGCCTGTGGGAGGCCAAGGCCAGTCATGGGAGAACATCCTAGGGGTGTGGGACAAGCCTCTGGACACGTGAGAAGTGGTGGAAGTGGCTGCCATCATCAAGAACAATCAGGGTTTCCAAAACCCATTGCTGGAGCCATTGTTGTAGACCTTCAAGGTCACAATAGCTTCTAAAACCTTATCAATTCGACTCCTCCATTGAAACCAGCTTTTGTATCATGTCCCTACATGAAATACTAAGCTAATAGAAGAGGTTTGGATGATCAAATCATCACCAATTGTTCTAAACAATTAAAACAACAGTAGGCTGCCCAGAATTTGACAGCACACTGTCCATGGTCAGAAATTGATTTAAAAACCCAGCAAGATGAATGAATTAGGCTACCAAACGAATTTTCCCAGTATACTACATGTCTTAGGAAACTAATGAAATTGGTTTCATGCAATTTGGAGTTCCCTAACTCAAGTTCTAATCAAAACTCCATTGATGACTTTTCTGCAGAGAAAATCTGCTATGCTGTTTATGAAAAATTTTCAAACTTTTTGAATCTTTTTCCATCAAAACCTTTTTGAAACTTAAAGAAAATCATATACACATGATATATAATGATCCTACAATGATCTTCCATCATAAATACAGCAGCTTTAATTAGAATTAATTGCAAGAACCTTAGGGTTCTAAAACCCAGATTCAGCCTTCATGGTGTTCTTCTCCTTCTTCCTTCTGTTCTAGCATCTTAATCCAATTATGATGCATCTAAATGCTTGGGAACCTTTCCCTACCATGTCTAGAACATAACCCAAGTGGTGGCAACCATTTCCATGCCTTTGATCTCCATCAATAACTCAAAGTTGTGGCTATTGCATCATTCCCGAGCAAAACTGTCTTTCCAGACAGCCTGTAGTAAAAAATTCATAACTTTCACTACAGAACTCGGATTGACGCACCGTTTGTTGGGTTGGAAAGCTTATTCGAAGAGCTTTCTAACCATATATGGCTCGAAAATTTTGGAGAAGAACTCTGAATTCGGCAGGCAAAACAAGATGACGGTTTTTCATGGCAACCATGAAAACTGTTCATAACAGTTTTATAAAACCCTAGTTTCCTTATTTTTCTTTTCCAAACTCAAACCCTATGCAACCTATTGCATCCATGGATACACTTAACCATCAATTAGAAGAGGAGCAAAAGAGAATTGACCTAGGGTTCCAAACCCTAGGTCCAGCCATGGAGGAAAACCAATTATGCAGAAAAAATTTTCCAGATTTTTGAATCATTCAACTACACCATAATTACCAGCCCATATGTATTTTGTATTATGCATAATCATGGCTCTGATACCACTGTTGGGAATCGAACAAGAGGGAAAAATACAAGTGCGGAATATAAAAATTTTTCCTACGATTCCACAGCCCATGAATCTAACTATGCATAACACAAAATCAAACCCTAACTACAAAGAGGGTTAGAACACTTACAGAATTTTTGTCTTCTCCTTTTTGCTCCAAGCTTTGATTCCGGACAGCGGTGAATGAGCAGCCCAAGTGTGCTGCCTCCAACGGTATCCACACCTAGCTAGAGCTTCAAGTCCTTTCCTCCTTTTCCTTGTGTCACACCCCATTTTTGCACCACCTTACTAGGGCTCATCATTTCATGCATGTTTTTGTTTTGTTTTTGAGTCTAGTCACTTGCATTAGGTTTCTAGGGTCACAAGGACAATGGGTGTGAATTTTGGTTCAATTTGGAGTTGATCTTGAGGGATAATAAGAGCTTTTGTGACTTGAGGGGCATAATCGTCTTTTAAGTCCCAAACTTTTCATTTGACCTTGAAATAATCTCCAAATTGTCAAATGAAGTTCATATGGATGCATAAGAGGTATTTCTAGTGTCAATTTGATAAATCAATGGCTTGGGATTAAAATGGCTCGATGTAGTTCAAGATTGGTTAATTGACCCTTCTTTGGGTTAGCTCTAATTGACTCACAATTACCAACCAAATGTTTTCAAATTGACTTTCATTAGTCATCATTTTACTCCCAAAAGTGTTTTATGAAGTTCAATTTTGATATGGAAAGTGTTTGGTTTGACCCTATGTGCATGCCTATGCTTAGCAAAGGTAGAGCATAGTGGTTAACCACCTTGTTCAAACCTAACCATGCCCCCATGGTTAGTGGTTTTCACCCTAAAATGTTCAAAAACATATTCCTCATCGAAACACGGTCGTTTTGGCTTTTGTTTCATCAAAATCGGAGTTCATTTGGCCCCTGAAACACTTCTAGAAGCATTAGGAGTCAAAAATAGGCAAAAATCCAGAGTGGGCTCGGGTGACCACCCAGCCCCGGGCGGCTAGCCGCCTGGGCCCAGGTGGCTAGCCGCCCAGGCCCTGGTGGTCACCCGAGACCACTTTCCTATTTTCACTTTAACTCCTTGCTGAAGCGGACTCTTGCCCATTTTGACGTATTTGGGCTCTTTTGGACGAGTTTCCTTCTAATTTTTGGTAACTTCTGAGTTACTTAAGCCCCAAGGGGGTCTCTAATAGCCCTTGGATTAATTTTTAGGGTTTTAATCCCAGCCATTGGTTAATCCTAATGAAACTCTATAAATACCCCCCTATGCTTCAACACAACAGGAGCCACTTTATGCATTAAAACTTGAGTGTTTGAGAGAGAATAAGAGAGAGAGACTTGAAGGAGAGCTGGAGTTCTTGCTGTAGCCTCGGAGAATATTGATTGAAGACATCCACAAGAGCAAGAGGGAGTTCATACAGCAGCAAGGAGGGCTCTTCTTAAGGTATTCTCCTTCTCTATTCAAGCTTAAACAAAGGTATCATGTAGGATAGCTCTATTGCATGCCATGCTTATAATTTTTACCATGAATTGAAGTTTCTAGTAGTTAATACATATGATATTGATGATGTTCATGAGGAGTTTTGCATGCCTTAGAGTTAGTTCATGAGTTTCAATGCATAGTTATGATTCTTGTGTTTCTGTTGTCCTTGTTCTAGGATAGTGATATTGCATGTTAGAGTTAGGTTTTTTGTCATGTTTTATTGCTTTAGTTAATTAATATGCATGGTTTAGGTTCTGTTTAGTTTTATTTTAGCATGTTTAGAGTTGGTTTTGTATGTTTTTAAGCATATTTGTGAGTTTAGGGTTGTAGAGTCTTCGCTTTGTGTTTGTTTTTATACAGCATGTTAAAGTAGGTCTTTTTATTGGTTTTTCTTCATGTTTGCTGTATATATTTTTCATATGGAGTAAACATGATATTTTTGCATGCATGTTAGTTGATTTCTAGGGTTTTATGCATGATATGGTTCTAGGAATATGTTAGGACTTATTATTGTTCGCTGTTTCTGCTGTTGGTATGTTTAGTGGATGATTTTAGGTCATAATACTATTCTGTCCAAATTTGCATATCATTGTATTTGCATGATTTTGAGCACTTGTAAGGGTGCAAATAGGTGTGGTATTTGTCCTATGGTAAATAGGGCTGCTCATGTCTGAAATGGCTAATGCTTGGAGTAATTGCGCTCAGGTAAGCGGGTGTGAAGGTGCCCCAATTCACCTCTCTTCCTTATCCTTTCTCTTCTCCCTCTTTAGGGTTAATTTTTAATACGATCCTATGGTTTAATTAGAGGTTTCCTTCACAAATAAAATTCTGTTTTTTTTATTAAAGTTTCCATTTTTGTGGAGTTCTTTCTAAAATCAAACTTTCTATCAAATTCAACTCTTTTGGTCAAATAAGGAAACCTAGGGTTTTTACCATAGGTTTATATTAGGACTTAACCCTAGTTCTAATCGAACTACGTGGACTTTGATCCATGTATTTCGTTGCATGGTACGTAGGCGCTCTTCGTGAGGCTCAAGTCCGTTCTAGGATCCAAGCATCCTAGGTTTTCTTTTTGTTTTGTTTTCTTTTTCTTTATTTTCTGTTTTTGTTTGCTTATTATGCATGGATGGATGAATGAAATATATGATATGCATGCTATCTTGTGATGATATACTTGCTGATTTTTGTATGGAAAAGATCTTGATTTAGCCCAAATGAACTGAGAGACCGAAAGGGTGACATGGGTGCCTATAGGCTTTGCCTAGAACCTTCCCATGTCATAACTTAGCCTCCGAATCCCCGATTTCTTTGGTTTCCAAAAGATTGGTTTTTGCCCTTTCCTTTTTTATGGAGTCATTTAAATTGTTTTTCCTAAAACAAACTACTTTTAGGGTTTTCCTTGTTTCCTTTAAAAAAAAATAAGGTGGCGACTCCTTTGTGTTTTCAAAACCCACATCCACACCCTTTTCGTCAATCCCTCGTGGGCCCAATTTCCGGGGTTCACACCTTGTTGTTGCTAGTGTAGGAGAAGAGAGGAGAGAGAGAGAGGGAGGCTCCAAGGGGCTGGACGGCTAGGGTTTATTGTGCAAGCCTATTATGCCATGTCACACATAAGTGTGACTTATATAGGCAGCCCACTAAAGGGGGCTGGCCATGGGGAAGAAACCCTAATAGGGTTATGTGTAATTACACTTAATTGCACATTAACCCCTATTATTTGTATCAAATACAAATAGGCCTATAAAGAACTATTCTTTATTCACTAAAACCCTTTCTCTCATAGACTTTAAAGCCCTTCTTGCATGATCAGTGTGTGACCCATTGGGTTCACATCATTAAGTAGTAGGAATAGCACGAGGTGTGCACAATGGAACTCTTTCCATTTAGGGTCTAATTGGAACTCCTTCCAATTCCCTAATTGATTATAACTCACTTATATCAATTAGGGCTTCTACTAACCATGAGTAACACCTAGCATATGGCTCATGGTGTGGTCCTTAATGAGGTGAATAGTCATTTACAAAGAACCCTTCTGTTATAGTTTATAGGTTACAATTGCATCCTTCCTTCAACACAATGTCTCCAATTGAACTAATAGGACATGGAAGTCTGTCAAGTCCCTAGTTCAATTACTTTATACTCATTCATAGATATCAACTCATAGATGAACTCATGAAACTCTTTTCATATTCATCCTACCATGGCCATGGATTTAATGAGTTATATTATGAATGCTATATGAGACATTCTCTCTCTTTTTCCTAAGAGTGATGGATCCCTTGTTGATCACTCACATGCCTTCATACACATAGCAGTAGGGCCAATGAACACCTTTGCAGATCCCTGAATAGGATCTGCACTTAGTGCTATCAAACTTCTAAAGCCACATGCGTAAGGCAACTATGGTGTCTCAGGTGTAAGGATTACTTGTACCACTATAACAATGAGAAACTGATTGACAAACAGGAAAAAACTCCATTCAGCTTATCTCATATCTTTGGTCACATTCAGTGTACCTATTCTCGCAATAGGCACCCACTTGTTGGTTGTAGTGTCTCCACACAAATAGCTTGAGACTAGCTATCCTCCTATAGAGTCAGCCTAACAAGTGCTAGTCCTATGGTTCATTACTGTCCATCATAGTGAACCTTCAACTAGGAATGCTTTAGGAGTTTAGTACAGAGATATATCTATAGTCTCAAAATTACAACTCTTTGTAATTCCATATTCTCAACTCTAACTCCATGGACATATTATGTAAATATAAATGATGCATATAAACATAATAGAATAAGCCCTTTTATTAAATCAATAATAAATGTGACATACATAAATGAAATCAAATGATTGTTCCTAATCCCTAAACAATCATCTCCATGATTGGCTCTAGGGCATAATCCTAACACGACATCCTACTGCTTGTTTACCTGGAGGAAGAGAAGTGAGCTCCCAAGTGTGGTTCTTGTGAAGAACACTTATTTCCTCATCCATAGCATGCTTCCAGCCAGAAGAAGATAACGCCTGCTTATATGAAGAGGGAACAGAAATAGAAGACAAGGAAGAAACAAAATTGTGCAAACAAGAAGAAAGACGAGTATAGGACACAAAATGAGTAATAGGATGTTGAGTGCATGTCCGTTTACCTCGACGAAGAGCAATAGGTAAATCATCAGTGCTCAGAGAAGGTAAGAAAGGATCTGCAGACGGAGAAGATGCAGGAGCGGGGCCATAAGAAACAACACGCCTATCTTGAGATCGCCGATATACCTGTAAGGGAGGATCAGAAGGAGCACAAGAAACTGGACAATAGACCACAGGGGGAGACAGAATTGGAAGAGTAGGAGATGGAAAAGTAGGCTCCCCCTCACGACAAGATATGAGATCAAAAGATAAAGTCTTACCTGAGGAGGAAAAGAAGGAAGTTGACTCAAAGAAGGTGACATCAGCACTCACAAAATAGCGGGGAGACTCAGGACTATAACAACGATAGCCCTTTTGAGTACGAGAGTACCCAAGGAAAACACATTTACGAGCTCGAGGAGATAATTTATCCTGACCAGGATCAAGGATATGAACAAATGCCACGCAACCAAACACACGAGGAGTAATAGAGAAAGGAGAACGATCAGGATGTAATAGAGAAAAAGGAGACTTATTACCTAAAACAACAGAAGACATCCTATTAATGAGATGACATGCAGTAAGAACAGCATCACCCCAAAAATGTTTAGGTACATGCATATTAAACATCAAAGTGCGAGCAACATCTAATAAATAGCGGTGTTTACGCTCAGCAACACCATTTTGCTGTGAAGTATGCACACAACTAGTCTGATGAATGATACCTCTGTTAGCACAAAAAGAATCCATAACAGTCTAAGTATATTCTAATGCATTATCAGATCGAAAAATCTTAACACGCTTTTTAAATTGAACAAATATTTCATTATAAAAGCGAAGAATAATATTAGGCAACTCAGACCGTTCTTTTAATAAAAACAACCATGCCATCCTTGAATGATCATCAACAAAAATAACAAAATAACTAAATCCATTCAAGGTAGGAGTACGAGAAGGACCCCAAATGTCTGTGTGAACCAAAGAAAACAACTCAGCCTGACGATCATGATTACTACTAGGAAAAGAACTACGATGATGCTTGCCTAACTGACAAGCCTCACATTCTAAAGTAGACACAGGACTCAACGAAGGGATAGCTCTCTTGAGTTTAGCCAAGGATGGATGACCCAAGCGAAAATGCCACTGAAGAGGAGAGACTGTAGCAGTTAAGGCAGACGAACGGAGGAGAGGTGAGCTACCAGGATCCAAGAAATATAACCCGTTCTTCTCATGCCCCGAACCAATCGTCTTCTGGGTCGTAGGATCCTGAAAGAGACAAGAAGTAGGAGTGAAAAGAATGTTACAATTCAAAGCTTTAGTTAATTGACTCACAGAAAGTAAATTGAAAGGAAAATTAGGAACATAAAGACTTGACGGTAAAGATAAGGAGGTGGTAGGATGAAGAACACCTTTACCACGAACAGGCCGAGAAGAACCATCAGCTAACACAATATTATGGTCAATAGGAGTCAAATTAGAAAAACAAGAGGATAAACCAGATATATTGTTGTTAGCTCTAGAATCAATAATCCAAGATATGGGAGAGGCTGCGACACAAGTAAGATTACCCGAATTAGCTAAAGTAGCTGTGGAAGGAAGAACAAAGCTAGAAGATGGTGTAGAAGGAAGAGCAATGCGCAAATGCTAGAGAAGCTCGCCAAGTTGAGTACTAAGTGCATCACGAGAACTAGAACCAGAAGCTGCATGGCCGATAGAAGGAGGTTGAGTTTGTGATTGTGGTTGGACCGGGCTCTCAGTTACTTGATTCGCATAGTCATGCTTGCCATATTTCTGAAAACAATACAGTTTAGTATGATTAGTACCCCACAATAATCACATTTTCTATCACCACGGCCGCCAGATCGACCACCACCACGAGGATTACCACAAAAGTTAGGACCCCCGCGGCCACCACGAAATCCTCCACGAAAACCACCTCGACTACCACTACTAGAGGCCAAGGCAGTAGACTCTAAAGGAGCAGGAGTATTGGAGCCAGGCATGGTAGATGGTTGTCCCAAGGATGAGCGTAACAACCTAGAATAAGCATTAGAAGCTGTAGGCAAAGTCTCACTAGCAAGAATTTGATCTTTGAAGCCACGGAGATCAGAATCCAGTCCTGACAATAAAGAAGCAATCATAAACTCCTCCCAATAACGCTTTTGTTCCTCCAAATCAGTAGTAAAAAGGCGATATTGCAACAATTGATCCCACAAAATTTTAAGAGTACTATAATACTCAGCTAATGGCTTCCCAGACTGCCGAGTACTAAAAATGCTCTCATACAACTCATAAACACGAGAAACATTGCTTTGATGGGAAAAGGAATCAGCTAGAGAATCCCAATCTTCTTGGAGGTGTCACAAAACTCAACTGTGGTAGCAATATGTGGTTCCATACTATGCCATAAGCAGCCCATGACAAATGAGTCCTCACACACCCAATCTTCATAAGTCGGATCAACTTCAGCAAGGGGAGTAGCAGTGATGAACTTCAACCTTTTTTGTGAACGTAAAAAGGTTCGAACTGCATGTGCCCAAGACAAATAATTCACGCCATTCAACTTCTTGGAAGTAATACATTTGGGCATCTCATCAAAACGGAAGAAGGGTGATTTATTTGTAGGCTGGGAAGGAGGATTTTCTGCAGCCATCTTAACAACTCAAAAAACTGAAAACAAATCAGGCCCTCCAAAAACCAACAACCAAACTGAGCCAAATCAAAAAAACCAATCTCCTCACTCTTAATCAACAAAGGAATAGGAAAACTCCACCAAGAAATAACCCAAACATCCAAAACAACACTGCTGGAAGTCAAAAAAAACAAGCACAACTGACTTGTTATAGGCTGTTTTCAGTCAGCCGACCCTTGTAATCAAGAGAAATTCATCTAAAGTGCCACCAAACTCAAAAATAATGGAATCCCAACTTCAAGAAGTCTTAGTCGGCCCTCAAGGATACATACCCAAGCATCAAACAACATCCAAAGAGCCTCAATGAGCAGATCAAAAAATAGAGTAATTTTTGTGCGAAAATATTGGAAAATAGAAAAGACCCTTCAGATGGAAGTAGAAAAATCTGGAAAAATCATTTTTAGAACCAGGGGAGAAGTGCGAACCAACCCCAAGCGTCGCCGGACACAGTTGTATGTACGGATGCTAACATCATCATTCTGGCAGATGACGTCAACACCTGTATTGGTCCAGAAAACGTGCCAAATCTGCTGTGTTTCTTCCTTAGTGCGTGTGGGAGTGGATCGGATGCTCTGATACCAAGTTAGATTGCTTGGATAAGTGTTTAGGGTTAGGGTTTGATGGAAGCTTAAGAAGAAGAAGAGCTAAAGAGAGAAATAGAGGAGATAGGGAGAATCTAGGTAGAGATGTGTTCAGCACATTCTCTCCTTTATATACTCATGATATAAAACAATAGCAAAAGTACAATAATACCCTTACAATAAGTACTCTAACTCTACTACTCTAACAATATATATATATATATATATATATATATATATATATATATTAATGCCCAGAAGGGGAAAAAAAGGTTAAAAGAAAAGAATATCACTTATAGACATATAAACAGCCCCAACTTTTCTCACTTCAAGAAAGCAATTAGAATATCACTTGTACATATACAATCAACTCCTTAGTTCTAGGGTTCTATTCTCCTACTTATTGAAGAAGAGACAACCGTTTCAATGCGTAGCTCCGCCCCTGCTTTACTTGTAATACACAATAATAAATTCTTAAGCACAAAAATGAAAGAAATATATTCCAGATTTTACAGTCTAGAATAAAATTACCACTCTAAAACACACTGGAACAGGAATAACAGCAAACCAAGTGTCTGCAACATCAATGTTTTAGTGTTATTATCACAAATAAAATGCTGACAAAACAATTTTCACCATTTTAATATTTGAAGGATTTTATCATCATAATGTTTAATATTGGATCAAAGTACAAAGATCCGATCCGTTTCCGCTGAGATATTCCGTATACTCATATTTTTATAGTAATATTACAGATACTTAAAGCCATGATTCTTCGACAGTTATTGACAAACATGCTTTTATCAACCATATATATCAAACCAGTAGTTTACAAGTGAACTCCAAACTTTAATATTTTAAAAATTGCAAAGTAAAAAGTGCGTGCACTTCAACCATAAAAATGTCCCAATGTCTTCTTTTTTTTCTTTTTTTTTCCTTTTATATAGAAAAAGTCTCAAAGACTGCTCCATAGTATCGGCAACAACCTCACATGCACCTCTACACACCATCTCAGTTACTATAAAATCAAATACAGATTCAATTTGGTCAGGATTCTCACAACCAACATAGCGCTTCTTAGTAAGGAGGAAGTACAGACAAGATCACTTCCATTTTCAAAGTTACTGGATTTGGATTCACCATACTTATTACATAAGCAATCTCATGTCCAATTTGAAAAGATTATTTAACAGTGCATCCTTTAAGGAGAACAAACATACTTAACAAAATGAGACGACTAAGGCTGAATCATCAAATAAAACGACAGGAAAGAAGAAGTGCATAATCTATTGCAAGCACCATGAATCATAACAAACACTATGAACAAATATAAAATGCCTGGCTCAACTCCAATAGAAAATTCACTATGAAATCTGGCTTTCCTCCCCCGCCCTCTCCTTTCCCCCGGGCAGGACGCAGAGGCAAAAGAAGAGAGAGAAAGAGAGAGACTTGTATTTTGCTTGGACAGTTTGAAAGAAGAATATAATTAAGCATGAGTACAGAGAAGCAAACCGCATACATTATTTTGTGTGGCAGTAGGCCCTTTATTACATTCAAGAAATATTTGCTTTTGCTCATGCTATAGTGCTTCATAATTGATCATCAACTTTTTTATGACATCTGCGTTTGGTATTTCTTCCAATTGTGCCAGCAATTCTTTCCATTCATCTTTCCCTTTACCCAGTAAAAATGACCCAATAACTTCAAGAGCCAAAGGAAGCCCTGCAGCAGTGGATATAATTTTGTTAGAGAGAATATCATAGTCTTTTGGGGGTAAGGCCATCCTAAAGCCATGCCTACAAAATAGTTCAAGAGAATGACCAGGCTTCATCATGGGGGGTTCATTGGTCTTATCCACTTCAAGCTGATCTAGAACCTCTTTGTTTCTTGTTGTAACTATTATTCGACTTCCTGAACCAAACCAATCACGCTCTCCTGCAAGCTTATCAAATTGAGACTGTTGATCCACATCATCAAGAATAATAAGAACTTTTTTTCTGCAAACTATGTCTTTGATGGTGGTGATTCCCTCCTCAACATCAACAATGTTGGTGTTGGAGCATTTCCCTTTTCGGAGCTTGGAGATAAGTTTATTTTGCAAATCAACAAGACCTCTACTTTGTAGTGACGTTTCTCGAACATCTGTGAGGAAGCAACAACATTCGAAGCACTTTAAGAGTTGGTTGTAGATGACCTTAGCAATAGTTGTCTTGCCAATACCTCCCATGCCATGGATTCCAACAATGAATACATCATTGGAGCCAACATTTAACAACTTCATCATTTCTTCTACGTGATGATGAATTCCAACCAAGTTGTCATTTAGAACCATGTGATTCTTCTTTAACTCTAACAAAACATTAGAAGCAACCATCTTGACTAGTTCTCCCTCATGCCTGCCAAATATACAAATATAATTGATATCAAACGAAAAACACAAAAAATAATTAATGCCGAGAAAGAAAATAACCATTACTATTCTCGCTTAAAGTATGCAATTAGAATATCAACTATTATTTGCAATACACAATATTATTATTCTGTGTTCACACTAAAAAATGTTGCGGGCGTGCCAAGGCTCGAAAGCCTGAAGATCGTGTGACCACGACCCCTCAGCACCTCCTAAGCCGTTAAATTCAAGGCCGTTGGCCCCAAATGCCTATTTGGTCACTGATGTGATTGGAATTGAAATGAAATGTGATCAAGCGATTGATGAAAGATAGGGGTTCTTCTCTCTATGGTTCGAAATTAAGCTACTGATTTTAACTTAAACTAATGTCTAATGTAAACAGAATTTATCACAATATATCCGAAAGAATTGCAAGGAAAAAAGTACTTCATTTATTGAATACGACTTACAGAAATCAGCAAAGTATCCAAGTGATTGAAGTCCAATCCAAGTAGGAAACAAGCAAGATGCCTAAGAAAGCTAATAACAGAATTGAATTTGAGAAAAAAGCTAAGAAGCTAGGTTGAATAAAATTGAATTTCCTGAGTAGAATTTGTGTGTTGGTTGTGGAACCCTTTCCTTGGTCTTCTTCCTCGTCTTTTATACAGTATCAAGCTGAAATCCCACGTACATGTCTTCTTTGTAGCAACTGCCATGGTGGTGGTATTAGTGGGCTTCACTCCAATTGCAATTCTCGTCCCAAACAGCTCCAGTCTCACCCCCACTTCCCTGATCGTGACAAACTCTTCTTAACCCACTTCCCTTATTTTTCTCACCACTTCCCTTTTGACGTGGTCAAAGTCTATCACCTTTCAACGAACCCCCTTCAGCCTCTCCATCTTATCTGGCCAAATTTATCCACGTGGCTCTTCCTTAAACAAAGACATTCCCAATCCTGACAAATTTACTTTTTAGGCGGAAACACTTATAAACTCTTAAGCACAAAAATTTAAAGAAATCTATTCCAAATTTTGGAGTCTGGAAAAAAATTACCAGTCGGAAACGCACAGGAAAAGGAAAAACAGTAAAACAAGTGTTCGGAATATTATTAATTCTCCATGACAATTATAAAATTAACAAACAATTTTTTTTTTTTTTTGTTTTTGGTGTAAACAAACAATTTTTTTTAGTTAATACTAGATCATACTGTAAAAACAGGGGATTTAGGAGTGAATGACATACCCATTAGTTTCTTTATCCAATTCCCATCCCTTCAATTCTCCATCCTCTCTCAGAGCCTCCTTCCATCCCTGCACAGTCTTTTCATCAAAATGCTTCTCGTGTTGGAGAAAGGCCTTCTCGTAACACCCAGTTTGATGCCTTACATCGGACGGCTCGACGTCATAGAAAATGGGCAAAACCTTTTGTCCCATATTTCTGTGGCACTCCACCATCTTGGAGAGCTCAAGTAGGCACCATTAGAAGCATAGCTTTTGGAAAAGATTGGGATGGAGATTTTCGATTCCTCGATTGCTTTGAGAAGATTCGAGCAGATCTTCTCTCCTTCGTGAAGCTCATTATCGTCCCTGAAAGAACGAATTCCAGCGTCGACGAGATCGGTGTAGAGGAAATCGGTGAAGCCCTTTCGAGTGTCTCCCTCTCTGAAACTCAAGAAGACTTCATATTCCCCTCGTGTGGCAGAAGTTGAGGCCGTATTATTCACGACAGTGGCGGCGGTTGCGGTTGGTAGTTCCCTCTTTTTAAGAGACTTAGTAATCACTACCAAGGAAAGGAGAATTACAGAAATCGTCACCGTCCAAGGTAACCAAAACCACCCCTCGTAATCCATTTCCACAATACAAGCTGTTCTCTCTCTCTCTCTTTTTCTCTCCTCTCTGTGAAGAAATTGAAAGTTAGGGTTACCTCGCTATGGATTCCTTCCGTCTTCGAAGAAGGCTATGGCAGGCCGGCAACCCTCCTTTTTCTTTTTTCATAATTTAAAAAAGGGGGAATTACCAATTGAGTTTATCATTTGGTGGTATTGCCTCCGAAGGAATGGCTCAGAATTCTAAGATTGGTAATGACCGTTCAGGAACGGGTTAACCAGAGGTGGGGGTGTGGTTAGTTTTTACTTTCCCATTTTACCCTTCTGCACTAAAGCAAGCACAACGCCATCCTCTTTCTCGCTCTCTCTCTCTCTCTCTCATCCCCTTCTGCACAATCCAGCATCCGTCCAATCTCTCTCTCATCCCCCAGCACCCGTCCAATCTGTGTCTCTCTCTCTCATCTCTGTCAGTCTTCATATGCACAGCACTCTCTCTCTCTCTGTCTCTCTCTCTCTATCTTCCCTTCAAGCTCTCACTCAAGGAAACTTAACAGACATCTCACGGCGACCTCCCTCATACATCCAAACGACAGCCTCCTCCCTCACCGGCGGCAAGAAACAGCGGCAAGGAATGTGATGACCTGAATTTTATATATATATATATATATATATATATATATATATATAGGATGATGATCAGGTAAGCACGTGCTGATAGAAGTTATATCAAAACCTGCATTGGGAGTTGTACCTTGTGCATTAGTGAGATGTGAGGGGAATTGAATCAATGCAAGGGGTACAACCCCCAATGCATAGTGCTAATGTAACTTACATCAGCACGTGCTAATGGGATCGCCTCTATATATATATATATGTCACGTACTATATATTTACATATGTATATGCAATTTTATTTTCTTTAATTATTTTTAGAAAGGATGACCCTACCTTATGTTTTTGGGGCCAAGGAATACCATGGTAGTGTCAAATTTCAGAGAAAATGACCGTAGGTTGAAGTTTTAGAAATTTCAGAATTTTGGATCATGAAAACCCAAAACTTTAGGATTAAAAACGAATATGATTTTATAGGATTTTGAATGAACAATTTATATACGCACGTAGTACTCCGCGTGAGCTTCCATTCGACACTTGAATGATTGAAAACGGTTAAGAAACGAGGGATATATTAATCGTCGAAGTTGGCCCGTTGAACACACGGTGTAACCGGGTTACACAATGCAACCCGCGGGAGGTTGAAGATGACCCATAGGAATATGATCCTGTGTGGGTGCATCTGTATACCTTATCATGTTCTCATGCATTTAAAAGCCATACGATAATCATATAAACCCCAAATTTGACCGTTGGACTCGTCTTGGCGGGCCCTACCATGTGGGACCCTTGGTTGACCATTTTGACTAAGTTTGACTGTAGCTTGACTTTTTGTCCAATTTAATATTTGTTAAAAATTCCAAAAAATACTAGAAAATTCCAAAAATTTTCAAAAATTATGAAAAATTCCCAAAAATTATAAAGAGTGTTTTAAAAATTATTTTGAACATTTTCGGACCACAGTTCGCTGTCAGAAGGCCAATAGTAATTTTTGAGTATGTTATATTTATTTTGAAATTTACCAAAATATTACGTATGCATAATTATCAGATTTTATCGGTCCTCGGGAGGACCCTAGGGAGCATTAACGCTGCATTCGCACTATCAGTATCTATCACGTGGATTTAGGTTGTTAAATCCTAAACCCATGCAAGAATAGTCAACAATCACTAACTACAATTTTATATTACTGAAATGATCTTTGGGGTAATAAAATTTATTTGAAAAAATAATAAATAATTTTATGATGTATTAAGGGTATAAACATGTTATAATGAATTAGTAATTTATTTGAAAAAAAAAATTACAAATGAAATGATAGAACGCATGTGTTTTGACTTTAGTGTGTACATTTTAAGTGACCAATGCGTACATGTTTTAAGTTCATTGCATATATATTATATCATCGTTTAGTACACTTAGGGTCGGGACCACGTTTGGGATTTTTTACACATTTTAGAGTACTGAAATGATCTTTGGGTTAGTAAAATTTATTTGAAAGAATAATAAACAATATTACGATGTGTTAAGGGTATAAGCATGTTATAATGAATTAGTAATTTATTTGAAAAAAAAATTATAAATGAAAAGATAGAACGCATGTGTTTTGACATCAGTGCGTACATTTTAAGTAACCAATGTGTACATGTTTCAAGTTCATTGCGTACATATTATATCCTCGTTTAATACACTTGGAGTCGGGACCACGTTTAGGATTTTTTACACATTTTAGGGTACTAAAATGATCTTTGGGGTAGTAAAATTTATTTGAAAGAATAATAAACAATTTTATGATGTGTTAAGGGTATAAGCATGTTATAATGAATTAGTAACTTATATGGAAAAAATAAAGAATATATAAATGAAAAGATAGAACAAGTGTTTTGACTTTAGTGCGTACATTTTAAGTACCCAATACGTACATGTTTCAAGTTCATCGCGTACATATTATATCATCGTTTAGTACATTTGGGGTCGGGACCACGTTTAGGATTTTTTACGCATTTTAGGATACTGAAATGATCTTTGGGGTAGTAAAATTTATTTGAAAGAATAATAAACAATGTTACGATGTGTTAAGGGTATAAGTATCTTATAATGAATTAGTAATTTATTTGAAAAAAAAAAATTACAAATGAAAAGATAGAACGCATGTGTTTTGACTTCAGTGCGTACATTTTAAGTAACCAATGCATACATGTTTCAAGTTCATTGCGTACATATTATATCCTCGTTTAGTACACTTGGGGTCAGGACCACGTTTGGGATTTTTTTTCACATTTTAGGGTATTGAAATGATCTTTGGGGTAGTAAAATTTATTTGAAAGAATAATAAACAATGTTACGATGTGTTAAGGGTAGAAGCATGTTATAATGAATTAGTAATTTATTCGAAAAAAAAAATTACAAATGAAAAGATAGAACGCATGTGTTTTGATTTCAGTGTGTACATTTTAAGTAACCAATGCGTACATGTTTCAAGTTCATTGCGTGCATATTATATCCTCGTTTAGTACACTTGGGGTCGAGACCACGTTTGGGATTTTTTTACACATTTTAAGGTACTGAAATGATCTTTGGGGGAATAAAATTTATTTGAAAAAATAATAAACAATGTTACGATGTGATAAGGGTATAAGCATATTATAATGAATTAGTAATTTATTTTTAAAAAAAAATTACAAATGAAAAGATAGAACGCATGTGTTTTGATTTCAATGTGTACATTTTAAGTAACCAATGTGTACATGTTTCAAGTTCATTGCGTACATATTATATCCTCGTTTAGTACACTTAGGGTTAGGACCACGTTTGGAATTTTTTACACATTTTAGGGTACTGAAATGATCTTTGGGGGAGTAAAATTTATTTGAAAGAATAATAAACAATGTTATGATGTGTTAAGGGTATAAGCATGTTATAATGAATTAGTAATTTATTTATAACAAAAAATTACAAATGAAAAGATAGAACGCATGTGTTTTGACTTCAGTGTGTACATTTTAAGTAACCAATGCGTATATGTTTCAAGTTCATTGCGTACATATTATATCCTCGTTTAGTACACTTGGGGTCGAGACCACGTTTGGGATTTTTTACACATTTTAGGATACTGAAATGATATTTGGGGTAATAAAATTTATTTGAAAGAATAATAAACAATGTTACGATGTGTTAAGGGTATAAGCATGTTATAATGAATTAGTAATTTATTTGAAAAAAAGAAATTACAAATGAAAATATAGAACGCATGTGTTTTGACTTCAGTGCGTACATTTTAAGTAACCAATGCGTACATGTTTCAAGTTCATTGCGTACATGTTTCAAGTTCATTTTTTACACATTTTTTCCAAATAAATTACTAATTCATTATAACATGCTTATACCCTTAACACTCGTAACATTGTTTATTATTCTTTCAAATAAATTTTACTATCCCAAAGATCATTTTAGTATCCTAAAATGTGTAAAAAAATCCCAAATGTGGTTCCGACCTCAAGTGTACTAAACAAGAATATAACATGTACGCAATGAACTTGAAACATATACGCATTGATTAACTAAAATGTACACACTGAAGTCAAAACACATGCGTTCTATCTTTTCATTTGTAATTTTTTTTTCCAAATAAATTACTAATTCATTATAACATGCTTATACCTTTAACATATCGTAACATTGTTTATTATTCTTTCAAATAAATTTTACTCCCCCAAAGATTATTTCAGTATCCTAAAATGTGTAAAAAAATCTCAAACGTGGTCCCGACCCCAAGTGTACTAAACGAGGATATAATATGTACGCAATGAACTTGAAACATGTACGCATTGGTTACTTAAAATGTACACATTGAAATCAAAACACATGCGTTTTATCTTTTCATTTGTAATTTTTTTTTTCAAATAAATTACTAATTCATTATAACATGCTTATACCCTTAACACATCGTAACATTGTTTATTATTCTTTCAAATAAATTTTACTCCCCCAAAGATCATTTCAGTACCCTAAAATGTGTAAAAAATCCCAAACGTGGTCCCGGCCCCAATTGTACTAAACGAGGATATAATATGTACGCAATGAACTTGAAACATGTATGCATTGGTTACTTAAAATGTACGTACTGAAGTTAAAACACATGCGTTCTATCTTTTCATCTGTAATTTTTTTTTCAAATAAATTACTAATTCATTATAACATGTTTATACCCTTAACACATCGTAACATTGTTTATTGTTCTTTCAAATAAATTTTATTGTCCCAAAGATCATTTCAGTACCCTAAAATGTGTAAAAAAATCCCATACGTGGTCCCGACCCCAAGTGTACTAACGAGGATATAATATGTACGTAATGAACTTGAAATATGTACGCATTGGTTACTTAAAATGTACACACTAAAGTCAAAACACATGCGTTCTATCTTTTCATTTGTAATTTTTTTTTTCCAAATAAATTACTAATTCATTAGAACATGTTTATACCCTTAAAACATCGTAAAATTATTTATTATTTTTTCAAATAAATTTTACTACCCCAAAGATCATTTCAGTACCCTAAAATTGTAGTTAGTTATTGTTGACTATTCTTGCATGGGTTCAGGGTTTACCCATAAGGGGTTTCTCATATCAATATATATATATATATATATATATGTTGATAGCACCATGTAGAAAGACTCTAAAGTTTTAAAAATTTAAAAAAAAAAAAAAATCAGAATGGGTGGATGATATTGGACTCATTGCACTGGGAAAATCCAATAACATAATTAAGGTATTTTAAATCACATTTATAAAATAACATTATATTAAGTGTAAAGAAGCCACATTGCTTACCTCAATCGCGAGCAATACTAACCTAAATTCACGTGATAGATACTGACAATGCGAATGCAACGTTAATGCTCCCTAGGGTCTTCCCAAGGACCAATAAAATCTGATAATTATGCATACGTAATATTTAGGTAAATTTCAAAATAAATATAACGTACTAAAAAATCACTATTGGTCTTCTGATAGTGAACTATGGTCCCAAAATGATCGAAATAATTTTTAAAACAGTCTTTATAATTTTTGGGAATTTTTCATAATTTTTGAGAATTTTCTGTAATTTTTGGAATTTTCTAGTATTTTCTGGAATTTTTAATAAATATTAAATTGGACAAAAAGTCAAACTTAATCAAAATCATCAACCAAGGGTCCCACATGGTAGGGCCCGCCAAGACGAGTCCAACAGTCAAATTTGGGGTTCATATGATTATCGTATGGCTTTTAAATGCATGAGAACACGGTAGGTATACAGATGCACCCACACAAGATCATAGTCCTATGGGTCTTCTTCGACCTCCCGCGGGTTGCATTGTGTAACCGGTTACACCGTGTGTTCAACGGGCCAACTTCGACGATTAATATCTCCCTCGTTTCTTAACAGTTTTCAATCATTCAAGTGTCGAATGGAAGCTCACGCGGAGTAGTACGTGCGTATATAAATTGTTCATTCAAAATCCTATAAAATCATATTCGTTTTTAATCCTAAAATTTTGGGTTTTCATGATCCAAAATTCTGAAATTTCTAAAACTTCAACCTACGGTCATTTTCTCTGAAATTTGACACTACCATGGTGTTCCTTAGCCCCAAAAACATAAGGTAGGATCATCCTTTCCAAAAATAATTAAAGAAAATAAAATTGCATATACATATGTAAATATACAGTACGTGACATATATATATATATATATATATATATATATAGATATATATAATTCAGGTCATCACATTCCTTGCCGCTGTTTCTTTTCGCCGGTGAGGGAGGAGGCTGTCGTTTGGATGTATGAGGGAGGTCGCCGTGAGATGTCTGTTAAGTTTCCTTGAGCGGGAGCTTGAAGGGAAGATAGAGAGAGAGAGAGAGAGAGAGAGAGAGAGAGAGTGCTGTGCATATGAAGACTGACAGAGATGAGAGAGAGAGACACAGATTGGACGGGTGCTGGGGGGATGAGAGAGAGATTGGACGGATGCTGTATTGTGCAGAAGGGGATGAGAGAGAGAGAGCGAGAGAGAGGATGGCGTTGTGCTTGCTTTAGTGCAGAAGGGTAAAATGGGAAAGTAAAAACTAACCACACCCCCACCTCTGGTTAACCCGTTCCTGAATGGTCATTACCAATCTTAGAATTCTGAGCCATTCCTTCGGAGGCAATACCACCAAATGATAAACTCAAGGTAATTCCCCCAAAAACGCACTCCAAGTTAAAAAAATGGAAAAATGGTTTTTCAGTGGGAAATGAGCCTGCGACAGCTAGGAGTATAAACTAGACGACACAAAAATTTGCTAAAAAATACCAATAAACAGAAAGTGTTTCAAAAAATAAATAAATTACATGCCTATCTCATTCAACTTTATAAAAAATAATTAATATTTGTTCGTTGAAATTGACGAGGAATTGGAGGCAGGGACAATTACCCATAGATTCACGTTTTGGGGAGTAATTTCTAAGAAGGATGTTTTTACTATAAACTTGTACAAGTTTGTACTAGTAATTCCAAATCAGAGCATGAAAAAGCCTAAATTAAGTGTTTGTAATTGATTTATATATTAACTTTCACAAAAATTAGCAATAAATTTGACAAAAATATGCATTGAATTTGATAGGAATAAAGTGCCATAATTTAGGGCCAAGCTATTGCCACCACATAAAATACTCTAAGCCCCCCACTTAATTTATATTTTTGAAGTTTTATGAAAAATATAAAATAAATTTACAAAAACTAATTATGTAGTCCACTAGAAAACATCATTCCGAACAACTTTGTAGAAGAATTGTTTCCAAAATTTGTCATTTAAGTACACTTTTTTGTCATTTTTCATGGAAAATGAAATAAATATTGTAAATGGCCAAAAAGTCTGCTTAAATGATAGATTTTGGAAAAACTTCCATCTACAAAGTTGTTTAGAACGATGTTTTCTAGTGAATAGTGTAACTAGTTTTCATAAAAACCTTTTATATTTTTCATAAAATCTTAAAAAGTGTAAACTAATAAGAGGCTTAGAGTACTTTATGTGGTGGCAATAGCCTCCCTCCATAATTTAATGGTTGAAAGGGTCATTTGTTAACTTTTGAGGTTTATTAATCTTGTAATTCAAGGGAATTTTAGTTATGAAAATTACTTTTGTTAAAATCCTTATACTTTTGAAAAGATTTGCAAAAATAGACTCCACAAATTGCTACTTATTTGAGAAGGCTAAGAATTGAAATAATTCTAACATTTTTAAAAAGAGTATTAGAGTAATGTTATTTTATCCATCTTATTCACCTATACATTAATAGAGAATGGGTCTCATAATTTCTCTTTTAAAAAATTAATTTATAATATTATATAATCTTGCATAGCATCAAATGGGATTTGTTTTGTTTTGGATGAAATGGGCATTTCCCATAAACAAATCGGTACAATTATCTATACAATCGTCTTAGTGATAGTAATTCCCAAGAAAGATGCTTCAACTACAAACTTTCTCTCTTTTGCAAAACAAATTGAAAACCTTTCTTTGAAGAAAGTTGAACTTTTGTGCTTTCTTATTTCAAATTAATGAGTACGTACTCTACTTTATTTATCAATTGCAAAAAGAGTATTCCCTCTTTTGATGAGCCCTCCATTTTTGAGCCATTTTGAGCATATAATTTAAGACATACACCATGTCATCAAAACCCTAAATTGTTTGTCTTTCTCTCTAAACCAAAAACTGTCTATGTTTGTTAAAACCCTAAACTTGCAAATGCCAGGAAATTTATAGGTTACATTGCTATTTTTTAGACCCGTTTAGTAACAGGCTAGGCTTTAAGCTAGCCCTTTAAATGAAGGCCCGGACCATTTGTGATTTGTTAATGCCATTTATCTCTCTCTTTTTGTTGTTGTTGAGAAAAGTACGCTTGGATCACATTTTATTAGTAATGCCTTTGTAGAAATATATAAATATGCGATGGCTTACGGTAGAATACATATAATCAAAATTTTATCAAGCATCAATTTTATGAATTTGTTGAATTTTAAAGCCCAATGTCAATTTTATTAATGAAAATGCTAAAGGGCGTAAAATTTTTTTTTTAATCAAAATCTCTTTGCCCAAATGATGTGGCAGCCCATCCCATTATGAACAATTAATTTTTTTAGTAAAATTTTTAATTGATTAGCCAAGCTCGCACATTACTTATGTAAGTAAATTTTGAGAACAAAATTAAGACTATATAACATTGCTTTTTAATTAAATTTTCAAATGTCTCAGAATGTTAGTTCATGTCCAATTTTAGTATTTTCATATCTACAGCTAACAGTCAGTTCCAATTAACAACCAAATTTGTTTTTAAAAATTGTTTCTATCGGATCCTTAAGACTAATGCGGTTAGTATATAGCTAAGGTATATTGGCTTCGCGATGGCAATGACGGGCAAGGTAAAAAAGTTAGACGCTAATTTCAAAATGCTTTTGTTATCCAAGATAGGCTCTAGTTTATTTAACAGAAACTTATGGTCGGTCCCCACCCACCCTCTCTCTTTTTTGTGTGCGCTCGTGTGATAGGATCCTATGTATTTATACCCTCTTTCTTTCTTTTTTATTTTTTATTTTTTAATTAATGATCTATTTTGTACATCGATTTTATGAGGGATTAGCTTAGTAACAAGTCGACCCATGATAATTGTCTTAGGAAGCATAGGAAATCCCACGAAATCGTTTACTCCGTATTTTCCTTCGAGTTAGGCTACACCCAGCTCCTAAAAAGCCAGTAATTGACTAGTACCTGTGGAATGAATCGGACCAAACCACAAGGCACCCTTGGGAAAAAAGAAGATGACCTTACTTTCAACTTCTTAATTAGTAGTAACGAAGTTGATCCTTACTATAACCAATTGATAATTGATATTGTTCATTAACCACTCCAACCATAACCTAACCAGAACATCAAATAGAGAAAGAAAAGATAATCAACAAGCAATCA
This sequence comes from Liquidambar formosana, assembly GCA_039720395.1. Lineage (NCBI taxonomy): Eukaryota > Viridiplantae > Streptophyta > Magnoliopsida > Saxifragales > Altingiaceae > Liquidambar > Liquidambar formosana. Next base: position 52,021,165 of record CM077820.1, on the reverse strand, counting down.
TGGAAAATCCCTCTTGCAAAAAGAAAACATTATTTCAATAGAAAAGTGAGACACACCATGCCATCAGGTAAGCAAGTTGGAAAGAAGTCACCTTCAAACATCTAAATCCGTTAAATCCTCCTCCCTGGAATCTGAACGTATCTCTATGGACGACGAATTCGGTAATATTTCAATTAACTTGCATCCACAAATGTCCAAAAGCTCTAAGGATTTCAATTCCTCAAGTCCCCATATCTCTGTTAGTTTCTCACACCAAGAAACATTTAATTCTACCAATTTTTTTAGGTTTGACAAATCAGGTGATTTTCTAATCTTGCACCTAGAGATGTCCAACTATTTTAAGGATTCCAGTTTCTCAAGTCCCCGGATCTTAAGTTAATTTCTTCGAACCACGAATTTTTAATTCCTTTAAATTATTTAGGTGTGCAAAAATAGACTCTACGAATTGCTATTTATTTGAAAAGGTTAAGAATTGAATTACTTCTAACATTTTTAAAAAGAGTATTAGAGTAGTATTATTTCATCATCCTATTCACCTATGCATTGATAAAGAATGGGTAACATAATTTCTCTATTAAAAAATTAATTTATAATAGTATATAATCTTGCATAGCATCAAATGGGATTTGTTTTGTTTTGGGAGAAACCGCGTTACTCTTTTCCCCAAAAAAGATAGGGACAATTATTTATACATTCGTCTTGGTGGCAATAATTCACGAGAAAGATGCTTCGACTACAATTAAACTAACTCTCTCTCTCTCTCTCTCAAAACAAATTGAAAACTTTCTTTTAATCCTTTCCAGCTGTTTTTGAAGAAAGTTTTTATTTAAAATTTTTTATTATTAACTATTAGGGTATCCTATGCCTTACTCCCGCTGAAGTTTCAACCCAAACTATTTTTCTAACGGTTCGTGTGAAATGTCCTATACCCACACAAGCAATGATCTTTGCGAAGAGTTGAAACGATGACTTCTAGGAAGCACACCTAAAGTCTAACCATTCAACCAACCCCACAAAGACGTGCCTTTGAAGAAAGTTGAACTTTTGTGCTTTCTTATTTCAAATTAATGAGTATTCTACCTTTTTTATCAATTGCAAAAAAGAGTATTGATGTTAAGAGCGCATCCTCATCCCTCTTTTGATGAGCCCTCCATTTTTGAGCTATTTTGAGCATATAATTTGAGACATAAACGGCATCATGAAAATCCTAAACTGTTTGTCTTTCTCTCTAAAACCAAAAACTAACCTTCTCTCTCTGTTAAAACCCTAAACTTGTAAAAATGCCAAGAAATTTATAGGTTACGCTGCTATTTTTCAGACCCATTTAGTAACAGGTTAGGCTTTAAGCCCTTTAAATATAGGCCCAGACCATTTTGATTTGTCAATGCCATTTATCTCCTCTTGTTTTTTGTTTTGTTATTGTTGTTGTTGAGAAAGGTAAACTTGGATCACACTTAATTAGTAATACCTTTGTAGAAATATAGAAACATGTGATGGCTTACACTGGAATACATATAATCAAAATTTTATGAAGCATCAATTTTTTGTATTTGTTGAACTTTAAAGCCCAAATGTCAATTTTATAAATGAAAATGTTCAAGAATGTAAATTTTATTTCCAAATCTCTTACTCAAATAATGTGGCAACCGTCACATCGTCCTATTATGGACAATTAATTTTTTTTAGTAATATTTTTAATTAATTAACCAAGCTGGCACATTATTTAAAATTTATATAAGTAAATTTTGTCAAAAAATTAGGACTACATAACATTTCTCTTTAATTAATTTTTCAAATGTTTCGAATGCTCGTGTCCAATTTTATCATCATATCTACGGCTAACGTACAGTCAGTTCCAACAACCAAATTTCATTTTTTTTTTTTTTTTAAAGTTGCTATTGGATCCTTAAAACCTACAAGGCCCCATGATGTGATACAGATCCTTTAATGAACCTTGAATGACGCACTTCAGCACCTTTAAAAAAATCCAATTTCTGAAACAGTTGCTCAGATCTGTGCATCGTTTTCCTTCAAGCATGTGCATCCACGGACAGGTAGCTCGTCCTGTTTAGTTTGGTTCAAGGGGCAGATCAGCCTCAAATAATGAATGCTAACTGATGAAAGCTAAATGGCATTACTTAAATATCATAATGGAAGTTCTACTAGCAGTGGGGAGCATGTGATGACTCAATTTAATACTATTATAATGGTCATTTAGATGCGCTTCAAGTAATGATTTTGGAAAATGCAGTTCTATATCACTTATATTTTATGAGAGTAGTTCAAATTCAGCTGTCATTACAAATTATATTTTTAGGGTCAAGCTACTATCACCACATAAAGTATTCTAAATCTCCCATTCAGTTTACACTTTTTAAAATTTTACGAAAAATATAAAAGGTTTCTAAAAAAACTAGGCGTGTGGTCCACTAGAAAACATCATTCCGAATATTTTGTAAAAAAAAATTTTTCCAAAGTCTGTCGTTTAAGTAGAGTTTTTAGCTATTTTCAAAAGATATTTTGTAAAAATGAAACATAAATTATAAATGGCCAAAAAATCCACTTAACGATAGATTTTGAAAAAATTTTCTTTTACAAAGTTATTCGGAATGATGTTTTATAATGGAAATAGTGATTAGCTTTCATAGAAAGCTTTTATATTTTAAAAAATATAAATTAAATGGGGAGTTTAAAATACTTAATGTGGTGACAATAGCCCCCCTCATATTTTTAAGCTTGCTCCAGGGCTTTTCAACAAATGTACCAGTGCAATAGCCATATAATAGGATATTTCAAGATCAAGTTCACCGTTCACCATCCCAGCCTCCCAGGGGACTAGTGACATCTTTTAGTAGCCATTGTTTATTGGTGCTTTGTATCCTTGCCCTATGAAATACACTTAGGCCATGTTTGTCTAGTTGGAGTGGAAAGGGTGTGAATGAAATCTAATTCCATGCTCAAAATAATCTAGAATGAAATGAGATTAAAATAAACATTGCAGAATAAATATCATTATAATTCACTAATACTCTATTATTTGATTCCATTCCCATTTAACTACCTCATCTAAACACATTGTATGAAATGAATTGGAATGAGTTAACATTCCATTCATTCCATTCCTACCAAACAAACATGACCTTACGGAATAATTAACGACACCCAAACACCTAACCAAAAAGGAAACACAATTAGTGAGCCATAACTGCAGACACATGGCATGCTTATAAAATTATACAATTGAGAGATTCCAGGACTAGAGGCCTCAATCCATACAATTATCTATGTATTTTCAATCAGCAAATTTCCATGTATGCAGCCTTTTCCATTTTACTACTCAATAGAATTCCCTTTGAAACAAAAAGATAAAAATAAAAAATCACGAATGTGTATGTGACCAAATGATCAAGATTGGTATGAAATTTCATAAGTTTCAGAGTCGTGTGCTATTGGAACCAAAAAAAAAAATGGAAATTTGAACGAACGACGAAAGTAAAGAGAGACTTACCATGATCCTTACGACCCATGCTTATTAGGGGAATTCTCTGGAGCCATTTATTTGTATTGGTTTTTGACTTGATGATGATGATGTGCCAAGATGACCTTTACTTTCAACTTCTTGATTAGTAGTAATGAAGTTGATGCTTACTGTAATCAATTGATAATTGATATTGTTCATTAACCACTCCAACCATGACCTAACCAGAACATCAAATAGAGAAAGAAAAGATAATCAACAAGCAATCACGGAAAATCCCTCCTGCAAAAAGAAAACATTATTTCAATAGAAAAGTGAGACACACCATGCCATCAGGTAAGCAAGTTGGAAAGATGTCGCCTTCAAACACCTAAATACGTTAAATCCTTCTCCCTGGAATCCGAACGTATCTCTATGGACGACGAATTCGGTAATTTTTCAATTAACTTGCATCCAGAAATGTCCAAAACTTCTAAGGATTTCAATTCCTCGAGTCCCCAGATCTCTGTTAGTTTCTCACACCAAGAAACATTTAATTCTACCAATTTTTTTTAAGTTAGACAAATCAGGTGATTTTCTAATCTTGCATCTAGAACTGTCCAACCATTTTAAGGATTCTAGTTCCTCAAGTCCCCGGATCTTAGGCATCATTTGGTTGGACTTTTTAAAAGATATTTTTTTTTTTAGTAGTAAAAGTCATTTTGTACTTTCTTGCTTTTTTACTTTTAAGTAGAAGCAACAAAAGTAAACGCGTGTTTGATAAAATTAATTTCGCCGGTAATATTTTGGATGTAATGAGAAACTCTACCAAATCATTGTTGCCCAGACAGAAACCTAGGACATATATAACCTCTCTCGATCACAAGTTTTTCGAGTTAAGGTCAAACTCATCCAAAAGATAAAAATGACTTTTAAAAGCAAATAATCTTCATTGCTTTTGTTTAAAATCACATATTTTGCTTTTTACTTTCTAAAAATCCTTTTTATTCCCTCTAACCAAACAGTGTTTTTTGCTTTCACAACTTTTTGCTTTCAAAAGTAAAAAAAGATCTTAAAATAAGTGCAACCAAACGGTGTCTTAGTTAATTTCTTCCGACCACGAATTTTTAATTCCTTCAAATTATTTAGGTTTGACAGATCCAATTTCCTCTCCAGTGATTTACAGTCTGATACATCCAGAGTCTCCAAGGATTTCAAGAGCTTAAGGCCTTCAATGTCAGCTAAATTACAAGCATTGACGAAGCGATACCCCTTTCAGCCTTTCCAAGTGTTATAGATCAGGTAATTTTTCTATGGATATGCACCAATCCATATTTAAACGTTCTAATGACTCCAATCTGTCTAGACCTTGAATCTTGGTTAACTTCTCACAGCCCTTTGGTGACTAATGTTTGTAGCTTCTTCAAGTTTGACAAATCCATATTTGGTGCACATTCAACTTGAAGAACCTATATCTGCCTCAAAAGCCAGCTCAAAGTTCTCTTTTTCTGAGATCACTAGCATGTGAAAAAAATAATTAAGAAAAAAAAATGTTATTAGATCAAAAGAAATAATTAACAAATTGTTAATCTGTTATACTACTTGATCAACTACTCCAATTGATTATTCCGGCACATTACATTTCACCTACTCCAATTGAACACACTAAACAAGATTTTAACAAACAGACCAATCACCAAGACGAACACAACAGATGGTGTTGAATTGAAGGAATATGCTATAACTGATAAAAACGGATCATAACACTTCCAGCAGCAAGGTAAATGCATCTCTTTCTCTTCACAGTTTTGAAGTTTGATCTTGTGGTAGCAGCCGTTACAACTTACAACAACAGTCCCCATCTTGGAACATACATAGGATAGATGGGCTGATGCCTGGACCATCTCACCAGTCACCAGAGTCTGCAATGCTATAATAATAATCGTTTCTGGTTCGGTGTAGATTTGGAGCATGATAATGGCCTCTACCAAAAGCTCTCCCTAACAGGATGGGACGTCTTCAGAAACCACTGCTTCAAATCAGGCTCCAACAAGTCCAAATACCTGCTGCAAACGTGGGGTAATATGCTTCTCGAAGTAATATAAATCATTTAGTCTGAAGAGGGAATCAATCGCCAAAAGATCCATTGGATCCACATCCACATCAACCAGGCCAGCCTCAACCTCCCCATGGATTACAAGTATTTACAGCTTTAAGCTATACACTCTGGATAGCATGGCTCTGCCATTGGATCAGCTGTCATTGCCTTGCCGGCCACAATTGCACGCTGCAGGTGGAATTGATGAAGAAGCCCTTGTTCTGCACATACCAAAGTAGAGACCTTTGCAAAAAGCAAAATCCTGAAGACACACCCTTCTGGATAGAAATCTGTCCATTGACACTGCAAGTCTGCTTTAAACCTGTGTGCAGCAAATGGACAATATCAGCTGCTGAGCAAGCAAATAAAATCCAAAAATCATCTCATTTCTTCAGGGCGAAAGATGGGTGCCTTCATAATGACTCAGAGGGTTGATAACCAAGAGGGACCTCGTTAAATGAAAATCAAATTTGTCGCTAATGCTATTTTAAAATATTGTACTCAACAATTTTTTTTCTCCGTTGCAAAGTGGTTCCTATAAGATTAATTAAAGAGCAGAATTTCTCAGAACTGTGCCATCCAAAGATCCAAAAGGACTGACCTCTAAAGATATATAGATCCCATCCTTGTAGGATGGAGGGGGTATCCAGCAACAATAAATGATTTTTTTTTCCTAAAAAAATCCTGAATTTAGAATGAACATAAATGACTTTGTTCCAAATGATTCTATTTGGGTCTCTCGTATCTTGAAATAATGTGTACAAGACTACAAGTTAAGAAACTTTCAATGGTAAAAGGGGAGATAATGTATAATAGCAACAGACTTTTAATATCTATAAATTTTACAAAGAATCATAAGAAGCCGGGCAAAAAAACAAACATATTTCAGCGCGTGTTTAACTATTTCTAATATTTTAAAAAAAAATTTCCGAATCATATATACATCACTACTATGCAAATACACTACAGTGTATCAGCAACTGCTAAGTTGTATCAAGGCCCAATAGTACTATAGCCGAGATCGATACTTAAAGCCATGACTCTTCGACAGTTATTGACAAACATGCTTTTATCAACCGTATATATCAAACCAGTAGTTTACAAGTGAACTCCAAACTTTAATATTTAAAAAATTGCAAAGTAAAAAGTGCCTGCACTTCAACCATAAAAATGTCCCAATGTCTTCTTCTTTTTTTTTTTCCTTTTATATAGAAAAAGTCTCAAAGACTGCTCCATAGTATCGGCAACAACCTCGCATGCATCTCTACACACCATCTCAGTTACTGTCAAATCAAATACAAATTCAATTTGGTCAGGACTCTCATAACCAACATAGCGCTTCTTAGTAAGGAGGAAGTACAGACAAGATCACTTCCACTTTCAAAGTTACTGGATTTGGATTCATCATACTTCTTGCAGAAGCAATCGCATGTCCAATTTGAAAAGATTATTTAACAGTGCTTCCTTTAAGGAGAACAAACATACTGAACAATATGAGACAACTAAGCCTAGATCATCAAACATGTAAGACGACGGGAAAGAAGAAGTGCATAATCTATTGCAAGCACCATGAATCATAACAAACACTATGAACAAATATAAAATGCCTGGCTCAACTCCAACAGAAAATTCACTATGAAATCTGGCTTTTCTCCCCCGCCCCTCTCCTTTCCCCTGGGCAGGAGGCAGGGGCAAAAGAATAGGGAGAGAGAGAGAATTGTATTTTGCTTGGACAATTTGAAAGAAGAATGCAATTAAGCATAAGTACAGAGAAGAAAACCGCATACATTATTTTGTGTGGCAATAGGCCCTTTATTTCATTCAATATGTACTTTCAATGAAAAAGATAGCCATGTATACAACAGACTCTTTCCTTTTACTAGTTACTAAAAATCCCCTTTCAAGCAAAACAAAACAAACCAAACCGGAAAAAAGAAAATAAATAATTCATGAATGTGTATATATGTGATCAAAAGATCCAAGATTGTTTTGAAATTGCGTAAGTTCCACAGGCGTGGGAAAGTATTTTGGAACAAAAGAAACTGCTCACACAACCAAAGGATAGAGAGACTCACCATGTTCCAGACGACTCATGCTCATTCGGATGATCTCTGGAGGCAAATGTTTGTTTTGGTTTTTGGCTTGATGATAAAGATGCACCAAGATGGCCTAATTTCCAACTTTTAATTTGATTACCAGTACGATAGCTGATAACCTGAACATTAAATAAAGAAATATGAGATAATTAGCTAGTAATTAAGCTATCAAGGAAAATCCATCTTTCAAAGAGAACACATTACATCAACAGAAAATTGAGCTTTACCTTGCTGTCAGGTACCATGTGAAGAAACAAAATTTAATTGGCACTTGGTATTGCACTCTTCATTTTCCGTGTGTTTGACAAATCTGGTAATTTGTCAATTGACTTGTATCCAGAGATATAAGGATTTTTCAATTCCTCTAAGTCCTTGGATCTCCGTCAGATTCGCAGTCAGATTCACAGTCAGATTCAATCAGTCAGAATATTCGCTCATCAGTGAAATTGAAGAAGATTTTAAGTTTTTTAGATTTGACAAATCAGGTAATTTAAGCAACTTGCATCGCTCAATGACCAAAACTCCTAAGGATTCGAATTCCTCCAGTCCACGGATCTCAGTTAAATTGTCCAAAATAGAAATTCTTAGTTCCTTCGAACTTTTTAAATTTCAAAGATCCAATAACCTTTCAACTAATTCACACAGAGACACGTCCAAGTATCTTAAAGATTCTAACTGTTCAAGCCCTTGAATCCCCTTTAGCTCAAGGCACTGCCTTAACTTTAATGTTGATAAATTTTTCAAATTCGACAGATCTGGCAATCTTTCCAGTGAATAACAATGATAAAGATGCAGTTTGAATAAACTTGAGGGAAGCCCAAGGATAAATCGAATACTGCTGCAGAGTTTCACTTCAAGTATCTTGAGCTGAGAAAGGGCACCAATCTCTGCAGGTAAGGAGTTAATAATATTGCTTTCAAAGAAGATCAAGGTCTCCAATTTGGATAATTTCCCAATATCTCTTGGAATTTCTATCGGATTATTCCGCAGAGAAAAGTACAACTTCTTTAAATTCACCAGGTTGGAAAGACTTGGGAATGTTGTCTTTAATCCAGATGAGACCACAAGGTCCGTTAAACTGTGGGAAAGCTCTGGCAGCAATTCAAGCTCGTCGCATCTCCATAAATGAAGGGTTTGGAGGTGAGAAAGCCCAAAAACACTAGTTGGTAGGCTACAAATCCCGGTATCATATAATAACAAGATTCTCAAAGAGAATAGTCTCCCGATACTCCAAGGAATTTCCCCTTTCAAATTGTGACAGCCATAGATGTGGATCTGTTCAAGCTTCTCTAAATTTCCAATAGAATCTGGTAACTCTGTTATGCTCGTACACGATGAAACGCGAGGCTCTCTCAAATTTATGGATAAGTTGGGAAGTCTTCTAAAACCATAGACAAATGAGAGATCTAGAACTTTCAACTTTTGTGGCATCTGTAGAATAATAAGAAAATAAAATCAATTTCCAAGGGTGTATAGGCCATAGGATGTGATAATAGAAACAAAAAGAGACATATTCCACCAGACCTTCATTTCACTCCAAGTGTCGTCTTTGATCACGCATCGTGATAGATGAAGAATGACTAGATTCTTTAGATGAAAACTGGTCAGCGCAAAATTCACAAAATTATCAACTCCATGCCACTCGAACCATCTTAATTCTGAAGGAAGATGCTTAAAATCTCCAGTAAGGCCTGCGCTATATACTTGGAGATACCTTAGTTTAGGTAGTTGCCCAAATTCTTCATTTGTCAAAGACCTAAAGAGTGCCGGGTATTCGTCAAGAATGAGGGCTTCAACCTTTTTTGATCCCTGCCAACAGAAATCCTTAAAATTAAAAAAAATAAAAAAAAGAATATTTATTTTCAATTCAATTTTCTACTCTTTCTTTTTTTTTTTTTTTTTTTTTTTTTTATTTTATAATTTCTTGTGAGCAAAGACGACTTATCAGTTTTGACCTTAAAAATACAATGGGTATGATGCCAACGTGCTATACCCAAGAGCAAGGGCGGATGCACACAGGTGCACCTGTGTGCACGTGCAACCACTGAATTTTTTTTTCTTTTTTTTCTTCAGTCTTACCCCACTTAATGTTCTGTGGCTCTATCAGATCTCCTTGGTATAAATAGTACTTTGATTCATTTCTAAAGCAAAAAATACTGTACAATAAATCCAAAAAAAAAGAAAAAAGAAAAAAGAAAAACTCTCTCTCTCACGGATTCACTCATTCACAGTAGTCAGTAGTCATTGTAGGAGGAGAAAAACTTGTATGTAATTGTGACACAGCTGATGTTGTGTCACGGGCCAATGAAAACTAAGCAAAGTGAGATTGTCAGAGTATTTTTTAGCCTCACAATCTCATTTTGCTTGGCTCCTATTGCTTGTGACACTACGTGGTGACACTACGTGGTCATGTCACAGTTACATGAAAAAGTCACCCAGGTGGGGAGAAGGAGAGGATTTGGTGTCAAACTGATCAAAATTTCGTCGGTCAATCATCATTGCTAGTGGTTGTGCAACCACTAAAAAATTCCTAGATCCGCCCCTGCCCAAGAGCAACCACATCAGCTTGTAAAACCCTATTGTAGAAGACTTTTGTTTGTAAAGGACTTTATTTCCTGACTAGTAGTGGATCCGTGCAAAAATATAAAGAAAAAAAATAGCATAGGAGTAATCATAACAAATTGCATAAAAATTAATTGTTAAAATGAAAAAAAAAATGAGTAATCAATTTCTGCAATCACAGGTGTACTTGATATTAAAATGACTCTATATATATATTTTGATGAAGTAGTATTAATATATATATAATTGAAAGCGGTTGGGTTGGTTTATTGGAGGTTTGACAAAGTTTAACCCTAAATCAAACTGCCAAATTTATTGCTCAACCCATCCAAACCAATCCACCTATTCTCTCAAACCGCTTGGGTCGGTGCGGAATGGAGCAGATTGGTTTGATTTGACGGATTGGGCGGTTTTTTGCACATCCCTAAGGAATACCCAAAGAATAATAATTAAACCAAAGTTGGAAATAGTAGAAAAATTTAAAAGGAAACCTTTTTGGGTGAAGACTTTAAAAGGAAACATAATTTGAAAGGAAACGAAATTTAAAAGGAAACAAAATTTGGATTGATTACCTTGAGTTAAGTTCAACATGAATTAATTGTTGGAGAAAGGCTTATAGCAATAATAGTTTTTAATTCAAAACTTCAGCTCCTAATGGTTGAGAGAGAAAAACAATGAGGGGCATAAAGAGAGACAATGAATACAAATTGCAATGATGATAAGAATGGAAATGTGCAGACATTAGACGTATTTGTTCAGTAAAAATAGTTGTTGAATCTCATTGGGATTTAAAAACTGAGATTAATTTTTTTTTAAAATAGAACGGTTAAATTTAAGTTTAGAGAAATTAAAAGAGGTAACTGTTATAACGGTTGGGGTAATAAAAATCTAAACAGTTTTAAACACACTTAAAGAAAAAAATAAACAAAAAACTGTAACAAAATTAATGATGTCATGTACAAAATTAAAAGTATAATAAAATTCCTACTTTTTTATAATAATAATCAAATTCCGGCTTTAAAATGTCGTACATACAATATTTTTTACTAAAAAAAGCTCATCGATCTTATTTATTTATTTAGCAGAATCTATAATAGCAAAACATAATTAACAAAAATAATTAAAAGATAAAATATTTGTATATACAAATAAATCTTTAACTCTTTGTTAATGGGTTATAGTTTCAAAATAACAAAGAAATAATGGCCAATAAAAGAATGCATTACATTAACTTACACCAAAAAAGGAAAATAAACCAAAAGGGAAAACACATTCAACCTTCACGGTCATCCTGTACACACACCAGTCATGATTTTACATACAAAATAAAAAATTTCTATGTTTGGGCAAAAGGACACAACTCCTTCTGTCTTGACAAGCGACTCATCGACATACAAGAAAATGGCTGCAAGTATGGCATAGTGCATAACATTTCCAAAACAATCTGCTCACTGTGTCTAGTATGTTTCTTACAAGTTACGACGTTTATAACTACACACAATAATTGCATAGAATTTGAATCTGATATGGAAGTGAACCAGGTAATAGATACATTTCTTCATTCAGCTAAATCAACAACAATATTTACCTACCACCCAATGCATGCTTAAAGCAAATCCATATATTATACAGGTGAAGACAAGCTGAAAAACTATTTTAACTATTTTTTCGGCATAAAGAACTTCTAAGAATTACCCGTGAAGGTACGTACATAACACCATTTGGACTAACCAGTATTTGATGTTTTAAATCCCTCAAAACATCTGGATCTGGGGAAAAAAAACCTAACACCAAGCGTATTTGCCTTTGTAGGCTCCACTTTTCCGAGGCATGTACAAAAGCAGAGGTTGTATGCCATTACCATCAATGGATAAAGAGACTGAAAGTCCAAAACAAAAACTGGATCTGCATAAAAACCAGATTCCGGCTCCATTACAAGTGGTAGGCACTCCATTGCAGGTTGAGAAGCGACCTAATTAAGACAAGGCAGAGTCAGTATTCCATCATTAGAAAAATTCTACAACTAAAAAAATGTACAGGCAAGCCATGACTAAAAAATCAGCATATGCTTTAAAAGCCCACCAAGAGAACAAACATGGTGCAGATGATTGTAACTACATGCAGAATTTCTAAATAAATAGATATCAGATCAATAATACTAGACAGTTGAATATCAGGAGAAATAAGTGAAACATGTAGCATAGATATATGTATTACATGATTGACAGAATAGGCTTCATTTACTTAGCAGAAAAGAGAGAGGGAGAAGGCTTCATGTAGATATCATGGTGCAATTTGACATCCCAATAAAACCATATCTCATATTATTATGAGTAGCAGTTGAAGATCCAAATCCAACCCTTAAAATGTAGTGATAAAAAACATGGATCCGCTTCAAACAATTGCAGTAATTACCAATAGTGATAACAGAAAACGCAGGTGAGGTAAACTAGTAAAATTATAAAACAAACCTTAATAAACAAACAAAAGAATATGATACAAAACATTCTCTCCGAATGCTATGGGAAAAACAATATGGAATCGTTTTCACTATGTAAAAGCACAATGAACAGCTAAATTGCCAAATGGCCACAACAATCTCAAAGCATAAACCTTAAAGGTATGCAACTTTGGAAAATAGAAAAATATTCTTAAAAAATGTCGGAGATAACACAGATCTTCAATAAGTTAACTATCCATTTACAGACAAATATCAGAGCTGAAGGTCTTGTGTTTCAGTATAGAACTACAACAAGTGACTTAATACCAACTCAATGATATTACTAAATCACATTTTTCCACTTCCCTTAGATCCTCCTAGCATAGAAATTGGCAGATTCCAATCATAAGGCCAATTATGTTTTCAGTCAGGAAAAAAATATTGTAACAGCTCTTGAACATCATTGGCCATTCAGTTTTGCAAACATTGATTCTGGTAGTATTTTTTTCTAATCAACAACAAAGATGATTTATATTAATAAGTATAAAATAATTACAACTAAAGGAGGACAACATGTCCTCACACATCAGAAACAGAAACTAAAATTTACAAACTGACATCCAATCATTCTTGATAACAAACAAAGGAACCCCAACAAAGACTTTAGAAACCGAGGCCCAAAAAGAGGCTAAAATACTAGCTCGACTTACAATCCTTCTGATTCAAATTTATCCTCAAACACCATAGCATTTTTTTTCCAACCAAATGACCCAGAACACCACGATACCAAAGAGTTACCACTCTCTCACTTGTTCCAACTCAAATTTACCTTTAACCACTCACACTTTCTCCAAAGAGTTACCGGCGTAATAGCACATCGATTCTGACTTTTCTGAGTATGTCTACCAACAGCTAGCAGAGAGTTGTTCCACAGCAGCAATTTCAGAGATCAAAAGACAAAGTGATAGAAGTATCAAATGGTTTATAAACACGGAAGTTTTTCAATAAATAGAGACAGTTCTATCGTAGAAGTAAAAATTGTGACTGCATGCCTAGCAACTAATGTTCTTCCAAACTACAGCCAAAACTAGTGAAGAACTGGAACTCAAAGGTTGGACAGTAGACATTTTCCAATGAGGACAGAAAACTCTGGTTACAAAAGACCCAGTAATATCAAACTTTCATTGGATGATTGTGCTAGAAAGTCATTATAGGTGCTGAAGTACACCCCTCATGCCACAAATTCCAATGCCATTCATGCCACAAATTCCAACAATCAATACATCAGTAGATTCAACATTTAAGTATCCCATCATTTTTTTCTATGTGATGATCAATTGCAACCAGATTGTCAGTTACAGCAATGTAATTTTAGCTCAAGCAAAACTTTAGAAACATCCAACTTTACCGATTTTCCTTGATGCCTGCCAAATATCAAAGATATCAAAGGGAAATATATATATATATATATATTAATGCCCAGAAGGGGAAAAAAAGGTTAAAAGAAAAGAATATCACTTATAGACATATAAGCAGCCCCTACTTTTCTCACTTCAAGAAAGCAATTAGAATATCACTTGTACATATACAATCAGCTCCTTAGTTCTAGGATTTTATTCTCCTACTTATTGAGGAAGAGACGATCGTTTCAATGCGTAGCTCTGCTCCTGCTTTACTTGTAATACACAATAATAAATTCTTAAGCACAAAAATGAAAGAAATATATTCCAGATTTTACAGTCTAGAATAAAATTACAACTCTAAAACACACTGGAACAGGAATAACAGCAAACCAAGTGTCTGCAACATCAGTGTATTAGTTTTATTATCACAAATAAAATGCTGACAAAACAATTTTCACCATTTTAATATTTGAAGGATTTTATCATCATAATGTTTAATATTGGATCATACTGTAAAAACAGGGGTTTTAGCCATTAGCAGGAGTGAATTACATACCTATTAGTTTCTTTCTGCAATTCCCACCCCTTCAATCCTCCAACCTCTCTCAGAGCCTCCTTCCATCCCTTCACAATCTTTTGTCAAAACGCTTCTTGTGTTGGCGAAAGGCCTCCTCATTACTCCCCCTTTGATGCTGTACATCGGACGGCACAACGTCATAGAAAATGGGCAAAATCTTTTGTCCCATTTTTCTCTGGCACTCCACCATCTGGGCTAGCTCAAGTAGGCACCATTTACTAGAAGCATAGTTTTTGGAAAATATCGGGATGGAGATTTTCGATTCTTGGATTGCCTTGAGAAGCTCCGGTCCAATCTCTTCTCCTACGCGAAGCTCATCATCGTCCCTAGAGGTGCGAATCCCCCTATCGACAAGATCGGTGTAGAGGAAATCGGTGAAGCCCTTTCGAGTGTCTCCCCCTCTGAAACTCAAGAAGACTTCGTATGCCCCTGCTGCCGCAGAGGCAGAGGCAGAAGCAGAGTCGGATGAAGAGTTTGCAGCAATGCAGGGAAGTGGGTTTCGTTTTGGCTTCTTTGAATTCCCCTTGAAATCCATTTCCACGATATGGGTCTTTCCCAGCTGTGTCTTTGAGGTAACCCATCCTCTTCCCAGCACTGCCGCCATAGCCTTCAACAATTGAAACAAAGGAGAAGTTGACTAGCAAAATAATAAAGAATTACGGAGTAAGCTAAGTGATCAAAAGATCATGAATGTGTATATGTGATCAAAAGATCCAAGATTGTTTTGAAATTGCATAAGTTTTCACAACCGTGGGAAAGTATTTTGGAACAAAAGAAACTGCACACACAACCAAAGGATATTAGACTCACCATGTTCCTGACGACTCATGCTCATTCGGACAATCTCTGGAGGCAAATGTTTGTTTTGGTTTTTAATTGGCACTTGGTATTGCACTCTTCGATTTCCGTGTGTTAGACAAATCTTGTAATTTGTCAATTGACTTGTATCCAGAGATATAAGGATTTTTCAATTCCTCTAAGTCCTTGGATCTCCGTCAAATTCGCAGTCAGATTCTCCGTCAGATTCAGAGTCAGAAAGCCAGTCAAATTCGGTCTTACAGCGGAATTGAAGAAGATTTTAAGTTTTTTAGATTTGACAAATCAGGTAATTTAAGCAAGTAGCATCGCGCAATGACCAAAACTTCTAAGGATTCCAATTCCTCCAGTCCACGGATCTCAGTTAAATTGTCCATACTAGAAATTCTTAGTTCCTTCAAACTTTTTAAATTTGAAAGATCCGATAACCTTTCAACTAATTCACACCAATGCACCTCCAAGTAACTAAAGATTCGAACCGTTCAAGCCCTTGAATCCCCTTTAGCTCACAGCAATTCAATAACTTTAATGTTCATAAATTTTTCAAATTCGACAGATAAGGCAATCTTTCCAGTGAATCACAACAATAACGATGCAGTTCGAATAAACTTGAGGGAAGCCCAAGGATAGATCGAAGCTTGCTGCAGTGGTTGACTTGAAGTTTCTTGAGCTGAGAAAGGGCACCAATCTCTGCAGGTAAGGAGTTAATAATATTGCTTTTGGAGAAGATCAAGGTCTCCAATTTGGATAATTACCCAATATCTCTTGGAATTTCTATCGGATTATTCCACAGAGAAAAGTACAACTTCCTTAAATTCACCAGGTCGGAAAGACTCAGGAATGTTGTTGTTAATCCAGATGAGACCTGAAGGTCCGTTAAACTGTGGGGAAGCTCTGGCAGCGATTCAGGTTCGTCACAACTCAAACGAAGGGTTTGGAGGCGAGAAAGCCCACAAACACTCGTTGGTAGGCTACAAATCCCGGTATCATATAACATCAAGATTCTCAAAGAGGATAGTCTCCCGATACTCCAAGGAATTTCCCCTTTCAAACTGTGACAGTTAAAGATATGTATCCATTCAAGCTTCTCTAAATTTCCAATAGAATCTGGTAACTCTGTTATGCTCGTACACGATAAAATGCTAAGCTCTCTCAAATTTATAGGTAAGTAGGGAAGTCTTCTAAAACCATAGACATCTGAGAGATATAGAACTTTCAACTTTTGAAGCATCTGTAGAATAATAAGAAAATAAAATCAATTTCCAAGGGGGTATAGGCTATAGGATGTGATAATAGAAACAAAAAGAGACATATTCCACCAGACCTTCATTTCACTCCAAGTGTCGTCTTTGATCACGCAACATGATAGACGAAGAACGACTAGATTCTCTAGGTGAAAACTGGTTGGCGTAAAATTCACAAAATTACGATGAAGGATGTTACAACCACCTCCGTCCCACTCGAGCCATCTTAATTCTGAAAGAAGATGCTTAAAATCTCCAGTAAGGCCTGCGCCACATACTCGGAGATACCTTAGTTTAAGTAGTTGCCCAAATTCTTCATTTGTCAATGACCTATGGACCACCCGGTATTTTTTTTGGATAAAAAAATGGCAGCTATCCAAAAAGAAGAAAATAGGAAAACAAAAAATAAAATAAAAAATAAAAAAATAACCGGGTATTGGTCAAGAATGAGAGCTTCCCCTCCTTGGTGAAGACTGCGAAAAAGGCCATCAACCAATAGGGAAAGATTGGCGTTTCTGGTTCCACGTCAAAAGAAATCCTTAAAACTTCAACCTTTTTTGTTCCTTGCCAACAGAAATCCTTAAAATTAAAAAAAGAATATTTATTTTCAATTCATTTTCCTATTTTTTTAAAAATTTCTTGTGAGCAAAGAAGACTTATTAGTTTTGACCTTAAAAATACAATCGGTATGATGCCAACGTGCTATACCCAAGAGCACCCACGTCAGCTTGTAAAACCCTATTGTAGAAGACTTTTGTTTGTAAAGGACTTTATTTCCTAACTAGTAGTAGATCCGTGCAAAAATATAAAGAAAAAAAATAGCATAAGAGTAATCATAACAAATTGCATAAAAATTAATTGTTAAAATGAAAAAAAAGAAAATGAGTAATCAATTTCAGCAATCACACGTGTACTTGATATTAAAATGACTATATATATATATATATATATATATATATATATATATATATATATATATATAAAATTGAAAGCAGGTTGGGTTGGTTTATTGGCGGTTTGACAAAGTTCAACTCACCAACTAAATCAAACCGCCAAATTTATTACTCAATCCACCCTAACCAATCCGCCTATTCTCTCAAACCGCTTAGGTCGGTGCAGAATGGAGCAGATTGGTTTGATTTGACGGATTAGACGGTTTTTTGCACATCGCTAAGGAATACCCAAAGAATAATAATTAAACCAAAGTTGGAAATAGTAGAAGAATTTAAAAGGAAACCTTTTTGGGTGTAAATCTATCACTTTTTCATTTTTCAATTATGATAAGAACTATGGAGAGAATTAAAAAACTTCAAGAATAATTATTAGGCCAAAGAAATTTATGGTAATCATTAGAAGACTTTAAAAGGAAACATAATTTGAAAGGAAACGAAATTTAAAAGGAAACAAAATTTGGATTGATTACCTTGAGTTAAGTTCAACATGAATTAATTGTCGAAGAAAGGCTTATAGCAATAATAGTTTTTAATTCAAAATTTCAGCACCTAATGGTTGAGAGAGGAAAATAATGAGGTGCATAAAGAGAGATGATGAATACAAATTGAACCGATAATAAGAATGGAAATGTACAAACATTAGACGTACTTGTTCAGTAAAAATAGTTGTTGAATCTCATTGGGATTTAAAAACTGAGATTAATTTTTTTTAAAATAGAACGGTTAAATTTAAGTTTAGAGAAATTAAAAGAGATAACTATTACAACGGTTGGGGCAATAAAAATCTAAACAGCTTTAAACACAATTAAAGAGAGAGAGGAAAAAAAAAAAAAAAAAAAAAAAAAAAAACTGTAACAAAATTAATGATGACATGATTAAAAGTATAACCAAACTCCTACTTTTTTATAATAATAATCAAATTCCGGCTTTAAAATGTCGTATATACAATATTTTTTACCAAAAAAAGCTCATCGATCTTATTTATTTATTCAGCAGAATCTATAATCACAAAACATAATTAACAAAAATAATTAGGGAAAATTACAGATTACCCCCCCTAATCTTTGAGCGAAAATCACTTTTCACCCCTCATCTTTAAAATCGGACAAATAACCCCTTCCATCTAACTGACGTTATAATTTTAACAGAAAAAGTCACGTGCAACGCACGTGACCAACATACTTCACGAATAAGACCAAAATACCCTTGACAGCCCACGTGCTTCTCACTCCCTCCATTGGCTTCCTCTATCACTGATTGAAGCTCCATCTAGCTTCCAACCATGGTATCCATGGCTGTTTCTTCACAGATGTGGAAGAAACACTAAACCTAAATTACAAGCAGCAAATTCTTACTAGACACGGAATTTTTAAGGTTCAAGCGGAATTTATACTTCGAATTTGGAGGATTTAAATTCTGCAGAGAAACTCAATCTAACAGATGTGGAATTTGTCAAATTCCAACATCACCATCTCCTTGCACTGCCCATCACCACCACCACGACCACCCAACCTAGCTCACTACCCAGTACCCACCCACGACCACCACTCAACCCTCACTCCAACCTCTCCCTTCCATTGAAATTTTTTTACCTCTTCATCGAAAGCAACAGAATCCCCCCATCACCATACCCACATTCAAGTCCTTTCGGAGCAGCCAATGGCATTCAGATCTACAACCACCATGAAAAACCGCTACAACCAATAGCGATAACCCGACGGCGAACTGCAGATGGCCATTGAGTTGCAGTGGACGGTGCACCACACCATCGGTGACGAAGGTTTGGGCCTCAGATTTGACGGCTTCAGATCTGAATGTTGTGTGTCGGTGAATGGGTTTGGGTTTCAACCCTGTTTGCCGTACTCTTCAATGATGAAGGAAATGGTGGATGGGGAGAGATTGTGGGGTTTTTTTCTTCAACCTTGTGTCGGTGAATGGGTTTGGGTTTCACATTGTCTCGTACTTGCAGATGCAAGCTAGGGTTCTTCGAATTCAATGGTGGTGGGTTCGTATGAGGGGTGGTGGGTGTGGACCCAGTTGAAGAAGCGGAAGGACTCGGTGCCGGCTTGGAGCAGCTGCGGAGAATGCGGTAGACGAGGTCGGAGGTGACAGTGAGGCGGAGCTTGTTGAGGGTTTTTTCCATGTAGAAGTTGTGGCGGACGATGTTGGAGATGTGGTGGACGGCGGCGACGTAGTCGTCTTTGGTGACAGTGGCAGTGGTGGTTTGGGTTTCATGGTTGGGTGGTGTTAGGGTTTGGAGGTGACAAGTTGCTGCTGCAACTCCGGCTAGTTTTCTGACTCCAATCGCCTCCGTCCATTTGGGTTCCATGTAAGGATCCATAATTTGGGTTTAGGGTTTCTTCCACATCTGTGAAGAAACAGCCATGGATACCATGGTTGGCAGCCAGATGGAGCTTCTTCTTTTTTTTTTTTTTTTTTTTTTTTCTGATAAGAAACAAGTTGTATTAATCAAAAAGAATAATACACATTGGACAAGAAGTCCAACAAAGGAGAAGCTGAAACAAAACCCAGCATAGCTGAGACCCCAGCCAAAGAAGTGAGGCAAAACAGAGAAACATAAGGAAAAAAACAAAAGGCCAAACAAACAGCAAAAAAGCCAAGAAAGAACATCAAAAAAGACAGTGATAAAGGAAGCCAATGGAGGGAGTGAGAAGCACGTGGGCTGTCAAGGGTATTTTGGTCTTATTCGTGAAGTATGTTGGTCACGTGCGTTGCACGTGACTTTTTCTGTTAAAATTATAACGTCGGTTAGACGGAAGGGGTTATTTGTCTGATTTTAAAGATGAGGGGTGAAAAGTGATTTTCGCTCAAAGATCAGGGGGGGTAATCTGTAATTTTCCCAAATAATTAAAAGATAAAAGATTTGTATATACAAATACATATTTAACTCTTTGTTAATGGGTTATAGTTCAAAATAACAAAGAAATAATGCCCAATAAAAGAATGCATTACATTAACTTACACCGAAAAAGGAAAATTAACCAAAAAGGGAAAACACATCCGCCCTTCACGGTCATCCTGTACACACACCAGTCATGATTTTACATACAGAATAAAAAATTTCTATGTTTGGGCAAAAGGACACAACTCCTTTTGTCTTGACAAAAACATATAAGTTTAAAAGTTCCAAGGGGTTGTGTCCAACATAAATTGAAGAAACCAACTTTTATAATTGTGTCTCTTCGTGTAACTTGTTACATTGAAACTAGATGTCAGAGCACACGCATTGTGTGTGCCAAAAAAATATATATATATATTACTCCCTACAAAAATCTTCCAAAAAATAAATTCAAAATTTGAAATAAAAATAAAAATAAAAACTAATATTAAGTAGTTACACAGAGAGAGAATACGAGGATGGTTATGATAGAGGAAGAGAAAAGTGGGAAAAAGCAAGAAGATAGTGGGTAGTCAAGTTAAAGTTTATTTAAGAGATCTTACTAAAAAAACCTTTTTGAACCCAGTAACTTCTACCTTATTTAAAACAGATGAGGGTTTTTTGGTAATTCATTCTACACATCCAACCAAAGTTCCAACTGCTTTCTATATTACTATAGATGGTGTGAAAGAAAGAATAGTAAATGATTGTGTAGAGAGTTTAATTTGAATTGAAAAAATTGAAAGAGATAACTGTTAAAACAATTAAAGACAACATTTTATAAAACAATTAAAGTATAAAGAATGTGCCACGTAGCTTTGTAAAAAATTGACACATGCCGACTGTGAATACTAATTTTATATATATATATATATATATATATATATATATATATATATATATTGGATTACAATAATGGTATACTCTCATGGGAAAAAATATAGAGAAAAATAGTATAAGAATAATCATAAAAGTTGCATAAAAATTTCATTACCAGGAGGAAAAAAAAAAGTTGAACAAAATTTAAATTTGAAATTAATATATATATATATATATATATATAAAGGAGTTATCAAATTCTGCAATAACAAAAAGTAATAATAATAATACCTACACACAAACCCTCCCCCAACATTTATATATATGATGGGATTGGTAGAAAGTAAATCCAACTGTTGGTAAAAGGAAAAAAAATTCAGATAGAAACCTTTGCCAGAATTTGCATGAGATAATGGAGCAGGAGGAAGAATATCGCAGGGAAGAAAAGAATGCTGATCAAACCCGTGCAATGCACGGGGGAAAATACAAATAAACAAAATGTATAATGAGGATAATTATAATAAACAAAGTAAAATTTAAATACAGAATTGGTTGAAAATACAGAATTCGTAAGGTGATAAATTACCAACCTTAGTGATTTAATCTATCAAATCTGCGATCATAAAAGAAAATCAAGGAAAAGTATAAATAAGCAAAAAGGTTCTTCTTTCTCCAGGATGCCTATGGTTATTCTGTAAGAGCGGGTTGCATATCCCTATGTAGTGGATTGAAATAAATATATCTATTGCTAATGAAAATGTGCAAACAGAGGGGTCTTATTGCTTGGGGGAATTAACCATGTCTCTTTAAATAGTTGGTGAGAGTGTAAGACTCATGGGATTTCCAAACTATCTAAATTCTTAAAAGTTAAAAAGTAAGAGACCTCCACGTGGATGATACATTAGGAAGGAGAGAGTTTGAGAGTTATTAAGAAGTAATGCCTCTCTCGAGCCAAGGCCAGCTGGTGATGATCCATTGAAGAGTTGGCGGAGAATTTGAAAGAGATGATGGTTATTCGGTTACAATGGTTCCAGAAATTAAAAGCTATGTAAAACCGTTTGGTCCAAGCCAAAAATGAAAAGAAAAGAGAAAAACTTTTTGAGAGATTGAAAGACAACTTTTTAAAAATCAATTAAAGTGTAAATAAAAGGCCATGTGGCTCTGTAAAAAATTGCCACATGACGACTGTTAACATTACTTTAATATATATCTATATCTATATCTATATCTATATCTATATATATTAGATAGATGAATTAGAAAATAAGAAAAATGCTAAATAAAGAGTATAAAAATTTATGATGTACTTTGATATTACCATCCGGCTCTCCAATATGTACGAGACTTCCTCATCACGCCACAACCTACTACGGTCCCTTGGATCCTTGCGATTTTCCTTACGGACAATTTCCCTACCAAGGTCCCTAAGCTGATCATGCATCCAAAACTTATCATCATCTTGAATTTTGACTAGAGACCTGAGAACAAGGACATTAATTCCATTTCGTGGACAAAATTCGCAAGCATCCCACATGTCAAAAGGGTATTTTTTATCCTCTCCATTGAAGAGACATGCAATATCAAGAAATATTTCCTTTTGCTGATCATTTAGTGCTTCATAACTGATCATCAACTTTTCTTGCACTTTCTCTTCTGGTATTTTTTTCAACTTTGCTAATAATTCTTTCCATTCATCTTCCCCTTTATCCAATAAAAGTGACCCAATAACTTCAAGAGCCAAAGGAAGCCCTGCAGCAGTGGATACAATTTCGTCAGAGAGAATATCATAGTCTTTTGGGGGAGAGTTGCTCCTGAATGCATGCCTACAAAATAGTTCAAGAGAATGACGAGGCTCCATCATGGGGGGTTCATAGGTCTTATCCACTTTAAGTGGATCTAGAACCCCTTTGTTTTTTGTCGTAACTATTATTCGACTTCCTGAACCAAAACAATCACGCATTCCTGCAAGCTTATCAAATTGAGACTTTTGATCTACATCGTCAAGAATAATAAGAACTTTTTTTCTGCAAACTATGTCTTTGATGGTGGTGATTCCCTCCTCAACATCAACAATGTTGCTGTTGGAGCATTTCCCTTTTCGGAGCTTGGAGATAAGTTGATTTTGCAAATCAACAAGACCTTTTCGTAGTGATGTTTCTCGAACATCTGGGAGGAAGCAACAACATTCGAAGCACTGTAAGAGTTGGTTGTAGATGACCTTAGCAATAGTTGTCTTGCCAATACCTCCCATGCCATGGATTACAACAATAGATACATCACTGGAGCCAACATTTAATAACTTCTTCATTTCTTCTACGTGATGATGAATTCCAACCAAGGTGTCATTTAGAACCATGTGATTCTTCTTTAACTCTAACAAAACATTAGAAGCAACCATCTTGACTAGTTCTCCCTCACGCCTGCCAAATATACAAATATAATCAATATCAAACGAAAAACACAAAAAATAATTAATGCCTAGAAAGAAAATAACCATTACTATTCTCGCTTAAAGTATGCAATTAGAATATCAACTATTATTTGCAATACACAATATTATTATTCTTATAAACTCTTAAGCACAAAAATTTAAAGAAATCTATTCCAAATTTTGGAGTCTGGAAAAAAATTACCAGTCGGAAACAAGTGTCCGGAATATTACTAATTCTCCATGACAAATATAAAATTAACAAACAATTTTTTTTAGTTAATACTAGATCATACTGTAAAAACAGGGGTTGAGGAGTGAATGACATACCCATTAGTTTCTTTATCCAATTCCCATCCCTTCAATTCTCCAACCTCTCTCAGAGCCTCCTTCCATCCCTGCACAGTCTTTTCATCGAAATCCTTCTCGTGTTGGAGAAAGGCCTTCTCGTAACACCCAGTTTGATGCCTTACATCGGATGGCTCGACGTCATAGAAAATGGGTAAAATCTTTTGTCCCCTTCTATGGCACTCCACCATGTGGGCTAGCTCACGTAGGCACCATTTACTAGAAGCGTAGTTTTCGGAAGAGATTGGGATGGAGATTTTCGATTTCTCGATTGCTTTGAGCAGATCCGAGCCGATCTTCTCTCCTGGGCGAAGCTCATTATCGTCCCTAAAGGTGCGAATCCCCACATCGTCAAGATAGGTGTAGAGGAAATCGGTGAAGCCATTTCGAGTGTCTCCCCCTCTGAAACTCAAGAAGACTTCATATTCTCCTCCCGCGGCGGATGAAGAGTTTGCAGCAGTGGAGGGAAGTGGGTTATCGGTCTTTCGCCGCTTCGGATTCCCCTCGAAATCCATTTCCACGATATGGGTCTTTCGCCGCTGTGTCTTCTTTGAGAAGAGTTTGTGTCTTCAGGTTGACCCAGACAAAGTAGAAGTTAGACTTGCAAAATAATAAGAAGAGTGGGGCTATTGCCACCACATAAAATACTCAAAGCCCCCCATTAGTTTATATTTTTTGAGATTTTATGAAAAATATAAAAAGTTTTTACGAAAAATAATAACATTGTTCACAAGAAAACATCATTCTGAACAACTTTGTAGAAGAAATTTTTTCCAAAATCTATCATTTAAGCAGACTTTTTGACCATTTACAATCTCTATTTCATTTTCCATGAAAAATTGCCCAAAAATCTACTTATATGACAAATTTTGAAAAAACTTTCTTCTACAAAGTTGTTCGGAATGATGTTTTCTAGTAGACTATGTAATTAGTTTTCATAAATTTTTTTTATATTTTTCATAAAACCTTAAAAATGTAAATTAAATGGGGGGCTTAGAGTATTTTATGTGGTGGCAATAGCCTGGCCCTAATAAGAAATGGAGTGATTAAATAGAACAAAGGAACTGTCGGGTTATGAGGGAAGGTCGTTCAGCCCAATCTCAGCAGGCCCAGATTTTGGAAAGCAAAGGTAACGGCTATTGCAACCCCCAAAAGGGTTAAGTTTTCCCCTCTAATTTTTTAATTAAAAAAATTATTATATAAAATTACTGAAAAGGGCTTAAATACCCCTCACCGAAAAATACAGACTCTTGTCGGAAAACACAGATCTGACCAGCTCACCGGCGACGGCGAGGGTAGCCCCCCCTCCCGTTGGCAGCCTCTTCTTCTCTTCTTCTTCTTCTTCTTCTTCTTTTTTTTTTTTTTTTTTTCCTCCCGACAGCCCTCTTTTTTTTCTTTCCTTTTCTTTATCTTCCCTCCTGTCACCGCCGATACCCCACCCCATCGAAAAAAATGGAGGTTTTAAAAAAAAACCTCCCTTGCCGGAAACACATAAATTTGACCAGCATCAAAGGAAAAAAAAAGAAAAAAGGAGAAGAGGAGGGAAGAGGAAGAACCTCCCGTCGCCGGCACCCCACCCCACCGGAAAAAATGGAGGTTTTGAAAAAAACCTCCCTTGCCGGAAACACGCGGATCTGACCAGCAGCAAAGGAAAAAAAAAAAAAAAAAAAAAAAAAAAAAGAAGAAAAAAAAGAAGAAAGAAAGAAAAAAAAGGAGAAGAAGAGAGAAGAGGAAGAACCTCCCGTCGCTGGCACCCCACCCCACCGGAAAAAATGGAGGTTTTGAAAAAAAACCTCCCCCCCACAGATCTGACCAGCAGAGGAAGGAAAGAAAAAAAAAAAAACAGAAGATGAAAAAGAAAGAAAAGGAGAAGGAGAGAGAAGGGGAAGAACCTCCGTCGCCGTCTCGTGTGGGGGGGGAGTGGGGTGGGTGAGGGTTAGGGTTATTTAGAAGAGGGGTGTTTTAGTCTTTTAAAGGGGTAGGTATATATATTTGGGGGGTGGGGATATCAGGTGGGGGCAACTTAACCCTTTGGGGGGTTGCAATAGTCGTTCCCGAAAGCAAAAACAAAGGTTCCTGTCGGTCATCGAATCTGTCATGTTGCTCCCACGTTCGGCCTAGTAAGAAATTTTGGTCCACACCTTCGCAATTTTTGACAAGAATTTTCTTGTCTTTAAAAGGCATATGCTTCGCTCAGCAAATAACGAAAGAATGATTGGTATCTGTATTGAGTAAGATGGGAAGGGGAAAATTTTAGTATATATTACACTTCAAAATTTTAGAGATGTTAAACCATACTTAGTGCTTGTTTGGGATAGCTTCAGAGTAGAATCAGAAGTAGAATTAGAAGCTAAATTAGAAGCTGAATCAGAATCAGGGGAGAGGTAGCTTGAGCAAATTGGCCTCAAAATCTATTTTGGGCTTACAATCACTTTTCTCATTTTTTATCCAAACACTCTTAAAAGTGATTATGGGCCATCAGAAGAGATTTTGGGCCTCCTAGAATCTCATCCAAACAGGCACTTATATAGTTATATACCATTTTCAACAACTTATTTGTTCGATATCAAATAAGGTCCCGACATATTATTGCCCTATACTCAGTTGCCCTGTAAATTTTTTTTAAGATGATTACAAAGACTATGGCCAGGATGTGGGAAGATTGTGTAGTTGGCAAAAAGCCCAAATATTATGATTTTTAGAATCCACGAGGTACTGAAATGGTCATGAATGACTTGAGAGTTAAGCCATCCAAGTATTGTATTCATTGTCCTAGTAATTACGGATGTTGGCTTTCGCATCTCTATACCCTTCATATACAGCATGGTTTGGCACCAAGTTAGTGTGTATCCCGTTGAAGAGCCTGGCCACTTCTTCATCGCTGCGAAAAAGTTGTTAAGTATGTTATTCCCTCTTTTGAATCGAGGAATGATATGTAAGAGGTGACCTCTGAAGTTATTGATGGAAGTGTGGACTCATTTTGTAGGTTATCAAGTTCAAAAACTTTATTTTTCTAAAAAAAAAAATTTATGGTAAATTGCCAACTAAGGTTAAACCTTTGATCTAGAGGTATGTATCTTCTTGTTTTAGACTCTGATGTCCCTTCACATGAGGAGTCGATATATTTTTTGGTTGTAATTATGCTAAGCAATTATTGCAGTAGCTGCATAAGCTATTTTTTGTTTCAGCTGCTTCTCACTCATCAGTTAAAAGAATGTTTGTGTTCGCTGTTACATCATTCTTTCAGTCCACAGGTTTCGGATGCATGGGTTTTGGCATATTATTCCAATGATATAACACGAATCAGTTTGGAAAAAGGTAATGGGTTGGGTTCAATACATTTTTGAGATCCGATTGGACCTCAACTTAAAAATTCCAGATATTGGTTACCACAAAATATGACCAAAACTTGTAATTGATCATATATTGGTTACCACAAAATATGACCAATTATCACAAAATCTAATGTATTACCACTTAATGTACGGTACTCAATTTTTATTTTATTATTATTATTATTTTTTTATTTTTTTGGTAGGCGCCATTGAATTTCTCTGAAATTCTTGATTAATATGTAATGTTTTCAGAAGTCACTACTGCTACCATGGCAGTAGTTTTGAGACTAACAACAGGATCTAGAAATTGGTAATTAGGGAAATGATATTGGCACTACTCCATAAGCTTCCCCCCATCTCCCTAATCTCCCATTGTGCCGGAGTGCGGGAAGTTCATGGCAAAACGCCAATAGTACTTCTCATCAATTAAATGATAATTTACTCTATAAATTACAAGAAAACTTATAACTAAACTCATAAATTACAAATAACAAATATTTACTTCATCAAAAAATAAAATAAAATTACAAATATATATATTTTTATCCAAATTACAACTATATATGACATTGCCAACCCCTACGCATAAAAAACAGAGAAATAACCAGATTAAAAAGAAAAGAAAAAATGGAAGCACAGACCTGTTTCCTCATATCCATGTTCAAGTGAGACGAGTAGAAGGAACATGACATTCAAAACCATTCAGCCATACACCTTGGATAGAAACCTGCCCCTGTAGCAACAGCAGAAAGACCCTACAGTTCCTCATCCACTTTATAACACTAAAGTAGCCACTAGTTACCATTAAGCTAACAAAACTGTGATTGAAATTATATTTTCAACATAACTACAAGAATTTATATTTTACAAAAAGAGTAGAATTGTTTACTAGAAGGATTGTTCTGTACTTTACACCCCCACCACCCCTAAAAAAATAAAAATAAAAATAAAAATAAAAAAATAATGCTGATTGATGGTGAGCAAGTCTAGCTCGATCAACAATGTCCCATCCTAATTGAGACATTTGTGGTGAGAGCGCTTTGAAGAGTTTGTCATCACTTCATATTTTCAGTGCCTTGTGGGCCCTACTATTCATATAATTTCCAGTGCCTTAAAAAGTTTGTCATCATTTCATATTTTAGTGCCTTGTGGGCTCTACTATACATAGAATTTCCAATGCGTGTAGGAAAATCATGCCAGTTCTTGTTTTTTTCTCTTTTTTTTTTCTCTTTGAAGACAAGGTGTCTAAGGCGCTGGAAATTTAACAATCCGGATAAATCCTCATTTCAAGCCAACATCAATTCCCTTAATGTTATGTCCTTAATGTTATGTTTAGATGAGAAATTTTTAGGTGAAATTTGTTTTTGAGATGGAATTTGTACAATTTTTATAAGGAAACTTCCTTATATAATTGTACAAATTCCTTTCTTATAAAAATTGTACAAATTCCATCTCAAAAACAAATTGCACCTAGAAATTTCTCACCCAAACATAGCGTAATGGAAAAATATAACCATGATTGCTACATTTTCAATTGACTAAGAAAAGGAAAGGCGTCAGGCAAAGTAATTTTTTAGGTAATTTTTCATTTGATACCCAAGGTGTATCAAATGAAAAAGGGAACCAATTATTATTCGTTGATAACAAAATAACCCAAAAAATTGACTTATTATTGACAAAAAAAAAAACAAAAAAAAACAACCAAACTAATCCTTCAAGTAATTTCTAACTTGGCACCCAAAAAGCAAAAAGAACCAAATACCCCTTCAACAAATAATTGTGCGGATGGCATTTTAGTCCAAAATTTATGTTGGATGGAAGTTAAGATTTTAGTGTTTTTACATATAGTATTATAATGTTTTATTTAATCAATAGAAAAAGAGCCCTGTTAATCATCTTTAATTTTTTTCTCAAATTTTTTTTCTTTAATGATTTGCCTTCCCATCAGCAACTAGGGATGTCAATCAGGCGGGTTTGGTATGGAGAACCCTCTCCCAACCTCAACCCATTGGGATTTATCCCGTCCCAAACCTACTTTGAATTTAACATTCAATTCCTATTTTCATCTCGTTTAAATTTGAAAATCTCATTCCTGTTCCATTTATTCTTTGTGGGACAAGATAGGACGGGAAGAGACGAAATAAAAATCAATCACGTTCTATTACATAAATTTGTTTTTAAGAAAAAATAAGTATTTTATTTTACCATATTTATAAAAAGAAATTTTTAAAATTCATCCATTAAATTCATCAAACTACTTTCAATTTTTCTATATGAAAGATTAATAAAACACAATATAACAACTAAAAAGAGTCACGTAATAACAATAATTTTTTTTTTTTCTAAAAGTATTACAACTTGCAACAAAATAGAATAGAACAAAGGAACAAGAAAAAAAAACAGAATCCTAACAAAGGCAAAAAGTAACCTAACAAATTAGAGGCTTTTATATATTAAATGACATAAGTGTATTATCATATATTAATAGAGGTATAATAGTAAAAGTGAGTAGACAATCGAGGTGGGTTCGGGATGGGTTTCTAATGAAAATCCCAACCCTACCCTAAACCTTAACAGGTTCTTGAAAATTCCCAAACCCCCCTACCCCACTAGAATCGAGATGGGGTGGGACCCCAAAAAAACTCATCCCATTTACATTTTTATTTATGTGGCACTATGTGTATGGATCAAAACTCTCTTAATTTATTTAATAGATCTTTTTTTTTTTGATATGGGTAGGATGAAGGGTACTTTGTATAGCACCACCCCAAATCAATACGTCCTATAAGACCGGAAATGTATATATTTCCTTTTTTGCCCTCTCTTCTATTTCTACCAATGCTTGAATCCTTGACTCGGGATTTGCAAATAATATTCAAAGCCAACAAGGAGTTGTTGTGGAAGAAAGGTTGCAATTCACATTCACGGTATCAATCATGACTCATGACCGTCCACCAAAGTATGCCAATCTTGAATGTCAGTATCTCTAGCCGTGAAGATTGGGGGCATTACATTTATGAAGTTACTCAATGGATGTGTTCTTTCCGGGGTCGTGACTCGTGATCGTGTTGTATATGGCAAGACTAAATTGTCCAAATGCAAATTTTCCAACTCAAATTTGTGTCCACACGGCATATGATAGAAGACCTTGTCGGTCTCCATTTACAAGCTAGGTTGTAATGCATAGAGGGCCTAGTCCACCCCCTCCCCCACTCTATTTAATTGTTTGGTAGAATTAACTCTTGTCTCAATCAAAAAAAAAAAAAAAAAAAAAAAAAAAAACTCTTGTCATCCACTTTATAGTGCTATAGTAGCTGCAAATTACCATTAAGCCAATAAAATTGTGGTTGAAATTATATTTACAACATGACTACAGGAATTTATATTTTACAACAAGAGTAGATTTGTTTGCTATATCTGTACGTTACAAACCCCCCCCCCCCCCACCACCCCTCAAATTTTTTTTTTTTTGAAAAATAATGCTGATTGGTGGTGAGCAAGTCCAGCTCAATCAACAATGTCCCATCCTAATTGAGACATTTTTGGTGAGAATGCTTTGAAGAGTTTGTCATCACTTTATCTTCAGCGCCTTGTGGGCTCTACTATACATAGAATTTCCAATGCGTGTAAAAAAATTATACCAGTTCTTATCACTTAAGGTACGGTACTCAATTTATTGGTTATCATAAAATATGATCAAATCTGATCTATTATCACTTAAGGTACAGTACTCAATTTTTTTTTTATATTATTATTATAAAATATGCCATTTATTATTATATATTAAATGGCATAAGTGTATTATCATATATTAATAATGGTATAATAGTAAAAATAAGTAGACAATCGAGGTGGTTTCGGGACGGGTTTTTAATGAAAATCCCAACCCTATCCCAAATCTTTATCGGGTTCTTAAAAAAAATCCCAAACCCCCTTACCCCCCTAGAAGCGGGATAGGGTGGAACCCTAAAAAAATCCGTCCCGTTTACATCCTTATTTATGTGGCACTATGTGTATAGATCAAAACTCCCTTAATTTATTTAATAAATCTCTTTTTTTTGTGATATGGGTTGGATGAAGGGTACTTTGTAGAGCACCACCCCAAATCAATACGTCCTATAAGACCAGAAATGTATATATATGTCATTTTTTGCTCTCTCTTCTCTTTCTACCAATGCTTGAATCCTTGACTTGGGATTTGCAAATAATATTCAAAGCCAACAAGGTACAAGGGGTTGTTGTGGAAGAAGGGTTGCAATTCACATTCATGGCATCAATCATGACTCATGACTATCCACCAAAGTGTGAATGCCAGTATCTCTAGCATTGAGGATTGGGGGCATTGCATTTATGAAGTTGGTCAATAGATGTGTTCTTTCCAGGGTCATGACTCATGACTCGTGTACGTATTGTATATGGCAAGACTAAATTGTCCAAATGCAGATTTTCCAACTCACATTCGTGTCCACACGGTATGTGACAGATGCGTTCACGTGACCCTGTTGGTCTCCATTTACAAGCTGGGTTGTACTGCAAAGAGGGCCTAGTTCACCCCCTCCCCCACTCCATTTTATTGTTTGGTAGAATTAACTCATGTCATCCACTTTATAGCAATAAAGTAGCCACAAGTTATCATTAAGCCAACAAAACTGTGGTTGAAATTATATTTTCAACATGACTACAAGAATTTATATTTTACAAGAGTAGATTTGTTTGCTAAAAGTGTTGTTGTGTACGTTGCACCCCCCACCACCCCTCAAAAAAAAAAAAAAAAAAAAATTGCTGATTGATGGTGAGCAAGCCCAACTCGATCAACAATGTCCCACCCTAACTGAGACATTTGTGGTGAGAATGCTTTGAAGAGTTTGTCATTACTTTATCTTCAGTGCCTTGTGGGCTCTACTATACATAGAATTTCCAATGCGTGTAGGAAAATCATGCCAGTCCTTATCACTTAAGGTACGGTACTCAATTTATTAGTTACCACAAAATATGATCAAATTATCACAAAATCTGATCTATTATCACTTATGGTACAGTACTCAATTATTATTATTATTATTATTATTATTATTATTTTGTGATTGCCATAGAATTTCCCTGAAATTCTTGATTGATTTATAATGTTTTCAGAAGTCACTGCCGCTGCCACCATGGCAGTAGTTTTAAGACTAGCAATAGGATCTAGAAATTGGTAATTAGGGAAATGATATTGGCACTACTCCATAAGCTTCCCCCACTCTCCCTAATCTTCCACTGTGCGAGAGTGCGGGAAGTTCACGGCAAAGCGCCAATAGTACATTCCATCAATTAAAGATAATTTACACTATAAATTACAAGAAAACTTCTAACTAAACTCATAAATTACAAATAAGAAATATTTACTTCATCAAAAAATAAAATAAAATTACAACTATATATATTTTAATCCAAATTACAACCATATATGACACTGCCAACCCCTATGCATAAAAAACAGAGAGACCCTGCAGTTCTTTCTGGACACGTATACATTGACTAGATGGTGGAAGCGTAGACCTGTTTCCTCGTATCCATGTTCAAGTGATACGAGTAGAAGTAACATGACATATTCAAAACCACTCAGCCATACACCTTGGATAGAAACCTGCCTCTGTAGCAACAGCAGAAAGACCCTGCAGTTCTTTCTGAACTTTCCGTCTCTCGTAGAACACTGAGCACGCCAAGTGAGGTGCACTTCACACCACTATCTACAAGCCAATCTCCACCACCACAATGTCGACATATCTGCAAGAGAAACACCACCCATTCAACTTCACACATTAACATATCAGTGTGTGGGCAAGCAAAGTAA
This sequence comes from Liquidambar formosana, assembly GCA_039720395.1. NCBI lineage: Eukaryota > Viridiplantae > Streptophyta > Magnoliopsida > Saxifragales > Altingiaceae > Liquidambar > Liquidambar formosana. The sequence continues at coordinate 51,987,857 of CM077820.1, read as the reverse complement.
CAAAATCCATCTGCACACGTGCGTGTGAGTGGGAGAGAGAGAGAGAGAGAGAGAGGTAGGTAATCATCCCCAGAACTTTTTAACCAAAATCAAGAATTCCGACAAATAATTTGAGAATTTTAAAGAATATCAATGAAAACACACAGAATAACACAAGATATGTGTGCTTAATGAGAAGCCTCACACATTTTGAGACTCCTTTAAAAGTACAGAAAGATTTATTGCATGAAAATATGTCGGCAGGTAAAAGATGTAAAAAACCCTGGCATCAGCATAGACCATTCATTATCATCTTACGTAATACACAATGGAGTGATCATAATAACACCACACCCAAAATTAATGCAAACTAAATTGAGCAATCACCAATACAAACAACAGTTACTGTCGAATCTGAGAAATCCACTGAAACAGATAAAAACTTATCATAATACTTACAGCAGCGAGGTGTTGCATATCTCTCTCCAATTTTGAAGTTCTTCCAATAACAGTTGTTACAACTGCAGGTCCCTTCTTGGAACATGTATTGCAGAGATGAGCTGATGCTTGGACCAACTCACCACACAGTATGCAATGTTTTGAGAGATAGTAATAATCAATTCTGGTTTGGTGTGGATTTGGAGCCTGATAATGGCGTTTACCAAAAGCTTCCCTAACAGTGCGGGGCATCTCCAAAAACCACTGGTTCAAGTTGGATCCAACAAGTCCAAATACCCGCTGCAAAGCTGGGATTATCTGTTTGTTGATGTAATATAAATCATTTAATCTAAAGGGAGAATCAATCGCTAAAAGATCCAGTGGATCCACAACCATATCAACCAGGCGAGCCCCAGGCTCCCCATGGATTACAACATAAGGTATACGCTCTGCATAACGTGGTTCTGCCCTTGGATCAGCCCTCATGGCCTTAGTTGCCACAATTGCTGCAGGTGGAAGTGATGAAGAAGCCCTTGTACTGTAGGTACCTAAGCGGACCTCCTTTGCAAAAACAAAATCCTGAAGAGACACCCTTCCTGATAGAATCCGTGTCCATTGACGCTGCAAATAGGCTTTAACCTAAATATAAAAATGGAAAAGATTAGCTGAAGACCTAGAGAATAAAATCCAAAAACCAGTCTCTAAGGGCAAATGATGGGGGCATTCATAGCAACTAAGGGAGTTGAAGACCAAGGACCCTCTTGAATGAAAATTGAATCCATCACTAATGCTATTTTAACATATTGTACTTATCAACACTTTTTTTTTACCTATTGCAGAGTGGAATTTCTCAGAACAGTGCCATTGAAAGATTCAAAAGGACTAATGTCTGACAATAGATATGTAAAACACGGATAGTTCACACATCTTAAGGCATCCATGTGATATTGGACTCCAATAATAACTTAAATAATTTGTACCCAGCAACAGTAAAGAATTTATATACATATATATAAAATAAGAATTTAAAAAGAACATAAATGAGTTTTTTTTTTTTCTTCTTTTCAAATGATTCTCTCTGGACCTCTTATTTCTTGAAATAACACAGGCCGACAAACTTTCAATAGTGAAGGGGTAGACAACGTTCAATATTTATGTTATTCATGCAAAATTTTAATACAATAACAGATTTAGTATCTAAAATTTACACAGAATCACAATAAGGCAGCACAAAATAACATATGAACATATTGATCATATTTCAAGCGGTAAACTGTACATTCCATCTATTTCAATATTTCAGTGTGCATTTAACAATTTTTATTCTTAGATAAGTTTTCCAAATTATTTATAGATTACTACTATGCATCACAGCAAATCAGCCAATGCTTGGTTGTGTCAAGGCTGAACAATGTATGGCTAAGACCAACACATAAAGCCATGATTCTGTGGCTACTCACAAACCTTCATTTATCAACCATATATATATATATATATATATATATATATAACCAGTAGTTACCAGGTGAAATCAGAATATTAGAATTTAAAAAATGCACTAATTAAGTAAAAAGTGCATGCTCTACCTTAAAAATGTCCTGATGTTCAAAAAAAAGTCTTAAAGACTGCTCCATAGTCTTGGCAACAGCCCCACATGTATCTCTGCGTACTGTCTCAATTCCTTTCGCATCAAAGACAGGTTCAATTTGGTCAGGGTTCTCATAACTGTAACCAACATAGCGCTTCTTAGTAAGAAGGAAGCACGGATGATAGACCTTCTCCATTTTCAATGTTACGGGATTTGGATTCATTGCAGTTATTTCAGAAGCAATCTGATGCCCAATTTGGAAAGCCTCTTTAACAGTGCGTCCTTTAAGTAGGACAAACATGCTGCACAAAATGAAGCGATTAAGCCTGGGTCATCACCAAACATGTAGAAGACAACAAGAAAGAAGATGTGCAATAATCTACTGCAAGCACCATAAATCATGAGTCATGACCAAGTCTGTGAACAACTTTAAAATGTCTGGCTCAGTGTTACCACAATTGATATTACACTAGAGAACAACGTTCTGGATCTCGTGATCTGAAACATGTTACAGTTTCATTCCAAAACAATATATTTGGTGACCCCAACAATTTATTCTCATTTCTTCACTTAAGTTCCTTTCAATAAGGCAATATCAGAGATATAAAAATTATAATAATGTTTCATGTATCACCTTTTATTAAATGAAAAGAAAACCACTAGTGCATTTTTAGGCACCTCATCACACTCCAAACTTCTTATTAAACAGTCTTTCATTTGATACTTCATTAAAAATAAAAATAAGCCTACCCCAATTGTACATTTGTACCACATTCCAACTTAAGCAGCGTACCATGTACTCATTCCCATTCCAAGTACCATATTGATCCATGTTCCAGGTAACCTTGGTCTCTGGCTCAACCCCACCAGAAAATTCCCTAAAATTGTTTCTTCCTATGCAATCACCCCCCATCCCGCCTGCCTGTGTGCATGCTAAGAGATTTCCAGTAAAAAACAAGTTCAAATTCCACTCACATGGTCCAGAAATTAGCTAATCTAATGAGATTCCAACTCTAACATAAATTCTACAGGGACATGACACTTATAAATCAAGCAAAGCTTATGAAGAAATGATCCAATCAGCAATTCTAACCATCCAACACGGGAACTGTGGAAGCTCACCACATATGCTGACTGTTGTTATTCATTTATTTATTTATTTATTTTGTTTGTTGCAGGTAAAAGATGGAACATTTTCCAACTGTCAACAAAAAAAGAACAGTGTGATTACAACATTTGAGTAGCCCAACAGTAAACATGCAAGATCCTGAGGGCATGAGCCACTAAAAGTTGCTCTTGCCCTTTCATCCAAGCTACATAGATATAATACACATCTTAGACTTGTTAGAATTTGTGACTTTAAGATCTCTTCCTCAGTAGTAGTTAGTAAATAGAAATTAGCATTTTACCTGTCAGTATCACCATAAATAACTTTAGCCCTCCACTTATCATGTGCATTTACAAATGATATAGCATTTTCCAGCGTTCTGCGGCCACATTGAACTATACTATCTGCAAGCTCTGCACAAGGCATGCGACCACTAAATCCAGCAGCCGTATAGCCATACGTGACAGTTTGCTATCAGCTTCAAAGCAAGTTGTCTTGCATTAAATATCTGAAAAGGATTGGAAACTAGTGAATCCAAAGGCTCATACTTGTGCACAATCACTCGTATAATAAAAAATTTGAACACACAGTTTCAAAATGTCATTTTACTCAACAGCAATAACATAGGATAAACCATACTTTCAGATAACTTCACAATGTGATTCGACATATCAGGAAGCCATCTTATGGATAAATCTGTGAAATTTAAATGAAAGACTTGATCTTACCCCAGATAGCAATATGCATATCTAAGTCCAACAAACTGCAAAATACACTTATGTCATGGAAACATTGAATTTTGAGGAAAGTAAAGCTTTCCCTGTTAAAATTACACCTTTTCTATATATTCCGCATAGTATTTGCTTTTATTCTCGGGATTCATTGCTTGGACATATTCAAATAAGCTCTCAAACTTCAAAGAAATGTCAAGATTTGTCAACAAAGAAATTGCACAATCATAGTCAAATATCTTATATAAGATTTGACTATCCATTAAATGATGAGAAAAAAAAAAACCCTAAAAATATATTGCAAAAGAAGCTTGATTTCAATTCTATAACCGCACCCTTTGAAGAATTTTTTGCGAAGGAGACAACTTCTTCATTGCTTGCTTCACCATTATTCTAGTTGATAATATTTCCTCCAATAAGCGGGGTAGTATACCTTTACGCACCTGTATAATAGCATCAAATGGATGTTACTCAGAAACATGTAAGATGAAATCAAGGGATTACTCTTCAAGACTATATAAACTACAGATAGTGACCAAATCCTAAACTATTGATTTGCAACAATTTGCCCCATTTGTCTGCCTGCCGTTAACGGGATGATTAAAAAATAGAATTGTCCTTTAATATTGGACATAAAATATTCAAATATTTGAATTATAATATTCATTAAATAAAACAACAAAGGGACAAAAATTTTCCATGGGTTCATCCCTCACCCTTCATCTTCATCTCTCTCTCTCTCTCTTTATCTCTCTCTCGCACCCCCCCCCCTGCACGCGGAACAACATCACCACCTTCATCATCTTCCACCTCTAGACCAACTACCCCAGTATTCTCTTCTTTACTAAGATTGGTGGCGAAGTCTACGCCACCCGTGCCCAAGTGATACAACATCTGGTGCATCAAAGGCCATGTCAGCACCTTCCCTTCATGGCCTCATTGATTCTCTCTCCTCATTTTCCCAACTCTGCCTCCTTGACTTCCACAACCACCGCTATCACTAGAGTTAAACACAACCTAAGAAACCTCAACAATATATATATATATATATATATATAGGGTCGTGATCAAGCGACACAATTTTTAAGCTGTTGGGTCCCACATGATCCAATGCTCTCATTATTATGTTAAAAAACATTCACCTGATTTTTCTGAAGACCATTGGATCTTGTGGGACCCGACAACTTAAATATCATGTAAAAAATTTTCTCTTAATCCTGACCCATACATATATATATCACACCTTGTAACTAATTGATCAATTAGTCAATTTATTCATCGGTTGATTGATTGGTTTATCGTCAATCATTAATCCATCAATCAGATTGGATTGGACTACAAGGACTAGCTTGGCGTTGGAAGTGGCTCAAGGGCTTGCTTAGATTCATGAAGAGTACTATGCATAAAAGATATCAGAATGTGAAGTATTCATATGGACTCCTCAATAAGAACGAAGCTGCTTGCAGTTCTGATTTTGAGTTGGCATTGCTTTTGAACACATGTTCATACAAGTATACAACATCAAGATTGGAGAGATGAATGGACGGTGGAGGTATTCAATCAGGAACCTCTAAGGCATAAGAACATCGAGGAGTGGCAATGCTCATCTAGGGCTAGCTTGTGAGGTTCCACAACCAAGAAAGAGGCATACGATGTCAGAAGTGGCTAATATGATCAAGGATGTCAAGTGAGAGAGAGAGAGAGAGAGAGAGAGCTTACCAGATTTACAATTAAGAGAGGGGCTAGCATCCTTTGTTCTAGGAGATACCCTCTCAATGGGTATTAAGCTCTTTAAAAGGGTACAGTGGTCACTTTATATTCTGTAAGGGAAAAACTATTAAACCTGTCACGTGACAGGTAGAAGGCCACTTTCCATCGTTTCCCAAATGGAAAATTGACAGATGGGGCAAATTGTTACAAAGCAACAGTTTAGGGAATTCAAAGATTACGGTAATGAATTGTCTTTGCCCCAGTAGTTTGGGGGCTAAGTGCAATTCTAACCCCCTCACCCCTTCCCCACCCCCCAAAACAAAAGAAAAAAAAAATCCAATTTTCAAAACAGGTATCATAATGGGTAGCTCAATTCGAACTGTGGACAAACGACTCATCGACATACAAGAAAATGGCTGCAAGTATGGCATAGTGCATAACCTTTCCAAAACAATCTGCTCACTGTGCCTACTTTGTCTCTTACAAGTTACGACGTTTATAACACACAATAATTGCATAGACTTTGAATCTCCTATGGAAGTGAACCAGGTAATAGATACATTTCTTCATTGAGCTCAATCAACAACAATATTTACCTATCCACCCAATGAGTGCTTAAAGCACATCCCATATATTATACAGATGAAGACAAGTCGTAAAAACTCTTTTTTCGGCATAAAGAACTTCTAAGAATTACCTGTGAAGGTATGTACATAACACCATTTGGAGTAAACAGTATTTGATGTTTTAAATCCCTCAAAACATCTGGATCTGGGGAAAAAAAACTAACACCAAGCGTATTTGCCTTTGTAGGCTCCACTTTTCCAAGGCATGTACAAAAGCAGAGGTTGTATGCAATTACCATCGATGGATAAAGAGACTGAAAGTCCAAAACAACAACTGGATCCGCATAAAAACCAGATTCCGGCTCCATTACAAGTGGTAGGCACTCCATTGCAGGTTGAGAAGCGACCTAATTAAGACAAGGCAGAGTCAGTATTCAGTCATTCGAAAAATTCTACAACTAAAAAAAAGTACAGGCAAGCCACGGATAAAAAATCAGTGTATGCTTTAAAAGCCCACCAAGAGAACAAACATGGGGCAGATGATAATAACTACATGCAGTATCAGATCAATATAATACTAGACATTTGAATACCAGGAGAAATAAGTGAAACATGTAGTGTAGATACATGTATTAGATGTGTTGGGAAGTCCCACATCCCACATCGATTAAATATCAAATTAAGCATGTCTTCATATACCTGTTGGTTCCCAGGAGAAATGGCAAGATAGTTTTGTGTATGTGCCAATCGAAGAAGCATGGATTCAACACGATACTGTGAACCTCGAGAGAGAACAGAAAAAAAGTCGATGCCAAAGACACGAGCAAGTTCCGATGTTCTGTTTATCTGCAAAAACTAACACATCAAGAAATGAACAATGGAAAAGAGATACTTTTCTTTTAATAATTTACTGCAAAACTATATTGGATATATATATCCATTAAATGCAAAACATTAGAAATGCCATTTTTTTCTTAATTAATTAAAAGTGAAAACTAAAAATATATTAAAAAAATAGATAAGATTACAGAATATGCCTCACAAAACTAAACCAAAAAAGAAAACAAAGAAGTAAAGAAGGATGTGAAAATCTTGGCATCATGACCGAAGAGGAGAAACTTGCAGTTACTAATCATTATAATTCAGCTGATTGTTTGAGATGATTTGGTCGTGTATCACAGGCACAAAGCAAAGAAAATAAAAAAATCATGTCCCAGTGGAGACCTCACCCCACCTCACCCTGACACATGCTATTTCCCCATCCCACTCCACTTTGAATTTGCAATGTCTTGGGAAAAATATTTCTCTTTTAGGTGAGGGTAAGATAGGGTCATCACATCTAAAACCCACCTGTTGCTATCCCTATCCATGCCAAGACCTGCAATAACGATCTTGGCCATTTGATTTTAAAAACCAGAAATCTCACATTTGATGCCAACGATAAGGTTTAAAATTAAATTATTTTTAATATATATAATGTCCTATAAAAGAATGATGAAAACATTTGCAAACTAAAATTGAAAATTTTAAATCCATCCCTAGTGAAACAATAGAACTCGTTAAAGCCCTTTGTTCTCCCCCTCTCAAACAGCTTGTGCTTCTAGATGAGTTGGTTAGTTAACAGACCTCAAATGAGATAATAAGATTCTACTTTGATGACCATCCTACTTGTACATCCCAAAGTGAATAACAATGGGATGAAAGACCATCATTCTAATTCCCTTTGGACCCACCCTTGAACACTCCATATCACTTTTAATTTTGACCTCATCAATTCCGAAGCTTTTATTTTCAAATCATGATGCAGAAAAATCCAATACATAAACCCAATCCTCCACTCTAAGAAAATCAACAAGATTGGCCCCCCTAGATCTAATTTTATTCGCCATTACCCTCTCCTGGGTCTGTCAATCATGCATGTCTAAGTCTAACTAAGCACCATTACATCTCATACTAGTTTTAAATAAGCTCATCACCTTATTCCTGTTAGAACACCACTTAACCCTGAAAGCATTAACTGTTAGGGAATGGCCCACAATATATATCAAGCTTGTTACTTTGCAAGAGATAATTCTCATTAAAAAATAAAAAATAAAAGAACAAGATCACAAAGAAAACACTCCCCCTCACATGCGGCCCCATCTAGCAAGAGTGAAAGACACACAACCAACAAACAAACAAACAAACTGATGGAGGAATAAACGAAGGTGACAAGACTTAAACCTATGACCTCCCAAAAACCAGAACTCTGATGTACCATGTTAAGCTACCACTTATCCCCAAAAGCTTAAGCTGTTAGAGAATGGCCAACAACGTATATCACACTAACAATCCCATTTTTTAGCATGCAAAATTGGAAGTGGTTAAATGATATCTAAGTTGCAGCCATTGCAAGATTAAAAATAAAAAAATAAAAAAAACAACAAAAAATAACCAGGCAGCTTAGAAAGGCAGCATGCAGAAACCCATATCATATTACAAGTGATAATCTTAATATACGTACCATATCAATTTGATTCATTATTTCAAGGTTCAACTTTGCTCTCTCCATGACATATTCAATACATCGATACCTTGCTTGTCCCGGACCACTTAAAAACCATTTTGTCAATACTTTGTAATGAATTGATGGAATTTTCCGCCTCAGAACAGCTTCAGCTACAGCTTCAACTGTGTAAATATTAAGCTTAATTTCACCACGCATCAGTCGCCAAATATTGAGGACAACTCTACCACCAACATGGACACCACTGGCATGAGTTCTGCCCCATTCATCCTCAATTATAGAGTCTTCAAGCATAACAGCGTTGGCAATTACAGATTCAGGAAGCAAATTATCTGAAATTTCTTTCTCAGGAATTTCCGAATCTCTAGCAGCTATCTTAGGTTCAGATGGTGTCCGAGATATCTTATTAAGTAAACTTATACCAAGATAAGAAGCCCTTTCTGCCAAAAAACCAAGGGAACCGCTTTGAATATCCCAACCCATTATAATATCGGGATCAAATGAGCATATGGTCTTCATAAAGTGATTAAATAAGTTCCTCTCATCAGAACATAACAGCATGTTGCAACCAGATATTCCATCAAGATTTCTGCAAAGAGGAGCTAAGAATTAGAAACAAAGTGGAAAAGTATTTATTCTATAACAAATATAATGAAACAGGGCACATAGCAATGGTTGTGGCATGAGCACATCAGCATTCATAGCCTCACTTATGAATTTAGACACAAATTATAAATCAAATTAAGTACAGAATGCCAAAAGGTTGCTAATTACATCCCTTAGATGCAGAGAAAAAAATAATTAATGATTAGTTTTCCCATTCAGAATACTAGGAATATTAAATGGAACATGAAAAATACAACCTACTTGATTAAACCAAATATGTAATGAAAGAAGTGATTGATTGCAATAGACTAAGATTCAGTAACCAGAAACCTAAGGTCACAAATATACATATTTGTAGCACCTGGCATGTACACAAGAATGATGACGCATGAGGAATTTGTTTTACAATAAAGTTACCATAGCATTACTTTTCACTAGTACAGTAGCAGTTATGTAGCACAGTACCATAGCCAAACCATTCACTCTTCTGTAGCTGGGGCCTAGGGTTCATTATGGCATATGAGTCTTTTTCTTTGTTTTTTAAATCTATGAATTTGTACGGCTAGGATTAGATTTAATTAAGGGCTAAGCTCAACTAGTATCAAGGTTTTAGGGTTTTAGCATCTTTACAGATAAAATCTCTAAACGGATTATAAGAGACTTTTGATTATTAATTAAAATTGCATTTTCTTTCATATTCTTTTCAAGCATCTTAATATCTCATAATTTCCCAGCCTTGAATGCCAATCATCAGAAAGAGGAAGTACATTAAATCCCACTATGAGACTAATAACGATAATACATCTGATAAGATCCAGTATTTCAATGCAAAAACGCATAAAGTACAGGGATTAATTCATCATCATACCTGTGACAAGATCCAGCATCACTACGCAAAAGCACATAAACTACATGGATTGAATCATCATCATCCTGAATAGCAACAGTTATAACATTGATGGCATCAAATCGAGGGTCAGGTCGGAGATCTCCTCTAGATTCTGCTAGAACCTGTCACCAAGGTTGAATTCAAGTCAAAGCTGATATTTAAAGTGTTCTTCCCACAGTACAGAGAATAATACTGAGCACGGAACAGTAACAACACAAGCTGAGAGTCTAGATGTATGCTAGATTCATAATTTCATCAACAAAATAGAGCAATTAGTAAACAAACCGAGCTCAAGCTATCGAATTGTACAGGCCTACCAATGATAGAAAAACTCTCCCCTCAAAAATAATTCAGAGGAAGAAGAATTGATCATTAAATTCTTTAAGAAAATTATTTTTTTATCAACCAAAAAAAAAAAAAGGAAGAAGGAGAAGAACACTTTCCCTGTGTTCTCTTTCATCTTGAAATCTTCTGTACACTAGCCAATTGAATAATTGGAAAAACATATGATGGTGAAAGTGAAAGTTCTTCAAACTAATTATCAACAAATCTATGTAGTATTACATTTCTTAGTGTTAGATACTTATGCACTGATGAGAGTATTGGAAAGTGAAATCTCCAAACATTATAAAAAGGAAAGCCTTCAAAGCAAGGTCATCACAGTTCTCTTGCAAATACTTCTATCAAAAGCAACACGTGGAGAAGTATTTTGAGCAGTCATACAATAAATATAATCTGAAAGTTCTTCTCTAATCGAAATAAATAGGGTATTAGAGGATTAGATTTGAAAGCATATCTCTTCTCAGAGCAAGTTTGGAGATACAGAATCAGATTTTGCAAGAATATCAGACATTATAACACAAGACAATACCTCTATAGTCTATACTTAACAATGTTATTAGCAATACCTCTATACTTAACAATGTTAGTTGTTGCCCACCACCAACACTTGCAGGATCCCGAAATCCAATTTGACTAAGAGGAGTTGGCTTTGATTTCCCATCTGGGCCCGAAATCTGAGAAATATCTTGTGAACTACTATTGCATTCTTTTACTTTCGTGATATTTCCTTCACTCTGTGGTAAAGTTGTCACCTCATTACAAAAATGATTCATTTCTGCATTTGTGTTTCCATGGTTTTGTTGATTTAGTTGATGTAGGATAGGCTTCACATGAGATACAGAAACAGATTCAGGCAAAGCTTTATTACATGCATCAGCCATAAAACCTTGTGATCCTATGAGACTGCCAGAGGAGCCTGCAACTGAGTCATAAGCACTTAATAAATAATTTTAAAATTTGTTGTTTCTACTGAAAAGCATTAAAATAATTATACCTTTCAAAGATGAAGGCTCAACTGATGCTCCATTAAACTTCTCTGTTGACACACCTAGCGTTCCAAAAAACATAGATGTAAAATTCAAATGGGTTGGAGGACTTTACAGTCTTATTTACAAGTTCAAGTTGATACCTCTTTCATTATGGAATAGCCATTTATGAACACAATCTGCGGAAGGGGGTGAAGATACCGGTGTCAACAAGTATAGACAAGAGCCATTGTTTAGATAGTGAGAAGGGACACCCATGATAGCTTCTTGATGAAAATTAAATTCAGTATTCCCATAGCAGTTGTCATGAAAATCTTTCTCTTCTTGACAATCCCCAGCAAAAAATGGGAGGAATTCATCTGAAGCTCTCCCTTTAATTCCATGAAGAAAGAAATATGAGTTGGTTAGGGATAACCTCAAACAAGGTAACAAGACATTTTAAGTAGGTTGGGGGATATCAATGCCAAACATGGAAGAAGAGAAAAGCCAACCAAATAGAGCATAAATTCAATAAAATCCTAGACTTTTTTTACCTACAATGTATTAGATGTGAAATTATAGAATCAATAGTTTGTATATGTCTTATGCACGAGGGTTTAAACCCTTTTTTAATACAATCATTACCTTATCAAAAAAATAAAATCAATAGTGCATCCTTTATATCATGCAAAATATGATACTTATATACTGAATTTCCAAACTTAACAACGAACAAAAAATCCTCCCAAGACAAAATAAAATTTATAACTTCTACCAATTTCTCACACAAATCTTCTGATTCTTCATAATATGATAGCACATTAAGTACTTCATGGATCATAAGTAGAAGTATGATGCAGATTACAATTCTGACTAGCATGAATACAGAAGTACATGAGTCAGCCTAAGAGCTCTCACTAGGGACAAAAGTTCCAAAAGTAAACTAAACTTACCACAAGAAACAACAATATAGCATCAATTCTCACCCATTGCCTGCTTGTGTGTGCTTAGGCACCTAGGCTCTTTCTTATGGCTGCACACGTCATCTATGCTCTTTTTCTTTTTGCGGCCTTAATCAAAGAAACTATTAAGTTTATGCTGTCTAACTGATGTTTGTGATGGATCAGAGAACTTGCCATCATGGCATTGCCCTCTGATGTAAATTCAATGTGGTCTGTTAAAATTGCTTTCAGGGCTTTGAAAAAAGCAAGTGACAGCTTGCCCTCCATGTGTGCTTAGCCCATGCTATTTACATTCTAGCATTCTGTCAAAGGACAGCTTGCATGATAGAGAGTTTTAAAGAAAGAGATAATGCAGTAGTAACATTCTTCTTTAGTATCTCTGTTGGTTGGGTTTTTTCCTAGGGTTTGTTTAGTTTGTGTTGGAGCTTTTTTTTTCAACCTTTTGGGGGAAATCTCTTCCTCTTTATATCTCTCTTCTTCTTCGTAAATATGTTCTCTTTTCTTGTTAAAAAATAAAAAATAAAAAACAAAAACTTGTTTCATTGAGCAAAATGATTGTTGAGAGGGATGATTTCATCCTTCTCAGCCTTTTAAATATTTCAATACTTCTAATGTTTTCAATATTTGTACAGTAATTAATCCCTCCCCTCAGAGGTCCTTTTGTACATGTCTTATGAACTATAAGTGGAATGAACTAGATCAAGAGAGTAGTCCCTGGATTTTCTACCCTAATTTTCATTACTCTATTCACTTCACATGTACTTTTTCCCTCTCCCGTTCCAAAAACACTAGAATTCAAAGCAATAGTTGCAACTCTGCTCAAAAGCGATACACATACTTGAAACCAACATCTCAAAATCCTTGGTGCAATAAACCCAAGTGTTTGGTACCCTTGCTTCCAACCAACCCACAGGTTATTACTTTGTCAATCGCTGACCAACAGATGCTACAATAGTATTATCTCTAAACCCTAAGTGTCTAACAACCTGGCTACCAAATATCCCATTAGATGACAAGCATTGAATCTAAATCTTTATTATAAGCACAATACAGTACGTTTGGCACCAAAAATAACTAGAAATATATTACACAGGATCCAGGAATTTGGAATTTCAACCTGATGTTCCTTCATAACTTTCCTCGTCCCTACAAAAAGGGCGATTGGGGATAGTAGGCGACAACAAAGCATTTTCTATCCCATCTGTCCAGTCTATCGTAGGAGGTTTCTTGCAAAAGGTCATGCCATTTAATTCCACAGTTTCAGCCTTCATGTTGGCAACCAGACCTACTGAACTTCCAGGCCCAGAAAAACCAGCATCCCTTCCCTGCCCTCCACCACCACAATTCTTGAATTGCAAAACAGTGGTGTCAGTTGCAGCATCCATGCCCTCAAGATTCTCATGAGACATTTCAGGTACCCATCCCACAGAGGTTCTGCTCTTGTTGTCATCTCTACAAAATATTTCTTGTTCAGCATGAAAAGTTGACAAATTGTCAGAACCAGCAGCACCCATTTGTAGCAATCTTTCATCAACCAAAAGTTTATCATGAGGATTAAACTTCAACAACAGAGCATCAACTGCTGGATCAGGTTCACAAGTAGATACATCAGAAATTACAGGTTTGATAGAAGTTACACCAAAATCAGACTCTTCACAATTATAATCCTCACATTGGCCCATGGAAACGGCAGAATCTTGCCTTCCCAGAGTAAAAAAAATGTGGTGATTCTTCCTTTCCTATCTTCAGCTTGGGGACTGGAAATTGTGAAGTTTGCAGGATCCAACTACTCCTGAGACAACCTTATCATCAACCTTTCCACAATAAGCAAAATGCCCATCTTCTACTGTATCGGAATGCAATGGGACATCGGTGCTGGACAAGAGGGGTAATTCACCATACATGGAAAAATTATCACTGGTAGGTTTCACATCACAAGCCTCATGAAATTCTGTTCCCTGGTCAGTCAACAAAGACCTGAAGTTGAAAGACTCAAGAGGCCTCATGTCATGCCCCTTATTTTGCAATGTATGAAACTCAAATTGTTTTGAGCAGAGAAATGTATCTGTTTTCTGTTCCTCTAGTGGAAGAACCTTTTTAACCCTAGGAGTTTCAATTTCAGGTTGCTCAACCCGGTAGCATCGCTTTCTCCTCATCAAGTCCCGCAAAGAACATCCAACTAGTGTACTTGCTTCCCTCAAATCACAAACATCCATATCTGTATTGTTCACTAGAGCATCAGAACAATTTTCCTCTACATTTCCATGCGAAACTACTTGTAGCTTCACCATGTTCAGTTTCACTACCGCATTTATTATTCTTGTTGAAACTGACAGGTTGTAAATCATCATTCGCCTTTTCAGACATGGAAAAAGGTAAAGAGCCCCACAATGATTGCTTACTTCTGAGCTGACTAGTGAAGCTTGTGCAACTATCTTGCCATACCTGATGTTGAGAAGACCTTTTGAATTCACCATCCATCTCTACTCTACGTGAATTATCAGCACAAGGAATTGAGAATTGGTCATCACCAGAGCCATCCACTTGGGGAATCATTTTTTCTGATGAAGTTTGGGGTGAATACTTATGATCAATGGAACGAGAAGCTCTCTCCTTTGTAACCCTCAAAGTCAACCAAATCCTCAATTGAATCAAGAATGTCCTGACACTCTCGTTGTGATTCGCTATCATAATCCATATTAGCTTTCTCCAACATTTATCAATGGTTGTTGCAGGCAACAAGGGACTTAGAATGGTGTCACGAACGAGTTCATCATCTGAGTTTATATCTTCTGCAGCCTGGGAAGAGGCAAGCCACCTTAGAAGCCCCAGGGCTTCCTTATCTGTAGCCTGAAAAGCATATAGATCTTGACAGTTTGCTTACTAGATTTCTACAAATAGCTACAATTACATACAAAAGTGAACAGAAGTCTGACCACAATCTAACAAACTGTAACTAACCCTAATCAAATCAGAACAATACAATTATTGACCATCATTAGCTTAAAGTCCCACTACTACCATAATTGCCAACAAATCAACAATAGCTTAAAAAATCAGCAATAACTTAACATAGTTTGTTAATATGTGCAATATCCTATCTAAATAATTCCTGAAAACTCGAGCTTTGTGTATGTGGATGTTTTTAAAATATTATAAGGAGTAAAGTTAAGCTCGTAAAGTTTGTAGAAATGAAAAAAAAAAAAAAGGAGTTAAAACAAGGTGATATAACAATCACTGGGCTAATTTTAAAAAGGCCAAAGAAGAATACCAAATAACCCAATTGCGAGCAAACATGCTCTGCTAATAATGAGAACTCATGATATTAAATGTCGATCAGTCTCTCTACACCTTTTTTGTAAGAAAAAAGTACTGAAAAATGAAAGAAAGAATTAAGAATATGACCCCTGTTTTTTCTACATGACCAAAGGAACCTCAGTACCTAAATTTCATATTGGTACCAAACAATGTGATTGTACTATGTCAAAATTGATGTCGCTTTCTCTTTGTCAAACCTAACCTCAAGTTGGAAGTTCACAACTCACAAATGGAGGATAGCTGGATAAGGATAAAATTTTTGAAAATAACAAAGATATTCTTGCAAATGTATCATATATATTCTCCCAGGGACATTACGCCATTGCCATCCTACACAACATTAAATCTTCATAATGTGTGCAGTACCTGTGTCAAACATGACACAACATGGGTGTGGGTATATTTGGTATAAGTCTGACATGCCTATAGTTAAACAAGTACCCAACAAAATGTATCCTAAAAAGTAAAAATAATACTGATCCAATATAACTTCTTCAGGGTAAATTCCTAATATGAATTCTGTCGCATGACTGTTCAAAATGGGTAAAATCCTGATGTAAGTTGAGCTATGTTACACACATCAAATCAATCTTCTCCACGTGTGCTAAAATTTGAGTACAAACAAAACTGACACCT
The DNA here is from genome assembly GCA_039720395.1 of Liquidambar formosana. Taxonomy (NCBI): domain Eukaryota; kingdom Viridiplantae; phylum Streptophyta; class Magnoliopsida; order Saxifragales; family Altingiaceae; genus Liquidambar; species Liquidambar formosana. Next base: position 51,971,513 of record CM077820.1, on the reverse strand, counting down.
ACTGGTACACATCCGCACTGGACGTGTACCTGATTACATGTAATATGGATGCCATCTCAACACGACATATGTGTGATGCATTGGCATCTCTTTTTCTGGTTCTAAATTGAATAATTACGTTTCATTTTATATTTCATGAAGTCACCTTGGAAAGTTCCCCATTTTTCACTCTTTTCTTTTGAAGCATAACCAAATCTTGGAAGCACAACATATTCCTTTACTTTGGCATTTAATCTTGCAACCAATCAAGAAGACCGAGATAGAGAACCTCCATATGAAAATGCATTCAAACTTGGAAAAACTTGATATCAAAGTTGCTTCTAGACACAGTTTCAGCAGTAAACTAAATTCAAATGGAGCTAACTGAGTTGTTGAGAAATGTCGGAAAAAAAAAATAAAAAAAGAAAAAAGAAAATAAAGTGGAAAGAAAAAATAACCAGGTTACAGAAAATCAAAAGGTACACTGCAACTTTTACTTTCTAATTACATAAATGAGCAACCAAGCAACTCACAGGGTTAAGGGAATATATTCGCCCATGTGTATAAAGCACTTACATTCAAGAAGCAACACATACAGCATACCTTAGGATCCAATGTTTCAATCATTTCAGATGTTTGCATCATATCAACAGGCATTAGTTTTGGACATGCATCCTTCCCCTGACCGTCTATTGGTCCATGTGCCTCTTCAGATAATGAAACTTGCAATGAAAGAGATCCAATTCTGTTTCTTTCCTTCAAACACTTCAAAAGTTCTCCATCGTTATGATCAGGGCCAACTTGCCGAACTTCGGCCAGATTTTCCTCATCAGTTGAAAATGCTATTGCCCGCGGAAACCTCACAACTTTATCCAATGGACTGAAAGACAAAGAATTTTCTGCTTCACTGCACAGTGCAACAAGTTTGTTCTCAAATTCAAGACCATGTGAGAGAGTTTTCAGAACATCTGCTGGAAGTGGTTTGCCAGGATCAGGAGGTATCGCTGCCTCATGCATCCCAGTCCTTTCATACTCTTCCTAAAAAAAAACACAGGTCAAGTTCACAAAAAGAATGGAAAAAACACATCTTGTGTCATATAATACATATAGAATAGCACATAAATGGGATGAAAGCAAACCTCCCAAATAGGTATAAGTGACTGGACCATTTTCACATCTGAATGGGTTTGTGAAAGGGATGAGTACATTCTGAACTGCTGATTAAGAATCTCTGCAAGATCGCAAATGATCAACAGTTTTAGTTATGAAATCATGAAGAAGAATTGCAAAAATCTCCATGACAACTCTGATGCCAAACAAACCAGTCTACAGTAGGCATCTCCTTCGAGTTCACATGTACTTTGACGTTTGACTAGGTGAATGTCCAGATCTGATGGAGCATCAAATTCACCAGGAAATTGCCACATCCAACCAGCTGGGATTGTAGAAGATATCCAAACCGGTGAACCTAAACATGCATCACCACTTGAATCTGCCTAATGAAAAATATCCACAACATTATACAAAATCAATATAATATTGCAGGCATCAAAGGCGCATCTATGGTTATTCAAAAGCTTCTGGAACAGAAAATACACAAAAGTGACCTTGAAATCAGCAGGCATGCAATGTTGGCCATTGTAATTAGCTTTCCACGGTGAGAAAACATCTGGTACTGGATGGCGGAACTTCATCCTTGATAAATGTATATGACCCATTCCATACAAATTATAGTCCACCTAACATTTTTTAACAGAAAGAGGAGCACAAATCATGATGACATGAATATCTGGTACAGATGGTGGAACTTCATCGTTGATAAATGTACATGACCCATCCCATACAAATTACAGTCCACCTAACATTTTTTTAACTGAAAGAGGAGCACATATCATAATGACATGAATGCAACACAAAAGGAGAACTAAGGTAGAAGTATTAAGGCACTAATTGGAGACCCATGGAGATTAAACATCTCAAATTTGTTTTACACAAGAGTATAAAGAAGCCAACCATGATCTAAAATGGGTCAGTAGAGAAAATTGATGTCATCACCACAACTATGGTATAAGATCAGTATTGGAATTTCATGACATCCTACCATCTTGTGATGGCTTCCATTTTCTGCAATGGCCCCATTCCTAATGACGGATTCCTAAATAAAAATGTGTAAAGTATTCAAATGGGCCTATTCAATTTTGAGCAGTGCCAGATGGACCGCTACATTGATGGCCTCTCTCAAATGGGGTTGGACCCACGTGGATCCTACCCCATGTGGGAAAGGCATTTAATGATGCAGTTAAAGAGGTTGTCTTACAATCATTTTCATTTTATTTTAATGGGTCCTAAAATGATGCAAATAAAATATCTTAATCATGTACCACAATTACTTAAAGCGAACAGCTCAACAAGATAGTTAAATAGTGACCAAAAAAAAAGTGGCGTGAAATTACTATGGTTCAGTGGCAAATTAGCAACATAATCATGTGTAACGTCAAGATGATGGATTTTGGGAGGACATGAGTGGGGGCTTTGGAGCTGTTGGTTTTGCTAGCCTATGGGCCAGTCTAGGATAAGGTAACCAGCACAACTCAACAAATCCTTATTTTCAATTACTTAGGGTCAGCAACATAATCCCTTTCTTCCATTAAATCCCCAATAACCATGTCTTTTCTCACCGCCTCAATTTACATTTAGGCCATCCTATTAATGAAAGAATTTCTCCTATACTCGTGCATTCATTAGTTCTTAGACATGGCTAAACCATCACAGATGACTTTCCCTCGCCTTGTCCCCGAATGATTGCACCTCAATTATGAAACCTATTACAGAGTAAGGAAAATAATTGTCTCAACGACAGGTGGCGTACTGCCTCTCCAATGGGAGTGGTCCCACAACCCCCATGATAGAGGCAAAATAATGCCTGGCAGTGAGAAGAAATGCCCATAGAGTAACTACTTTCTTCACACACTCTCTCTCTCTCTCTCTCTCTCTCTCTCTCTCTCTCACACACACACACACACTCACGTCTGCTTATAAAGCACATCCACAAACACACTTGTAAAACTATGTTCCCATGTCTAGAGCTTTAAATTTTTCTGCATCCGACACCACATGTCTGCATTGAAACGCAGAACTTGTGCCGTGTCCACCTTTCATAGTATAAGGTTTCTCACGAGTCCATTTGGATGTATTTCAAAAAATTGTAAAGGATTTTCCAATTCAGATGACAGCCAGTAGTCCAACACAAACAACAAGTAAATGGTGCAGCATAACATTGACCAAGAGTCACTCAAACTGCCCATTATACTAATAAGCCAGGGGGAAAATGAGTATTTTAAAGATCAATTCAACAAAAAAACAAGTGGGACACTAATAACAGCAGCAGAATCAATAAAATTAGTGTAATCAGTATCAAATAATCACGACAAATTATGAGGGCGATAAAAGTCAATGCATCTTTTGAAATCAAATGATATCATGTTTTATTCCCAAGCTATATGAAAAATCCCATTCATATGTAACAGATGTTTACCAGAAACTGGAGAAGAAAGGGAATATGTGACTCATGGGGCTGTAAACTTTTATCAAGAACTGCACCTCCCTGCCAAACAAGTGTAATAGTAATCTGTAAAATGAAAATAAGCAAGCATATGTCCCTAAAGAGATCACCATTCTCTTAACTGGAAAGAAAATAAAGGGAAAAATGAAGTCCAACCAAGAATGCATTCATTTAGAACATCTAATTGTAAAAAGAAATAAGAAGATTAAGTTCCCGCAAATCTTCAAAAAAAAAAAAAAAATCCCAATAATGCAAGGGAGCATAAGGGACAAAAAAGCTTTTAAGAGCTAATAAGTGATTCGCCATATCCTTTCAACCACGCACTAAACATACCCGTCTTCCAGACACCTTGTTCGGCACTTATTTAGGGAACATATACAGTTGGAAAATTTTCTACAAACAACACAAGTATAAATCTAACTTGCATGGGCCACAAACATCACTCAGCTATTAATAAGTCACTTTGATAAACTGTCATAACTGATCCATTAAATGTTTTTACCCTAAAAAAGTGATACCAAAAGTACCAAGTTTATACATTAGAAATACTCTAATTTATGCACAATAACTTAAAAACCACTTCCTCTTTTCTGGGTAAAATAAAAATCAACTACAGTATGAAAAGCTATAATTTCAGAGGACAAAAACTCTGGAAGCTATGAATGGGAGTGTATGCTCTATTATACACATGTGCACACACGCACACCACTGAAGATAATTAAAAAGAACATCATGATAGAATAGCCCCAAAAAAAAAAAATCTCAATTATACAAGCAAATATATAGAGAAGCTTAAAGCCCCAAACTGATGTCAAACAACGAACAAGCATAAGAGAGAGGTTCAAGAAAGTGTACCAGAAGAAGATTGGCAGCGCGAGAGACATCTTGTGGATAATAGCTTAGATTTTTGTCAAGGCATTCCATGAAAATTTCAAAAAAAGAAGAATGAAAATTAGTAAATATAATCCCAGAACTTTAATTATCAACATCCTATCCAAAGCTAAAACAAAATCCTGATATAAAACCTGATGCTAGAGGGGAATATGAAGAGCAGCCTGCAGTCCATTCATCTATATGTTATTAATATCTTACATTTATCTCAATGCACAACATAATTGACTTTTAGATTGTTGGGAAGGCCCTCCACCTAATAGCTTTAGCTTAAGCTTTTAGGTTAGAAACTTAACATGGTATCAGAGCATGTCATTCCTTGGGCCATTTCATTTGTGAGCCCGTTATTGTTGTTGTTGTTGTTGGGCCTATTTCGTTCATGAGCCCATTGTTGTTGTCCACGTGACAGGCCCATTGTTGTCTTGTTAGGCCTGCACGTGAGAGGGAGTGTTGGGAAGTCCCCACATCCAACATCAGTTTAAATATAAAAAGTTGATATGACATAATATACCTATTTGGGCCCTCCACCTAATAGCTTAGGCTTTTAGGTTGGAAACTTAACATAGATTATTGTCCAAGTAAGTCAAGATGCACAGAAACAATCTTCACAAAACCAATCTAAACTCTTCTTCATCTTGGGGTGTGGGGTGTGTGTGTTGGGGTGGGGCCGCCGGGGGGGGGGGGGGGAGATTGTGGAAGGGAGTATATATGGGCATCAAGAGGACCCATAAAGCTTAGTTAAGTGGCATATTTTGAAGAATCCATTCACAGATTACTGCTACACAGAAGCACCAGTATGACTAATTGACTATAATCGTGGAAGACATTAGAAAGTATACATCAAGAGCAAATCAAAAACCATATATTATATATCAGCTTACATAAACCTTATCTATGATTTGCTCCATATGCAGTGAACAAATTTTTAAAAAAAATGTGAGCAGGGATAACATACTATACAGATCTTTCTTTTTTTTTTAATGATGAGGAAACCCTTTGGGCAAACCCCGGGCCCATGTAAGACCCCACAACCCACATGGACCAGGTAAAACCAAGGGCCATGAGAACCATGGAAACCATGTTTGGGTGGCCCCAAGGGGATAGCAAGAGTCAAACTCAGGACCTCCACAACATACTTTACAAATCTTGGTCCAAATTCATAACATTTACCATAAAACTGGCGAATGTTACGAGTGAAAATCTGTCTGAAGGTACAACTTCGCAATCGTCATTGTCGTGCAACTTACGGAAAAAGGAGAAGTAGTTGAACTTAAATAGTCACCCAAAAACAAAAATAAAAAGTAGATGCAGTTTATTTTATTCGAGGCAAGCTCACTTTTTTAGACTTAAGAACTGTGAAACAACAATTTATGTCAAACTCTTTACTTATTTGACTCAAATCTGAGAACAAATTTGAATACCACTTAAGTAGACAAAACATGACCCCCCCCCCCCCCCACAAAGCAAAAAAAAAAAAAAAGGCCCCCACACACACAAAAAAAAAAAAAAAACCTTGTACGATAATATAAAAGTTGGATACAGGTTTATCTTCACGAACAACTCCTCTGATGAATAGTAACCGTAAAATTTCCTTGCCCGGACAAGGCTGCAACCATGCACATGTTGTCGTTTCGAACCAGCATTACCTTTAAGCTGCAAAGAGTTCAAATCAAAAGTATATTCACACCATATCTGCAGTAGAAGTGATGTATAGGAAAAATAGCCACAAACTAGCCACCGTGTAAGTCAGTAACTCTTTTCTTCTTTTTTTGGGCTATTGCCCCAAGGTGTCTGGACCTTTGGCCCAACTATTCCCTGGTCTCAAGCAAGGCCACCACCCACTTGAACATGTAATCAACCAGGAAACCCAAGTGGGTGGCTAGCCCCTTGGGAGTATGAGGAGTTGAAATGAGTACCTTCCACTTCCTAAGGCGTAGGTGCCTAAACTAACCAAGCTACCCCTTGGGTTTAGTCAATAACTCAATCATAATGAACCAAGCATACCTTCAAAGCCTTCTCAATAGCAAGAGATATCACATGCGTGTATGCATCACCTGTGCAATTTAACAAGTAAATCATATTTACTGAATAAGTAGCAGCAAGCTTAGTGTATCAAATTAACATTGACAAAAAAAATGAAATATCCAAATTACAACTTTGCTCAATTTATTAGCCAACTGATTGTTTTAATCTTTAACAGTAGCACAACACATTAAACCCCACCCCCCCAACAACAACAACAACAAAAAAACACACACACACACACAAACACAAAAAATATAAAAATAAAATAAAATAAGATACAAAAACCTTAATGGTTGCATATAGTCATGCTTTAACGTCTATATATCAATCGAAAGAAAAATTAGTTTGGACAACCTAGTTGGGATGCTAGATGCTTTATAATGCGTTAAAAAAAAAAAAAAAAAAATGTCTATCTTTCGATTATCATTACACATGACATGATGGTCCTTAAATTTGACCAAGCCAAATTCATATGAGAAAGCAATAAACATACAACGAAAGGATGCTAATTTAAGGTTTAATTATCCAACAATTTCTTGCTTGGCCCTTGTAGCATCAAAAAAAAAAAAAAAGAGGTCACAATTAAGCCAACAAATTGAAGATCGAACAAGCAAACAGTTGAAAAATTAAGAATACATGTGCTTCACATTAATAGAAGTAATATATGGCATTGTCATCAGAAATTTCCATAAGCCCATAGCCTAAAATCTAAATAGAGATCAGTGGTGAAAAAATAAATCATGTAGACAACCCCAAGTAGTCAAGATGTAAGGATTTGCCAACACGAGTTGAGTTGACCCTGTCTGTATGTTATAGTCTTATAGATGCATAATGTAGGAACACTACCATGTATCTGTTGAATCTAATGAATCGTTAGTACTCTTTTTTACCACTTTATTCAGACCAATGATCAAGGGAAATTCTCTTTGAAGTCCTGACAAGCATAGTGAATCTGCATCTATCTACATATTTATCTCAAATATACATACATATATATATATAGATAGATAGATAGATAGATTGGTATCTTTCTACAAATACTAATATATCAACTCATATGGCCGTGATCAATTCGGGGGTATAAAAATATAAATAAAAATAAACTGCCTTTCAGATAAATGGCCAACTAGCCAAGTAATTCATAGCAGGTGAGACAAGTATCACCTCCATGTCCTCCCCCCACCCCCCTTTTTTTTTTCCGTTCCCCTCATCTTCTTCTTCCCTTGTATTTCTTTTTTCTTGCTTCACTTTAAAAAGAACTTGTAATACACATAATTAAGTAAAAAATAATAATAATAAATGAATGTGGCACTAAATTGACACTAATCTAATTAACATGTAGAGTACCTTCTTGGTGTGGTTGAAGCAATATATCTGCACATGGTACGTATAAATAGGGTAAAGCCTACAGAAAACAATATGGTTAATTTAGCCATAGGAAAAATATTTTAAACAAATGGGAAATCCGACAATGCTACTGCGCTTATTAAACAAAGGGGAAAATATATGATAAAAATTAGCTAGGGAAAAATCTTACTATTGTGATGCTTGTAGTTATCGTTTCTTCCTTTCCTTTTCCAAATTATTAACACTGTTTCAACGTTTTCTATGTAATTGTTTTCACGTAATGATAGAAAATTAGATCTAATAAACCCTGATTATTTTCCAGCCCCCACCAAAACCATAACCCAAATATCGCAAGATATCTCTTAAAGTCCAAGATCACAATGAATAAATCTTCCCCATGATACCAGAAATGATACAGTAACCATGGGTATTTCTTTTTAAAAAAAGGGGCAAAGGATGGTATCAAAGTGGGAAAATGGTGGCATTTTAATTATTGACATTAGCCATCACATGCCAGTATGCCACCATTAAAACCACTTCACAAATGTAAAACAGCTCTCCATATTGTCATACCACAACCAGGTATGGCTTCTTATGAGCAAATAATCCTTCCCCCAAACAAAATTATTAAAAATATTACACCTGATACCATATTCAAATTCCTGACCCACTGATTCAGTACTTACTGAAACCTTTTTTCTTTTTTCTTAATTAAAATAGGACAACAGTCTTACTCGGTGAACATGCAAGCAAGTCTTCTGACCAGATGGCGTAGAGCCGTATATCCTTACAACCGGAACCTCATTCACTTTCGCACCTTCAATAAATTCCATAGTTGAATGAGATACATATTCTGATACACACACATATATATGGAGAGAGAGAGAGAGAGGTCTAAATGAAATGTACTGCTAAAAAAATGTAGAAAAATAAAATTAATTAAATGATCAAAATCTCAGATATCTCAATATCTGTGCCTAATACAACTGTGCAGCTTCTTTGATGTAATTTTCAACTTTCTTGTAAACGAAAACAATATAAAATATACAATTATTCCTTTCATTCTCTGTTATTCTCTTTTCCAAAATTTTCTCAGCAACCAAATGGAGAATAAGCTGAGGTCATCATACTTCAATACTATGAGACTATGACTAAAATCAATTGACAGTTTGACACACACACACAGAGACTAAACAAAAACCAAAGATGAACTCATTTTGAGTTCTGATAAAAAAAAATCCTTCTAACCAGAACCTTATTCACCTTCCCATCTTCAATAACCAGTAATGGCACGTTTGTTTGGACGGAATCCAGGGGAATTGGAATGGAATGAATGCCGGATTCAGTCCAAACAAACGTGCCTTAATTGAATACTATATATAGATATATAGTGTGTGTGTGGGTGTGGAGAAAGTGAGTAAAAACCTATAGTAGAAAAATAAATACATATATGGTATATACAGAGATTGACGAAAGAATCTTAAATAAAGAAACGAACACACACCGATATATGGATAGAGAGAGATGGAATTTTATAATGTGTGTTTAGCACTTAGAAGTACTTGCTTTTCTTTTTGGAGCAAATATCAGGGTAAGATTCTTAATGCACAAAAGCTAAACAAAATCAATGAATACATACATGTGTGAGTGTATATGTGTGTGCATATCTCAGAAATATTTCCCTTTTTTTTAATATCAGGGTAAAATTCTGCTTTCAAAAGCAATAAAAACACTTCCAAGATTCAAACCAAACGATGTCTTCATATAAAAACCTAAACAAAATCAATGAATACATACATAGGTATATATGTACCATCAAGTTCTAATATATACCTTGAAAACTACTGTAACAAATATCAAGGTCTGGAATCGGAGGTGCCATGTAGTAATCGATGGAGACGATTCGGAGGCTGAAAATGTTCAAAGCTGACTGGGAATCCGCCATTGATGTTCTCTGAGTTTGCGGAAGGGCAAAGGATAAGTGAGTGCATCGGGAAACAAATCGGAAGAAGAAGGCGAGGAGGAGCCTTCAACTGGAAGTTTTGGCTTCTGTTTGTGTCTCAGTTTTCAAACTGGAAGTTGCAGAGAGGTTATTGTTCGTATTTCGTAGCGTCCCACCTTTGAATAAGTTTTTTTTCCCTTTTTTTTTTTTTTTTGCTTCTTCAGAAAGCGCTACTAATAATGATGCTTTCACTATAAGTGAAAGCGCATTGTAAAAATGCGTTTTCATTATAATTGAAAGTGCTGTTAGAGCGCTTTCATTTATATAGAAAGCGTTTTTTTGTAGTGCAAAAATAAAAGCGCAATTGAGAACATCGCTTTCCTTTATACCGAACGCATGTTTTAAAAGACGCTTTCTATTAACTAAAAGCGTGCTTTATAAAAGCACTGTCAATTTTTTTTTTTTTTCCCATGTCCCGTTGAAAGATGAATGTAAAAAATGGGAAATTTTGCCGTAACCCCATACTATAATAATTTTTTTACAATTAATTCAAAATCTTTTTAGTTAACGCAATAGGTCATTTTGACCAAATTCATATTAAAATGCCCCTATTACATAGACCTACTAATGTGATCATTTTCTATTGGTCTCCTCTTTAAAAGGTAAATAATTTGAAATCAAATTAAATCCCCTAAAATCAGGCCGAAATAACTGAATAACCCTCATTCCGTGTTTGAGCATAAAAATCACGAACAACAATATCGAACGTTCTCTCATTCTCTCGTTCCCTCCTCCTCAAACCAATCAATTATAATATCGAACATTCTTTCGTTCTCACCTCCTCAAACCAGTCAATTACTCTTCTGAGCAGACATCATATCAAGTTGCGACAAAAGATCGAATAGGCTATGTTCGTTGATTGCTGATTATCTACCGTTGAAATTCAGTTATCAAGTGGTGATATGCCATGGTTCGAAGAAATGGTCAGAATCATGCCCATTTTTTAGGGTTAGATTGTTTTTTGATGATTGGAAAAAAAAAAACCATATGTGAATAAGCTTATTTAAACAACTATGAAGTGGTTTAAAACACTGAAAATCTTAATAGCACCTAAAATCTTCGAGTTAATTCGGTCTAATGCTAACAAAGACTCAATTATTCAGTTAATTTATCCTTTATTATGCAAATGTTCATTTGTATTCATGGTAAAATAAGAGGCTTTTCATGGTAAAAGAAGGGGTTTTGTAATATCAATAAAAAAAATTGATATTTGTTCAAAAAAATCAACTTATTAAGTTGCAAAGTTAACCACAGTATCATAACAGGGTTGATTGAACTAGCCCTCTGTTATGCAACTCCTACAATGCTTGTCAAACCCTTATAATATATTTTAGTTATTAAGTGATTTTATAAAATTGCATAAAAATCTTAAGTGGTGTTTAATTTTTATTTAAAGTTCTCTTAGATTTGTTGCCCATTCTTGCTTAAAACAAGAATTATTTACAGAGAAACTATTGTTTGGCTTTGAAATTCTAACTAGGGATGAGGGGTTGTTTTTTGTTAATGCTATTTAAGCTCGAAACCTCGTTACCAAAAAACAATTAGAGAATTGTGAATGAATTATTAACCTTTGTTTTTTAGACGTTAATCTTTGCTTTTAACCCTTTGGTGGATTTCTTAGTATGTCTTTTGATGGATTCTTTGGGCTAAATAATTGAATTTTACCCAATTTCATCTTATCTCACTGTTAATCGTGTTTGATTCATTTCTTTTTATTTTGCCACTTATTTTCCAGCATCATACAAAAACAATGGATAAGTTATTTTGCCACTTATTTTACTACTTATTAAGTTATGTAGTTGTATTTTTTTTTTTCCAGTTTTCATCAAGTTACTAAGTTACAAAAATACATTTGCGCAGTAGGTCTGTGTATATAAGAAGCTATTAAGAGATATAATTCAATTATTAAGTGATGCTAAACATGATATCAATTAAATAAATGAACAACTCCTAAAGTCATGAAATAACAATGATTTTAGGAATTTCCAAACATGACATGAGTCCAAAAAGGGAAAGACTCCAAAAATCATGAAGTAATCATGATTTAAGGATTTTCCAAATGTGATATGCTTTTCAAATAAAATAATTGTTCCTAAAATCATGAAGTAACCAGATTTTAGGAACAAAAGGAATCTATTAATGTTTATCAAAAAATTGCAAAAGGAAAAACTCCAAATAGTAACAGATACTAATTCATTGAATAACAAGATTTTGCTTTTTGTAAATGGATATTGCTTAATAACATAACGAAGTAAAAAAAACCTATTTCAAAATTAAAGTGAAGAATAGTAGCATATTACTATTTGGTGTCATGTTAGTATGTTACAATCAAATGCTACTAGTTGGGTAAGTAGAATTTAAGACATCCATTTCAATAGATATTGCGTAAAAGACATACCAAAAAAAGTTTCAAAGATAGTGTTGAGAATAGTAACAAAAAGCAGTTTCAAAGTTGGTGTGGAGAATAATAACATTTTACTATTTCTTGTCATGTACTCCATATAATTTAAGATTATCATTTCATGTTTAAAAAGTTTTTACAATTGAATAAAATTCAAATAATAGTAACCTTTTATTGCTTGAAACATTAAAAAAAACACATATATCCGAAACTATAAAATGATGAAACACAAATCAAAAAGAACAAAAAAAAAAATAATTAATATAAAGTAGTGACTAATATGAGGATTAAAAAAACATATTGATGTTGAACAAAAACTTTGAAACACGAACTAGATGAAGAATAACAAAAAGAAAAAGAAAAGAAAAAGTAGAACAAAAAAATCTAGCAAAAACAACAACCTCAATTTCAATCGTGAAAATGTGATGAATATTGAAACTTAAAGATGATGAACATCCAAGTTTAACAATGATGGAGATTGAACTTGATGATGATGGACAACAAAGCTTGCGCAGCATATGAAGAAGGAAGCTTGATGATGATTGAGAACAAAGCTTGCAAAATGGATATCGTTAAAAATTTTTGAATTCAAACACCTACAAAATCAGGCCAAAATCCCGATAAAAAAATATCTTAATCATAGCCATTATAACTGCAAAATTATGATATGGAAAAATTATATCAAACTCAATAAGGTTAATAAGAGAAGTTAAAATACATATATTTTCTCACTGTTAAAAAGGATTGATATGTGAGGTTAATGGGTTAAAAAAAGTTTTGTTGGGGTTAAGTATACTAATTGCTAATTTCCCCTAAAAATGTTTAAAACCAAAACAATTTATGATAGGACACCGAGTAAATTATCTGTTGAAGGCCGTGCTTTTCATTTTGCGGCTTGTCCAATTGAAGGCTGTGCTTTTCATTTCAAACGATGTCGTCCTGTACCTTCTTTCTGGATAATCCCCTGATGGGTTCTACTATTATTTGCCTGTAAACTATGTCGTCACTCACCAGACTTCTCTATAGACTACAGCTCCCCGATGTCAGCAAAAGCTATAGATATACCAGTCATGTATATTTCGAAGTTCAAATCAGTTTGATTTTATCTCTCATTGAGAATCACTGATTTCTCATTCCACGGTATGGCTTTTTAACCCACTTGTTTCCATTCATCTTTCCTCCTCCATTTTTTCTCCCTGTTTGGTTCCCGAGAAAACGGTGGCAAAGGGAGAAGAAGCAAAGAGCTATAAAGAGGGCATACTTCTTCTTGGCTGTAGATTTCTCGGGAAAATTATCTAGTGTGACGGGAGTATACGCCCTCCCCTCACACTCTCACAGAGACCACCCATCACGTGCGATCACGTGAGGGCGTGTCCGTGTGAGGAATGGCGCGTAAGCCCGTTATACGGATACGAACTTTCCTTGTGATATTAAACATATTCCATTTGGGAGTCATAAGTTTATTTGATGATGAGAACATTTGAGGTTTTTGAGTTACTATTTGGGTGTTTGTTCTGGGTCATCCTACAGTAGGAAATTCCAATCAACACAGGGGTGAAGTCCCCCAGTTCTTCGTTGCTTGGCAGGGAAGAGTAGACTCTGCTATATATGTTTCAAATCTCAATTTCACCCTCTATGTTGATTCTAATTTCCAACTGTGACACCATTGACCATTTTCATGTCAATTATTTCAGATTGAATTGTATATCCACATTTCTATCCAATAATATTGATATCCCATTTACAATGTGGGATTATCTCAATAATTTTTTTTTTTTTTTGTCCTTTTTTGTTCAGGTTTAGCTTCTCATGTATATCTATTAATCTATATCATTTCCTTGTGAATTGAGGACTGGTGTGAAATTCTGATTTCCAAGATTGGACCATAGAAATGGGAAGTGTCAATGAAGATAAACTCAGGTTTTGTATCGACAGAGGGGGCACATTCACTGATGTTTACGCCGAAATTCCAGGCCGGGCTGATGGCCAAGTTATGAAACTCTTGTCTGTTGACCCATCAAACTACGATGATGCACCAATTGAAGGAATTCGTAGGATTCTGGAAGAGTTTACTGGGGAGAAAATTCCCCGGACTGCAAAAATCCCGACGAACAAGGATAGAGTGGATAAGGATGGGTACAACTGTGGCGACAAATGCCTGTTGGAGAGGAAAGGAGAAAGGATTGCTTTGTGCGTGACCTGGGGATTCAGGGACCTTTTGCAGATAGGTAACCAAGCTCGCCCCAACATCTTTGACCTCACTGTAGCAAAGCCATCAAATCTTTATGAGGAGATTATAGAGGTTGATGAGAGGATTGAGCTTGTTCTCGACAAGGAAGAAGGGAACCCAGATTCATCATCATTAGTTGTAAAAGGGGTTTCTGGTGAGCTTGTCAAGGTTCTAAAGCCGCTTGATGAAGAAGCTCTGAAGCCTTTGCTGAAAGGTCTGTTAGAGAAAGGGATTAGCTGTCTAGCTGTTGTGTTAATGCATTCCTACACTTACCCACAGCACGAAATATCTGTGGAAAAGTTAGCAGTGAGTTTGGGTTTTAGACATGTATCTCTGTCTTCCGCTTTGACTCCTATGGTTCGAGCTGTTCCCCGGGGTTTAACTGCTACAGTGGATGCATACCTGACTCCAGTTATTAAGGAGTACTTATCAGGTTTCATATCTAGATTTGATGAAGGGAATGGGAAGGTGAATGTTTTGTTCATGCAATCAGATGGAGGACTTGCGCCAGAAAGTAGATTTTCAGGTCACAAAGCAGTTTTGTCAGGTCCTGCAGGTGGGGTAGGTTGGTTACTCACAGACTCTTTTTGGGATTGAAACAGAAAAGCCTCTCATTGGATTCGATATGGGTGGTACATCTACAGATGTGAGCCGTTATGCAGGAAGTTATGAACAAGTTTTAGAAACCCAGATTGCTGGTGCAATAATACAAGCACCTCAGCTTGACATAAACACTGTTGCTGCTGGTGGTGGATCAAAGCTAAAGTTCCAATTTGGAGCTTTTCGGGTTGGACCAGAATCGGTGGGTGCACACCCAGGTCCCGTATGTTATCGGAAAGGAGGGGAATTGGCAGTAACAGATGCTAATTTAATTCTAGGATTTGTTATTCCTGATTATTTCCCATCAATCTTTGGTCCCAATGAAGATCAGCCTCTAGATATAAAGGCAACCAGAGAAGAATTTGAGAAGGTGGCAAAGCAAATAAATTCATATAGAAAGAGCCAGGATCCCTCAGCAAAGGACATGCTAGTGGAAGAGATTGCACTGGGGTTTGTCAATGTTGCTAATGAAACAATGTGCCGTCCAATACGGCAATTAACTGAGATGAAGGGCCATGAGACAAGGAACCATGCCCTTGCTTGCTTTGGAGGTGCTGGGCCTCAACATGCCTGTGCTATTGCTAGGTCATTGGGTATGAAAGAGGTACTAATTCACAGGTTTTGTGGGATATTAAGTGCATATGGAATGGGATTAGCAGATGTCATTGAAGAAGCGCAGGAGCCGTATTCTGCTGTTTATTGCACTGAATCTATCCTGGAGGCTTCTCGTAGGGAAGCTATTTTATTGAAGCAGGCAAAGCAGAAGCTGCAAGAGCAAGGCTTCAGAGAGGAAAGCATTACAACTGAAACATATTTGAATTTGAGGTATGAGGGTACAGATACTGCCATTATGGTGAAAAGACAAATAAACAAAAGTGGGTCGGCATGTGATTATGCTGTTGAATTTGTTAAGTTGTTCCAGCAAGAGTATGGATTCAAACTGCAGAACAGGAACATCCTTATATGTGATGTTAGAGTTCGTGGTATAGGAGTCACTAATATTTTGAAGCCACGACCCTTGGAGCCTGCTTCAGGTACCCCTAAAGTTGAAGCCCATTACAAGGTTTACTTTGGGAATGGGTGGCACAATACACCTTTATTCAAGCTTGAGAATCTGGGTTATGGGCATGTCATGCCTGGTCCTGCAATCATCATGAACGGTAATAGTACTGTGATAGTAGAACCTAACTGCAAAGCTATTATAACCACGTATGGCAACATTCAAAATTGAAATTGAGTCAAGTCTAAGCACTGTAAAGGTGGGAGAAAAATTTGCGGATGTTGTGCAGCTCTCAATATTTAATAACAGGTTTATGGGTATTGCTGAACAGATGGGACGAACCTTACAGAGAACTTCCATATCAACAAATATCAAGGAACGCCTAGATTTCTCCTGTGCTCTCTTTGGTCCTGATGGCGAACTAGTTGCCAATGCTCCCCATATTCCTGTGCACCTAGGAGCCATGTCCAATACTGTTCGGTGGCAACTCAAATACTGGGGCAATAATCTGAATAAAGGAGATGTTTTGGTCACTAATCATCCTTGTGCTGGAGGTAGCCATCTTCCTGATATAACTGTTATTACACCTGTTTTTGATGAAGGGAAAGTGGTATTCTTTGTGGCAAGTAGGGGGCATCATGCAGAAATTGGGGGTATTACTCCTGGAAGCATGCCACCGCTCTCGAAGTCAATATGGGAAGAAGGGGCTGCGATAAAAGCATTCAAGCGTGTGGAAAAGGGTATTTTTCAAGAAGAAGGAATTGTTAAACTTCTCCAATTCCCCTGTTCTGATGAATCAGCTCATAAAATACCTGGAACTCGAAGACTTCAAGATAATTTATCAGATCTTCGAGCACAAGTAGCTGCGAACCAGGGGAATTTTCCTAATCAAAGAGCTCATTGAGCAGTATGGTTTGGACACTGTTCAGGCTTACATGACTTATGTGCAGACTAATGCAGAAGAAGCGGTGAGAGAAATGCTCAAGTCCGTTGCCGCTAGCTTTTCATCCCAGTCATCTAAGTTTGGAGAGAGAGGTGTTGTAACCATTGAAGAAGAGGATTACATGGACGATGGGTCTGTTATTCATCTGAAACTTGATATTGATTCTGATAAAGGGGAAGCAATTTTTGATTTTTGTGGGACCAGCCCGGAAGTTTATGGGAATTGGAATGCACCAGAAGCAGTGACAGCTGCCGCAGTCATATACTGCCTCCGCTGTTTGGTAGATGTTGAAATTCCTCTCAACCAAGGTTGTTTAGCGCCAGTTAAAATCCATATTCCTGTGGGATCATTCCTGTCACCGAGTGATAAGGCTGCTGTCGTGGGAGGTAATGTAGTAACGTCTCAGAGAATAACTGATGTTGTCCTTACTGCGTTTCAGGCCTGTGCTTGTTCTCAGGGCTGTACGAATAATCTCACATTCGGGGATGATACTTTTGGTTATTATGAAACAATTGGAGGTGGGAGTGGAGCTGGTCCCAGCTGGGACGGAACCAGTGGTGTCCAGTGTCACATGACCAATACCCGTATGACTGATCCAGAGATTTTCGAGCAGAGATATCCCGTTCTGTTGCATAAATTTGGACTTAGGGAGAACAGTGGAGGCTCTGGACTTCACAAAGGGGGTGATGGGCTTGTGAGGGAGATAGAATTTCGGCACCCAGTTGTGGTGAGCATTCTTTCAGAGAGGCGTGTTCATGCACCGAGGGGGTTGAAAGGAGGAAAAGATGGGGCTTCGTGGTGTTAATTACCTCATTACGAAAGATAAACGGAAAATTTACCTCGGTGGTAAAAACACAATTGAAGTGCAGCCGGGGGAAATTCTTCAGATTTTAACTCCTGGCGGCGGTGGTTGGGGTTCTCCATGCTGATCTCCTCTGTAGCAAACTTTTGCATGGTGTGTTTGGTATTCGTCCTGGAATCATTCTTGCCAGAATATATCATGTTCTAAATGATCTGAAATCATTGTTGCTGGAATACATAATCTATGAAGCACATGTTTCTATATGATTGAAGCCTGTTTAGATGGATGTATGTATGTATGTATGTATGTACATGTGTTGTGTATTTATAGATGTATGTAAGTCATACGATACTTTTTTGCCACTTCCCTTGTATGAAAGTCGAGGTCCTAATTTCCTCTATAGGGCCGGGGTTTCCTTTAGGGATGTGATGATTTTCTCTGGTGAATAATATTGTGTAATAAATTCTGTTACAGCGAAACATCCGCTATCAAGTTGCAGCTATTGTTTCTGGTGCTTTGAATGACGCAGCTGCGAAGAAGTATGATTTGGAAGGATGGTTTCGTGCATCAAAGACTTGTAGAGAGCTCATGTCCTCTTCAAATTGTACAGACTATCAGTCTAGATGATTAGAAATTTGATACTGAGGAGAAAAAGGTAGGTCTTGTTTACTTGTCATATATTCCTGAGAACTGATATATATTCCTGATTTTAATAAGCCATTATAAACTAGATAAAAGTGAAAACTAGGTATTTATGCATGAAAGCAAGATCGAATTTCCCTAATAAGTCATTCTTTTTTTTTCTTTTTTACATTACTAGAACTTTAGAAGTTTTTTTTTTGGCTAAACGGCATTGATCTAATCTTTTTTGGGATATTTTGAAGTGATCTGAGGGAAGATGAGTGGAAAATGATATACTCTATATTTATTGGAAGGCCCATGATTTCCAATAAAAATCGCAGTAGCCGGTAGGTCAGTTCGTACAGAATGGAATGTCTTGCCTTCCATTGGAAAATTTGCATCGAAAGTGAATGCCATTGCTAGAAAAGGCCATCTCACTTTATAGGAAAATTAAAAGCAAGGATATTGTTATGGTTGGCTGGTTGCACTTATACCTAGATTCAAAGTTGCCTATACCATTTTATTATAGGGAACATAACACATTCTACACATCTCATAATGATAATACATAACATATGCCTCTTCAAAGAAAGTTACACATGCAGTTTTTGAAGTGAAGAATAAAGGAAAATCCTAGTGTGATGGAAAAGAAAATTATAGCCATGGTTAGCGAACTACTTGTTTACCACGAATTCAGGGAAAGGTGTAGTGTTATTTGTGGACCTTCAACTAACAATGATATCATCCTCACCCTGTTATTTTGGTGAATAAAGACGACCATGGTTATAATTATTTTTTTCTGTCTTGCTAGCACAACTCATAGTAAGTTGTAAAGTAAATTACAAAACTATAGAACTGTAAGAATTAAGAATAACTAGGATAAGCTTTAGATTGAGACACTGTTAGGAATTCCCTTGCCAGTAAGTCCACTTTCACTGCTAGGATATAGCAAAGTATATGGCATCTTCACTGGCCCAACCCTGTTCCTTCCATTTCTCTTCACTGTTCATCTTTGTAATTCTTTTCTCAATATCTTCCAGCTTCTTTCCAAACTTGTCAAAGGCTTCCAATGGTGCTGCATCCGATGTCCATTCTGGAGTTGCCCGTTGTCCTAGATAAACCTCGTCTGAAGAATGTGTTGACAAAATTTCTATGAGGGAAATTCCAATGAGGGTCTGCAGCTGTGATGTAATTGTTTTCAAAAACACCTTGTCGGGTTCAGAGCCAAGCTCGACATACTCGGGAGTGTCTGTTTCAGGCATGAACCGACGACTTATTGATGGGCGGTTTGGTAGATAGCCTCCGTAAGGGTATTGTCCAAAGTTGACAGCTGCATGGAGAGCAGAAGCCACCCATATTATAATGGTGCATGTTTCTGTTAGCTCTTTGAGAGTACGCATTTTAGGCCACCAAGGCTCATCTTTCTTATCACCATGACCCTCCTCAGCGCAGTTCTTTCCACCAGTACTGTAGTTCCGAGTCTTTTTGAACCATGTCATCGGTCTTGTAGTAGAAGGAGCAATATTCCTGAACCCATGTTTCAATTGCTGACCAGATTTCAAGCCCATCGACCGCATATGGATAGTCCTCTATTAGTAGGCGAAGACCATGAGGGGATTTTAAATCCTTAACTGCCACTCCTCTGAACAAAACAAAGAGGAACCAGGTTATTTCAATAAGGTCACAACTTTAAAGGCTATCAATTTAATTTATATGTTTAGACCACCATGACAACATTCACCTAAATGGAGTTATTCTCAGTGCTCGAAGAATATATGAATCTTTAATTTGTCACTGTGGTTTAGATTAATGATTTACCTCTTGACTGAGATCGGTGGGAAGTGCCTGTTCAGGAAAAACCCAGTCCTTATAAATTGTGGCTGACATCTCCATTGCATACTTTCCTTGGAAAACCGTATACTCAAGCAGTCCACCAGCATTGATGAGGATCTGTCGAGCTAAAGCATTTATATTCATGGTATCACGGAAGTGTGGATGCAAAAGTTTGTAAATCGGGTGAATCACACTAAGCTGCCTATTTGTTGCAATCACAAATGGCTCAATCGTGGCATGGGTGTGCAACCTGTGTCCAACACAAATTCCTTACTAAATTAGAGCATGAATCTTACTTGAATGTCACAATTAAGCTTTCATAGACAGAGTTATACCAGTGGCTGATGAGCTGATGATAGCCAGAGTCATTTACAGCCACATAAGCTTTAGCCAGCTGCCAAATGGAACCTTCAACTGCCTTGTTCAGCTGGGGTGTACACTTTGCTAACGGCACCAAATTGATCACCCTCCGGATGTGGCAAGCTTAATTCGATTGCTAGTGGCTTCAAAGTTCCATCATCTTTCAGGAAGAAAAGTGTCCTTGTGGCATAAATCCTTATGTTTTTAATTTTGTTTATCCGGTTCACATATGGCATCAATGCATCATGAAGATCCAAAATGAAGAGCTTGTTGTTCTCAATTGCCTATTTAAAAGCATTATTTTCATTGTCATATGGTTTATGGTATAAGAGAATAACTGTGACTAATTGAGAATTTAAGTGTGATGATGGGCTATTTGGTTAAAAAATTTAGTGTGAAAGAAGTGAATTGATGAATATTACCTCATTTATAGTCAACCCATTTAGGCTATTCTCTATGTGCTCTTTGGTTATTGAACTGGTTTGGTTGCCATATACTCCCTGATCTAGCTTGCTTGCCGGAGGGAACTCCTGCAGTCAAAAGAAATTTATTTGTTATTGTATTCAAAGATCATCAACAATAATCCTCTGGCTGTTGAGAAGATGAAGGAAAAGATGTGGCAACTAAATTATGACTCCAAATTTTCTTCGTTTTCAACTATTTTCTCAACCAGAAATGGAGAAAAAGAAATTTGTAACAGCAGCTTTAGTTTACTTGGAGACGACGGATGAGAAGAGGGTTTAATCCTGCGAGCATTTCTCTTGCAAATTCTTCATCAGTCCTCCATGCAGACTTATCCTCTGCTCCATTACAATGAAAACATCTCAATTCCATATACAAAAAAATTAGCATAGCAAAATGTTGAGTGTAGGATAAAGTACTAAAGATGCAAAATTTTCAAGTGAAATCATCACTATGTATGCAATACCTTTAATTACTTGAGGCGTTGGGAATTTGAGGTGTTGTTCACCATCAGTTCGAACAAGTTTCCTGAGAGATTCACAGGGGATGCATTCCCTATTTGTGTTGGGTAGCTCAATACCTCTCCCATAGAGTTTTAGTACATCTTGGAAGGTGTCGAACTCATTAGGGGTGCTGTCACATAAAGCTCCTAGCTCATTAGGAAGAAACTGAAGTATGACTTTCCCACCAGTAGACAGTGAATCCAACAACTTCTGGTGATCGAATCGTTCATCTCTTGGAACATAAATGTTTATGCTGTTCAACAGTGAGAGTCTGCTCTCGAATTTAGGATCTGTAAGATAATTGCAGAAAATTTCAACTGACACTGACAAAAGTAGTTATTAAAATGATGATGACTTCAAAATGACAATGGATGCTTATTTTTTCTTACATGCAACACTTTTGGTGCTGATAGATTTCGGATCCTGAATTATTTGGTGACTCTTTTTGAAATTGTCTTTCAATACTTAGTTTTTGAAATGGAACGAGAAATAAATTTGAATGTCTAACCTGTCTTTGTAGGTGGTCTGCCTGTTCTTCCCCTGCGAGGATAAGGGTACTCAGTAGACCCTCCAAGAACTGGTCGGACATATTTTGTTCCCTTATCTGGCTCTGCCAAGTCATTGTAGTAAGCATAGTCATATACTCGGTCCCATTCTTCAAGCTTCCCAATCCCATTTCCTCTCAAGTTCTTTAGTTCTTCTTCTCTATACTTTCGTAGTGGCACTGGCGTTTGACTTGGAAGATATGTCTGTAACCAATGCAACAAACTTGTTCCTTTAGCAAACAATTCATTGTAAGTTATATTCAGACAATGTATAGAATTTTTGTATTCCATTTTTGTTTGTAAAGCATTTTCCATCTCATAATGTCTTCTTTTGTGGTTTGCCTATCTCATTACATTACCTTATTAGTGAAGAAAACACGATCATAATTGTACTTCTTTGCAGGGTAAACCCAAGAATTGCAGACAAAGTGGATCCGACCATGCCCTGGAACATCTTCAAGTGTAACAGTCTTGAGGTAAAATTCACTGTGATGATTATTTTTTATTATGAATGCCCCTGGAAGTCCTATCTCCTCATCCCAATCAAACTTAACCCTGAATGGTGACTCGTCCTCCTTAAAATGAGTGATTGTTGTAAGCCAATTTTCCAAATATGCTGGCTTTCCAAGTTTTCCTTGCAACCCTTTTACCATGGAGGCAGATCAAGTTCAAAATTAGTGTTATTGTAATTCAGGAATCGATATATATATATATTCGTGACAGAATAAATATATAGAAAACTTGACATTTGCAAAGATATTGTCATTAGTCAATTGGGAAATTTGTAAAATGTGAGGTTACTTATGGCTATAGATAGAATTAAATGATTGAAAAAGGTTCATGGAGCCAACCTTGATGGCTTAACTGGGATTAAGACTTTTTTGAGTTGAGTTTGGGTCACTCTGGACTGACCTGATCATTCATAACTTGAATAGGCCCCTAGTGCTTCAAGTACAAGCCAAGTCAGGCCAAGCTTGGCACTGCCTGATTATATTGAGGTGAAAAAAAAAACACCGCACACAACCTAGTTGATCTTTAAATTGGTAATATCCATAATAACTTCCTTCAAGCTTGTTAAGCTCAATGAACTTTCTAACTTCTCTTGATTTGATTATTGGCCTGGTGCTCAAGTAGGCAGTGGCCTCACTTGAGACCGGGGAATAGTCATGCCAAAGGTTAATACACCCCAAGGCCATAGCCCCAAAAAAAAAAAAAAAAAAAAGAAAAAAAAAAAAAAGACCACAAGTTAATTCTTGGACATGAGCATGGTTTTATAGACATGCTATGATTCCTTGAAGCTGGCTGAATTCGGATGTGGACAAGGTACTCACCCAGAGGTTGATGATGAATTTGGATGGAAATAATACAGAGTATGACGTTATCTCCATAATTTAGTTATGAACTGAAAATTTAAGGAAAATGAACAAAATTTAGCTGTTTTTTTTTTTGGGGGGGTGGGTGGGTGGGGGGTTGATTTAGTCTAGCTATTATAAATTCAAAATATTTGGTGAAATATGGGGAAAGTCATTCTGAATAATTTGGCTTGAAATAGAGTGATTTGGACAAGATAAAAAAGAAGTGCTGGAAATCATTTGACTTGAGAAGCCATAGGAAAATCATATGTCTAAAGAAACCCCACTTGTAATATGTTTCATTTTCAGGTGAGATTGAGATTGTAGAATATTGAAATGTTAGGTTCCCTTTCCCTTTCATCAATTAATAAGACAACCACTAATGACAACTGGTAAAGGTACATCTTAGCAAAAAAAAAAAAAAAAAAAAAAAAACAGGTAAAGGTACACCCCAATTCAAAGAAGGTGACCAATTAAATACTAAACTGTCCAATCATGCAATTGATGAAGAATGTTGATGATGAATGCAAACTTAAATGATATGAATACATCGTAATCCCTAGGTAGCATCTAAGATCAAAATCCGATGGTTAAGATGATCCGATTAAATTTCGGAAATTGACCCCCATATTTTTTATTATTATTTTTTTATAAAGGAAATTGACCCCCTTGCAAGAATGAAGATGTGGGTCATTGATTTTAATGGTCAAGATTCATGCTATGGTTATCAGACACATATAGGGTGGTACTTTTCACTTCAGCTGTAGCCAACTAATCATAAAGAAAAATAATTCTCACCAAAAAGAAAGATAGAGGATTGATTGGAGGGTGTGAGCATAATAAATTAAAGAACTATTGTGTATTTTTTATTCTTTAAAAAGTGAATAAAGAAGTACTATATAATTAATATTTTTATTTTTATTTTTTGAGTCACCCAAAGAGCACAAAAAGAAAAGGGGAATTACAGATATGTCTGGTTAGGGATAAATAATTACAGTTGGTAATCCTTTCTTAGTTAAGTTAGCAGTCATTTACTAGGAAGTCATCAGTAATTTGTATTTAACTGTAATTATTTACTTGTAGCCGGACCCATCTTGACTGGGAGCTTTGGTGGTTGACTCATAGTTGAGAGCCAGCCGGACCCTCTTTAGCCCTCATCTCAAAATATTCTACCCTTACCTTTCCTTTCCTTTCCTTTCCTTTTTGCTTTGTCCCCATTCCTTTCCTTTTTGCTTTGTCATGGATCTCTCTATCTCACATGAACGGTCTGTGATTTTATTTTGATGGACAGGCAAGTCAAGGCCGTGGAAACCAATCAGACTAAAGGGTCAAACTCAAGAAAAACCATGAAATTCTCATTGATTTCCACGGCCTTAATTTGTCTATCGTTATGCTAACGTACAACATCACAAGGCAATCAAGTTTAAACGACGCCGTTTAAGTTGATTTGCTTTGTATCCATCCAACAGGTAAATATTTTTCTCCTACCAGCATGACAAAATAATTAAGAAATAAAGAACTCACCTGGGTCACCATTACCAGCACTGATGAGTTGCAGAGAAACCCCCTTTCCTAGCAACTCATGACCCCAATCGAGAGCCGCCGCATGGATGCTTGTCAACCCCAAAACATTCTTCTTCTTCATCAACACAACTGTTCCTTCAATCTTCTTGCACTCGCCACCCTTCCCATATTTTACCCTCTTGTTGCTTCCATTTTCGCCGGCGATCGGTTCGAAAGCTGTTTTAGACATCTCTTTCCTTCAGCTACAAGGCAAAGAGTATGAAGGAGAATTTAAGCTGTAAGAATGTTTGTTAACTTTTCTTGAATGGTAAGATGAGGTTGGAGAGGGTGTATTTATAGGGGGCCAAGATGGGGTTGTAACTGAGAAGGTTCACTTGTTCATATGGGACTTTCCTAATTCCTTTCTTTTAAAAGACTTCAGCAGAAGACTCATTATTTTATCTTTACATGGAATTTCTCATCTTGTATGGGCATGTGATGGGGACTCAATCCTAATCACTAATAAGCAAGGAGGTTGCAATACACGCGCGCAGAAGAACGTGTATTGTGGTTTCAAAAATAGGGGATTGTTTATTGTTATGATGATGAGTAGGAAAAAAAAAACAAATGGAGGTTTGTGGTTTGTGATTTGTGAAGCTGACACACCACTACTTGGATTTTGCCGAGAAATTGCAGTATCATTTTCTTAACTTTTACTCAAAAATACAAAGTATTTTCTATTTTGTTTTCAAGTAATTTGACCTCCGCATGTTTGGAATATTATTTGACCTGAACGATATTAATGTAAATGTTGATTTTATGAATATATTTACCATATGTTGTTGAATTAAAAATACTGGCTCAATTATATGAGCATTTTCGTCCTAAAAATATTGAGTAGGTCATATGCGTTGCAAGTGACCATTTTCTTGAACTTTAGTAGGGTCAAAGTATTTGAAAACAAAATAGGGGTGTAAAGCGTTTTCAAGTGAAAGTTGAAGTAGTAAAATTTTTATTTCCCTTTTACTCTGTATTTTTTTTCAACAAGATACCAAACTCTTGGCATGACAAATCGAATAGATGTAAGGTCACACTCCATTCCACATCTATTACCACATAGGATTACTTTGGTGGTGATAGCCCCAAGAGGGAGTGAGAAATCAAACCAACCCATGACTACCTGCTTTTTGGGACATAAGTTCCAAGTTCCACTCGTCTGCTCCTTGGGGTTATTTAGATTTCACTAATTAATCATGTAAAATCGATCAATTTGCAATGGACAGGGTGGTTAAATTTGAGAGTTAAAACTCATCTGTTTTGCCTTATTGCTCATTTGTTTTGCTGTAGGAGAGGGTTGAATTAATTACTTTATTTATTTATTTATTTTGTGTTGTTTGATTCCGATTTGTAAAGTGATTCCGCATTCAGTATATAAGCCCACCAACTGTTTGATAAAATTCCGAAATGGGTACACACCCAAAAAAGCTCTAAACTTAAATTCAAACACATTTCATCCATCATCAAATTCTTGTAGAATTTCTTGTGTACTAAGTCTACAAAGGAGCAAATATCAGTACTTGAAGCAAAGCACAACTGCATATACCTACATGTATGAAGATACAAAGCTTTTCTATGAGTTGAGTCAATTATGCTGCAGATAAGGAAAAGTGAAGGCATAAATAGCTTTTTGTTGGGGCTTTTGCTCCTTGCCTCCCATGTTGTCAAATGCTGTAGAACCTTTCTTATGCTAGCCATGCATCACGAAAACCATATGGAAGAGAGCCCAGCTTTACATGTGGATGAAAGTTAATTATGCTGCAAATAGTCCTAATTTGCTCAAGAAGTCCGCGTGCAATGCACGTGCGCGCTACTAGTAATGTAAAATGGAAGGAGAAGAATGATATGCTTTTCTTATGGGGAATATAAAAAACACCATCTTTTACCTCAAAAAGACTCAATTCATACGATACACTCTTGGGGAATATAAAAAACACCATCTTTTACCTCAAAAAGACTCAATTCATACAATACATGGCATAATACGTAACACACACCTCCTAAAAAAAATGCTTCCACATTCATTTATTATAAGTGAAGAACAAAGGAAAATCCTAGGTCTCTTAAATAATGCTTCCACATTCATTTATTCTTAAGTGAAGAACAAAGGAAAATCCTAATATGACGAGAAAAAGAAAATAACAGTCACGACAACCACATGTCCACCATGAATTTGGGGGAGGTGTGATGTTATCTATGGACCTCAATTAACAATTTCATCATCCCCACCCTAAACTTATGGTGAATAAAGAGGCTACCATGATTGTAGTTATTTTTGGCTGTCTTACTCAGAACTGAAATAACTACCTTACTAGGACAAGCTTTAAATGGAGACACTGTTGGGAATTCCTTTACCAGTAAGTCCAGTTTCACTGCTAGGATAGAGCAATGTGTATGGCACCTTCACTGGCCCATTCCTGTTCCTCAACTTCTCATCACTGTTCCTCTCCATAATTCTTTCCTCAATCTTCTTTAGCTTTTCTTTAAACTTCTCAAAGGCTTTCAGTGGTTTTTCATCCGATGTCCAGCCGAGAGTTCTCTGTCCTAGATAAACCTCATCAGAAGAATGTGTTGACAAAATTTCTATGAGGGAAATGCCAATGAGGGTCTGCAGCTGGGCTGTAATTGTTTTGAAGAACACCTTCTCGAATTCAGTGTCGAGCTTGTTATACTCTTCACTGCCTTGTTCAGGCAACAACTGGCGGCTTATTGTTGGCCGGTTTGGCAGGTACCCTGCGTAAGGGTATTGTCCAAAGTTAACAGCTGCGTGGAGAGCAGAAGCCACCCAGATGATTATTGTGCATGTTTTGGTTAGGTCTTGAACAGTCTCCATTTTAGGCCACCAAGGCTCATCTTTCTTGTCACCATGACCCTCCTCGCGTAGTTCTTTCCACCAAAGCTGAACTTCCTGGTCATTTTGAACCAGTTCATCGGCCTTGTAGTAGAAGGAGCAATAATCCTGAACCCATGTTTCAATTGCTGACCAGATTTCGAGCCCATCAACAGCATATGGATAGTCCTCTATTAGTAGACGAAGACCTTGACGGGATTCTGAATCCTCAACTGCAATTCCTCTGAACAAAACAAAGGGGTATCTTGTTATTTCAATAAGGATCACAATTTTAAAGGCTTCCATTGTAATATGTTTAGACCATTGTGACCACATTCACGACTTTAAGGGAATAAGGGATACTCATTGCATGTTATTTCAATGATTTACCTCTTGATTAGATCAGCGGGAAGTGCTTGGTCAGGCAAAACCCAGTTCTTATAGACTGCAGCCGACATTTCCATTGCATACTTTGCTGGAAAAACTGTCAACTCGAGCACTCCGCCAGCATTGATGAGGGTTTGCCTAGCTAATGCATTTATATGCATGGTATCGCGGAAGTGAGGATGCAGAAGTTTGTAAATCGGGTGTACCACGCTTAGTTGCCTATTTGTTGCAATCACAAATGGCTCCATCACTGCATGTGTGTTCAACCTGTGTCCAACATAAAATCAGTATTGATTTAGAGTTTAAACCAACCTTACACCTCAGAGTTAAGCTTTCATTGGCAGAGTTCATACCAGTGGCTGATGAGCTGATGATAGCCAGAGTCATTTACAGCAACATAAGCTTTAGCCAGCTGCCAAATGGAACCATCCACTCCTTGTTCAGCTGGTGTGTACACTTCGCTAACAGGACCAAATCGATCACCCCCACGATGTGGCAAGCTCAATTCAATTGCCAGTGGCTTCAGAGTTCCGTTGTCTTTCAAGAAGAGGAGGGTCCTTGTGGCATAAGTCTGTGTGGTTGTAGTGTTTATCCGCCTCAGATATGGCATTAGTGTATCATGGTGATCCAAAACGAAGAGCCTGTTGTTCTTGATTGCCTTACATGAAACATAATTTTCAGTTTCTAAGCCTCTGTTTGGATGTCAGAAAAATGATCAAAATTGCCTAAAGAGGGAATCTGTTTGTAGATGATTTGAAGTACTTTTTTTTTTTTTTTCCTTTCCCTCCAACTTTCTGAGATCCAACTGAGCCTAAGCTTTATGGTATAAGAAAATAATCGGTTTATTGACATCATGGGTTCAATAATGAACTTGATTGGTTGAAATAGTGTCAACGAAGTGAATTGATGAATTCTACCTCATCTATAGTCAACAATCTTTTCTTCCATTCTGGCTTTATGGACCCATACAGGTTTTTCTCTATGTCCTTTTTGGTTATCGTACTAGTTTGATTGCCATACACTTCAGGATCTAGCTTGCTTGCCGGGGGAAATTCCTGCAGTTAAAACAAATTTACTAGTTATTATCCTTTGGATGCAGAGATGACAATGGAAAAGAAAGGAATATTTGGAAACCAAAATTTAAGATTCCAAATTTTCTTTTGTTTTCATCTACTTTCTTGGCAACTAGTGGAGCATAAGAAAATTTTCAATGGCAGCTTTAGTTTACTTGGAGACGACGGATGAACACAGGGTGTACTCCCGCGAGCATTTCTCTTGCAAATTCTTTATCAGTCCTCCACTGCAGACTTATCCTCTGCTTCCCATACAGTAGAAAACTCACAATTATATATATAACTGTTCATTTTAAACAAAATGGGCTGGCTTTATAGACATGGGTACAATACCTTTGATTACTTGAGGCATTGGAAATTTGAGGTATTTTTCTCTAAAATCTTTAACAAGTTTCCTGAGCTCTTTACAGGAGAGGTGTTTCCAAATGTCCTTGAGTAGATGGCTTTCGGGCATCTCAATACCTCCTTGGTAGAGTTCTAGTACGTGTTGGAAGTCCCTGAACTCATTGCAGGGGATGGAGTCTATGGCATGGGGAATAAATTGAACTTGCCACTTTTAGTCCAAAAGATAGTACATATTTCAACTTCTCGGGATCGAATCGTTCATCTCTTGGACATAAATTTCCAAGATCTCAATAGGTGCTAGCCTGCTCTCATATCTAGGATCTGCCAAAAAAAAAGGTTTCAAGGACATTAACAACAAATTCAGAATTGAAATAGGCATAAATTTGGAATGTCTAACCATTCTTCGATGGTTTTCGGCCTGTTCTTCCCCTACGAGGATAAGGGTACTCAGGTGGATCCTCCCAAAACTGGGCGCAGATATCCTGTTTTATCTTTCTCATCTCCCAAATCATTGTAGTAAGCATAGTCGTATACGCGGTCCCATTTTTCGAGCTCTCCACTTCCAGTTCCTCTCAAAATCAGTAGCTCTTCTGCTCTATACTTTTGCAGTGCCACCGGCATTTGACTTGGAAGAAATGTCTGCAGACAATGTAAAAAAACTTGTTCCCTTCAGCAAACACTTCATATATTTTGGATCCTTGTATTAGTCACAATATTTGTGTAGGCTCTGTGTGATTCCTTTTCTATTGTAAAATCATTTTCCTATCTCATAATGCATGCATATTACCCATCTCCTCTCTCACACACACACACACATATATATATTGCTAGACGAGGAGTATCCCAAGCCATTACGCTAGACATATATTTGATTACCTTACTAGTGAAGAAAACACGATGGTATTTGTAACGGTCAACCGGGTATACCCAAGAATTGCAATCAAAGTAGATGCGACCTTGCCCTGGAACATCTTCAAGTGTGACATTCTTGAGGTAAAATTTCCTGTGATGATGATTTTTTATTATGAATGCCCCTGGAACTCCTATCTCCTCATCCCAGTCGAACGTAACCTTGTATTCTGAGTCACCATCGGAGTCTTTCAATTTTTCTGCCTTTCCAAGTTTTCCTAGTCACCACCATGTTCAAAATTAGTTCTACTTTATTACACAACTGATTATATATATTAAGCTGACATGTTATATATATTAAACTGACATGTCCAAGCTGCATTCACTATTTGAGAAATTAGCTATTTAAGAACTCCGTGTGTTATGCGTGCGTGAAGCAAAATGAGAACGTGGCTCATTTCACTTTGCAATGACCATCAAATCAAGGCAGTGATGTGGTCAAACCCAAAAGACCATAAATTTTCATTTAACGGCCTTCATTTACCTATATCCTTAATTCCCCGATATCAACAAATGGGTATCATTACTCAACAAATGAAATGAAGAGAAAATCATTAGACTATCATTACTCGACCTAATAATATCATTGTCTAACAACATGACAAGATAATTAAAAAGCAATGAATTCACCAGGGTCACCATGTTCAGCACTAATGAGTTGCAGAGTGACTCCATCGTCTAACAACTCACGTATCCTTTCGAAAATATTCTTCTTCATCACCAACACCACTGTTCCTGTGATCTTCTTGCCTTCACCAAGCAATAATCTTTGCTTCTTAGTACTTCCATTTTTGCTTGCGTTCTCGTCCAAGTCCCTTTTAGGCATCTTTTTCTTCAACACAGGAAAGCAAAGAATATGAAAGAGTGTTGTAAGAAAGTTTGATTTGTTAGAGTGATGAGAAAAGGTTGAAGGTATATATGGGCAGAGTTATGCTATTGTAACATCCTGTCGTATAGCAAAATCATATTGCTTATAAATTTTTCCTTGAATCCAAAAGAAAATCCTTTGGGGGTTAATCATAAAATATTTTTCTAAAATTTTTAGGACAAAAAAAAATTGCACCAAAAGGGACTCTATGCATCCGAATACACCTAGCTGTACTTAGCTTGCGGTGAAACCCAGTAAAATTTTCATAGATTTTGGATAATTATAGAATAAAATACGAAATGTACAAAATTTCGGGAAGCCATGGATGCAACTGCAAGCTTTCCAAATCACTGCTCAACCACAGTTATGAACAGGAAGTGATTCTTACCAAAATCTCCAAGTGAAATGCTCAAACAACCCTCCTGTATGGTGTTTCTCTCTCTAGAATTTCCTCTCTTTTTCTTTCACTTTCTCTCCTTTTCTCTCCCTTTCAGGGTGGATTGACACTCCATGATCTGAGATTTGCACTCCTATTTTTATAGTGTGAATTGCATGGGAGCAATTCAGCGTTCGTTGGACACCGATTAATCCTTCATGCAAATATAAAATCATGTTTTTTCTCTTAAAGCTCCACCTCATTGCCACCATGTGAATTCTCTGTCATATGGCATGTGATTTTTTATTTTATATTTTTCTCACATGCTGTCTATGGCATGTGATTTCTCTGTCTGAATGTTTGCCACCTATTTTAAGCTCTTACCAGGCAGCTTATTGTGCTGCCACCTCACTCTGTATTCTGTCACATACGGTTGGTCACTTTGTACTATTAATTTGGAGTTGGTCACTTTGTAATAATTTGGAGGCGTGGTCTAATTTGAATGGTGAAACCCAGCAGTAATTCATATTTTCTGCCAAGAAATTGAAAAAGTTAGGTTGAAAAAAACAAAAAGTAGTGAGTTTGATCTTCTTATCAACTTCATCAGCTGGATGTTCTACTTCGGAAATTTTGGTAAAATTTGTGAGAACTGAAACCAAATACCTTAAATAAAAAATTTTTTAAAAAAAAGAAGAAAAAAGCACCATCTGAGGCTCTATCTTCCCATTCACATCTCCTCACACAAGATACTAAGAAGGTGTTGAGGAAAATCGTTACACTAAAATTTTTTTTTTTGATAACGTGAAAAACCTTGCGACAAAGCTCGGGCCAAGGGATTTCATACCATTTTCCACTATAATTCTGAGTACAATCCACAAGAATCCAAGGGCACTTAATTATATTTATCATGCTTTTCATAATCAACTTTACATCCTTCGATAAGAAATTTCTTCGCCGATAATATGATGGATTAGTAGTATTCTCTTTACTTATTGAGTGAGTAATTTCGAGTTTAAACTTATAAAAAAAGCATTGATACTTATTTGATGATATCTGGGGGTTCAAAAGTAAAGGTAAATTCTATGGATTGTCCAAAAAAAAAAAAAAAAAAATTCAAAATCTTCTTTCTTAATTAATTAAGCGCTATAGTTTCCATTTATCTCCCATCTGACCGTCTCCAAACAAACTGACTTGGAGATAATGAACCGCGAAAGGCTATTACAATAAATTTTTAACAAAAATAGTCCCCGGCCTCTCCCCCAACAACAGTCTTGAGTGTCTAACCCATAATATACTAGGGTCCCTACTTCTTCATCAGCTTTAATATGCATTACAAGGGGCAGGAATCTGTCCCCAATCAGCAGACCTTCCGAGACACTGCCATGCTCAACAGTACTCCACATCTTTTACCACATAGGATAAGTTTGGCAGGCGATGGCCACGAGAGGGAATGAGAAGTCAGACCAAGCCATGCCCTTTTGCTTCTTGGTAGATAAATTCCAGGTTCCACTCGTTACTCCTCGGGGTTCTTTATATTACACTAATTAATCATGTAAAATTCAGTTGCCTTATTACTGATTTGTTTTGCTCTGTTTTGCTTTACTGCTCATTTGTTTTGCTCTGTATGAAAGGGTTGAATTTATTAATTTGTTTATTTTTGTGTTGTTTGATTCCGATTTAGGAACTGATTCCGCATTCAGTATATAAGCCCACCAACTGTTTGATAAATTCCGAAATGGGTTCACACCCGAAAGCTCTATAGTTACATTAAACGCATTTCATCCATCATCAAATTCTACAGTGTAGAATTTCTTGTGGACTTAGTTTAAAAAGGAACAGATATCAGTACTTGAAGCAAAGCACAATTGCATATACCTAGATGTATAAAGATACGAAGTTTTTCTATGAGTAGAGTTGATTATAGATAAGGAAAAGTAAAGGCATTAATAGCTTCTTTTTTTGGAGCTTTTGCACCTTGCCTTTACATGTTGTCAAATGCTGTAAAACCTTTCTGATGCTAGCCATGCCTCACTAAAGGCATATGAAAGGGAGCTAGCCCAGCTTTATGTGTGGATGGAAGTTAATTATGCTGCAGATAGTCCTTTTTTTTTTTTGTCCCTTAAGAGTCAGCGCACAATGCACGTCCAGTGGCAACTAGTAATGTCAAAATGGAAGGAAGAATGATATGCTTTTCTTATATGGAATATAAAACACCATCTTTTACCTCAAAGTCTCAATTCATACAATACATCTGATAATACATAACACATAACTCCTAAAACATGCTTCCACATTCATTTATTGTAAGTGAAGAACAAAGGAAAATCCTAGTCTGATGAGAAAAGAAACTTATGGTCATGACAACCACTTATCCACCATGAATTTGGGGGAGCTGTGATGTCATCGGTGGACCCCAATTAATAATTTCATCACCCCATCCTAAACTTATGGTGAATAAAGAGGCTACCATAGTCATAGTTATTTTTGTCTGTCTTGCTAGCATTACTCGGAACTGAAATAACTATCTTACTAGGACAAGCTTTAGATTGAGACACTGTTGGGAATTCCTTTGCCAGGTAAGTCCACTTTCACTGGTAGGATAGAGCAAAGTATATTTCATCTTCACTGGCCCAACCCTATTCTTCAACTTCTCATCTTCGTTCCTCTCCGTAATTCTTTTCTCAATCTTGTTCAGCTCATTTCCAAACTTCTCGAAGGCTTTCAACGCTTTTTCATTTGATGTCCATCCAGGAGCTCGTTGTCCTAGATAAACCTCATCCGAAGAATGTGTCGATAAAATTTCTATAAGGGAAATGCCAATGAGGGTCTGCAGCTGGGATGTAATTGTTTTGAAGAACACCTTTTCGAATTCGGAGTTGAGCTTGCTATACTCAACACTGCCTTCTTCAGGCAACAACTGACGGCTTATTGTTGGACGGTTTGGTAGGTAGCCTGCATAAGGGTATTGTCCAAAGTTAACAGCTGCATGGAGGGCAGAAGCCACCCATATGATTATTGTGCATGTTTCTGTTAGCGCTTTGAAAGTCTGCATTTTAGGCCACCAAGGCTCATCTTTCTTGTCACCATGACCCTCCTCGCGTAGTTCTTTCCACCAGGACTGGAGTTCTAAGTCATTCTGAACTGTTTCATTGGTCTTGTAGTAGAAAGAGCAATATTCCTCAACCCATGTTTCTATCGCTGACCAGATTTCAAGCCCATCAACAGCAAATGGATAGTCCTCTATTAGTAGGCGAACACCATGACGGGCTTTTGAATCCTCAACTGCCATTCCTCTGAACAAAGCAAAGGGTAGCATGTTATTTCAATAAAATCACAACCTCAAGGGATAGCAACTTTAGACCATTGTTACAACATTCACAACTTCGAGGGATAGCATATTTATTGGCTATGTTACTTGAATCTTCTAATTCATCCCAAAGTACCCATGTCAACAGGACATGACAAGGGTGTGGGTACTATTGTCGGACACTTTAAAATAGTGGAAGAATCCTTGAAAAGCATACAACTCAGACACCTGAACACACACCTGCACCCAACACCCATACTCAAATGGAACTATGGTTTAGCTAGGCTTAATGATTTACCTCTTGATGAGATCGGCAGGAAGTGCTTGATCAGGAAAAATCCAGTTCTTATAAACTGCGGCTGACATTTCCATGGAGTACTTTGCTGGAAAAAGCGTATGCTCGAGTGCTCCCCCAGCATTGACAAGGACCTGCCGAGCTAATGCATTTACATGCATGGTATCACGGAAGTGAGGATGCAAGAGTTTGTAAATCGGGTGAAGCACACTTAGCTGCCTATTTGTTGCAATCACAAATGGCTCCATCACTGCATGTGTATTCAACCTGTGTCCCACATCAATT
Source organism: Liquidambar formosana (assembly GCA_039720395.1). Lineage (NCBI taxonomy): Eukaryota > Viridiplantae > Streptophyta > Magnoliopsida > Saxifragales > Altingiaceae > Liquidambar > Liquidambar formosana. Next base: position 51,935,820 of record CM077820.1, on the reverse strand, counting down.
CCGTATCAAATTAGAGCCCAAATCTTATTCACTTAGTCCCAATTAATTTCCGTATCAAATTAGTGCATGTTTCTGTTAGCGCTTTGAAAGTCTGCATTTTAGGCCACCAAGGCTCATCTTTCTTGTCACCATGACCCTCCTCGCGTAGTTCTTTCCACCAGGACTGGAGTTCTAAGTCATTCTGAACTGTTTCATTGGTCTTGTAGTAGAAAGAGCAATATTCCTCAACCCATGTTTCTATCGCTGACCAGATTTCAAGCCCATCAACAGCAAATGGATAGTCCTCTATTAGTAGGCGAACACCATGACGGGCTTTTGAATCCTCAACTGCCATTCCTCTGAACAAAGCAAAGGGTAGCATGTTATTTCAATAAAATCACAACCTCAAGGGATAGCAACTTTAGACCATTGTTACAACATTCACAACTTCGAGGGATAGCATATTTATTGGCTATGTTACTTGAATCTTCTAATTCATCCCAAAGTACCCATGTCAACAGGACGTGACAAGGGTGTGGGTACTATTGTCGGACACTTTAAAATAGTGGAAGAATCCTTGAAAAGCATACAACTCAGACACCTGAACACACACCTGCACCCAACACCCATACTCAAATGGAACTATGGTTTAGCTAGGCTTAATGATTTACCTCTTGATGAGATCGGCAGGAAGTGCTTGATCAGGAAAAATCCAGTTCTTATAAACTGCGGCTGACATTTCCATGGAGTACTTTGCTGGAAAAAGCGTATGCTCGAGTGCTCCCCCAGCATTGACAAGGACCTGCCGAGCTAATGCATTTACATGCATGGTATCACGGAAGTGAGGATGCAAGAGTTTGTAAATCGGGTGAAGCACACTTAGCTGCCTATTTGTTGCAATCACAAATGGCTCCATCACTGCATGTGTATTCAACCTGTGTCCCACATCAATTCCGTATCAAATTAGAGCCCAAATCTTATTCACTTAGTCCCAATTAATTTAGTTTTCATTGACAGAGTTATATATACCAGTGGCTGATGAGCTGATGGTAGCTAGAGTCATTTACGGCAACATAAGCTTTAGCCAGCTGCCAAATGGAACCTTCTACGCCATCTTCAGCTGGTGTGTATACTTCGCTAACAGGACCAAATTTATCACTGCCCTGGTGTGGCAAGCTTAATTCGATTGCCAGTGGCTTTAAAGTCCCATCGTCTTTCAGGAAGAGAAGTGTCCTTGTGGCGTAAGTCTTTATGTGATCAATGTTGTTTATCTTCCTCAGGTATGGCATAAATGTATCATGGTGATCCAAAATGAAGAGCCTGTTGTTCTCCATTGCCTATTTAGAAGCAAAATTTTCAAAAGTATATGGTTTATGGTAGAAGAGAATAATTGGCTATTTGAGATTTGTAAGTAAGATGATAGACTATTTGGTTTGAAAATTTTAGTGTGAAAGAAGTGAATTGGAGAGTAGTACCTCATTTATAGTCAGCCCATTGAGGTTATTCTCTATGTGTTCTTTGGTTATTGAACTGGTTTGGTTGCCATATTTTTTCTGATCTAGCTTGCTTGCTGGAGGGAACTCCTGCAGTTAAAAAAGAAATTTAGTAATTATTGTAAGTGTAGGTCAAAACCATAAACCTCTAGCTGTCAAGGAGATGAAGGATGATAAAAAGAAAAATTGGCAACAAATGGAGCATGGGAAAATTGGTGATGACAGGTTTAGTTTACTTGGAGACTGGCGAATGACAACAGGGTTTAATCCAGCAAGCATTTCTCTTGCGAATTCTTCGTCAGTCCTCCATGCAGACGTATCCTCTGCTCAATCCAATATAATGGAAAACTCTCACAATTATATATAAGAAACATTAAACAATCCAAGTTGCTAAACGTAGAATAAGGTTAATTCACAAAATATCCATAAAAAGTGTTGGTAGAAGTGTCTATTTCAGACAAAAATGGTTGCTCAATTTAGAGATGCATGTATACACTACCATTGATCACTTGAGGCACTGGAAAATTGAGGTTTTCACCACCAATTCCAACAAGTTTCTTGATACTTTCGCAGAGGACATGTTCCCTGCTAGTTGTGTGGAGTAATGGGCCATCGCACAGCTCATGAATACCTCTTCCATAGAGTTTTAGTACGTTTTGGAAGGTATCGAACTCATTAGGGGTGCTATCACACAAACCTTGGAGCTCCTTGGAAAGGAATTGAACTATGGCTTGTGCACCATAAGATAGGGACTCTGACATCTTCGATTGATCAATTCGTTCATCTCTTGGAACATACAGTTTTAATATCTTACTAAGCGGTAGCCTGCTCTCGTAACTGAGATCTGCAAAAAATTTCAAATTGACAATTTATTATATATAAATGATTCTTTTTCCATTACATGCAACACTATCGACTATTGGTGCTGCTGATAAGAATCCTGAGTTTTTTGGGTAACCCTTTTTTGAGACTCACGTTCAACACCGATGTTTTTAGAATTGAACTGGAAATAAATTTTGACAGTCTAACCTCCTTTCTGTGATGATTCTCGGCCTGTTCTTCCCCTACGAGGATAAGGATACATAGCGGATCCTCCCAGAACTGGGTGGACATATCCTGATTTATCTTTCTTATCTCCCAAATCATTGTAGTATGCGTAGTCGTATACGCGGTCCCATTCTTTAAGCTTTCCTGTTCCATTTCCCCTCAACTTGACTAGTTCTTCTTTTCTATACTTTTGTAGTGCCACTGGCGTTTCCCTTGGAAGATATGTCTGTAACCAACCAATTTAATGAACTTGTTCCCTTAGCAAACAACTAATGTCTTTTGAATTCCTTATGTTTGTAAGCATTTTCCATATCATAATGTATGCATTTGCCTATCTCCTCTCTCTCTCTTTCACACACACACACACACACACACTTAAATATATATATATATAATACCTGATTAGTGAAGAAAACACGATCGTCTTTGTATTTCTCAGCCGGGTAAACCCAAGAATTGCAGTCAAAGTGGATCTTACTGTGCCCTGGAACATCTTCAAGTGTGACAGTCTGAAGGTAAAATTCACTGTGATTCTTATTTTTTATTATGAATGCCCCTGGAACTCCCATCTCCTCATCCCATTTAAATGAAATCGTGAATACTGACTCATCCTCCTCAGATTTCTTCAAATATGCTGGCTCTCCGAGTTTTCCTAGGCACATTATGTTCAAAATTAGTTTTACTTCAATTTAATTTACTAACTAATCATAATATATAGGGTTAGGATCAGGGGATAATTTTTATACTCCTACAAGGTTTTTAACACAATTCATAAGCCCATTCTCTGAGAAATTAACTTATGTAAAAAATTACGGTAAAAAATTGTGTCCTCTAATCTTGAACCATATATATTTAGTGAGGGCTGATCATGTGCAGGCCGGGCCGGATATCCCGCACATGATCAAAGCTGTATACTCCGTATTTAGTAAAGGAAGATATATATAGATAGACATTTGCAAATATATTGTTATTGGTCAATCGGAAAATTTGCAAAATGCAAGGTTACTTTGACTCTAGATGGGACTAAATGACTGAGGACAAATCACTGTAGCCAACCTCAAGGAATTGGGATTAAGACTTTTTTAGTTGTGTTGATTCACTTATGGATTAACCTGACCATTCATAACTTGGAATAAGCCTCACTACCTTTGTGTCATGTCAGGCCCACACACGTGCACTGACACACAAAATCACAGTGCGATTGTCACGCTAACCCAATTGGATTAGCATTCCTCTTTACTTGTTTATTTTGAAGAGTGAATATAGAAATACTTGAGTCGCCCAAAAAACACAATAAGAAAATGCCTATTTGACTGGGAACTTTGGTGATTGACTATTCATAGTAGACAGAATGACAGCCAGGAACTCTGTGGCCTCAGTCTGAAAATATTATGCACTTTCCATTATAGTAACAGAACTATCATATTATGATGCAGAAGTGTGTGTGTAACAAGATCAAATTAGTTTAAACGATACCATTTTAGTTTATTTGCTTTGTATTCACAAGATAATTAAGAAGTAAATAACTCACCATTAACAGCACTAATGAGTTGCAAAGAGATTCCTTGTCCGAAAAACCCAAGAAACCAGTCAACAGGATTAATCTTCTTCTTCATCCACACTACTTTTCCTTTGATCGTCTTGCATCCACCACCCACCTCATTTTTTTTCTTCTTGTTACTTGCACTTTCGCCCGTTTTTTTCGTCAAAAACCCTTTTAGGCGGCATCTCTTTCTTCAACAGCTAAAGCAAAGAATAGGAAGGAGCTAGTGGTAAGAAAGGGAGTTTTGTGAGGAAGTTTGTTTTGTTGAGTGATGAAGAAAAGTTGAAGGTATATATAGGCAAAGATTATGGTATAACTGAGAACCTTCACTGGTTCATGTGGGACTTAATTTCTATTTATAATCTTTTAGAAGACTTTGGTAGAAGACTTGATTATTTTATCTTATATGCACTGCGGTTTTAGATCTTGTAATTAAGGGTATGATAGTGACTCTCCAACCGTAGCTAATTAAGGAACGTGTGATGAGCACATTTCTTGTTGTATAAAAAGTAAGGGATTGTTGTGACTAAGAGCAAGAAAATGGAGGATTGCAAAGTTGGCAAGCCACCATTGAACTTCCCATTTTCTAATGCAGCCGGCCACCAGTCGGGTTTATCCTAAACATTCACTCATGTGGAGTGTCGGTGGCTTTATTCATGTTGTAGGAGATTATTTAAGGATGAAGATTTGACTACTCTTGCTGATATTAAATAAGGGAAAAACAAAAAAAAACAAAACAAAACTTAATGTGGAGTGGGGAGGGAATGGTGAGCTTTATCTTTTTGTGAACTATATTTGTCATGCTCTTAATAATCAAATTCGCATCCTTCACAAGGAATTCTCTTCAAATTCTGGCTTCTCCTTAGCTAAGCGCTATAGCTTCCATTTTATGAACCATATAATTTTTCTTCAAACTTACATAGTGATTGGTTTATATGTTTAACTAATTCATCAAAATTTAATTTAATTTAAATTAATCCTTACTCTATCTAACGTTCCTTTCGTTTTTGATACTAGAAATATTAAAATTAATTAGAATCAAGAGAACTAGCAGCCTTGGGATTTAAATTTAATTTACTACCTTTTTATACAGTCCATTTCTCTCCGCTAGTGGTGAGTTGAGGACACATTTATGGGTGGAATGTAGGGGTGCTCACAGCCTCACAGTTATTGAAGAGTTAATGGGAGCAAGTAATTGCCGCGGCTATGAACGAAATCACAATAATATTGCCCTTTCATTGGATGGCATTGGAGGAATGAGGTTATTAATTTTACCATATTTGAGGTACAAGAATATTTATACTGAGATGAGTCCACTCCGAGGGCAAACAGGTTTTTTTTCTCATTTAATTGTGCTAGAATACTGCACTTCAAGTATTAAAATAGTTGCCCACATTTAAATTATCTCATTTATATTATATTTAAGGTTGTGTTTGGGAAGGAATGTGGAAAAAAAAAAATGGAATTTTTAAAATGGTGGGATTTTCAAAGTTACAGAATTTGTACTCGGAAGTTTTAGGCTCTATTTGGTGCATGGATTTTATCAAGGAAAAAAAATAATATATGAGGAATTGTACTTTTTTTATTTGGTTGCAAAAGAAAATTAGTAAAAGAACAATAATTGAAATAATTTTGACTTGATATGATACCATCTTTTCCTTTTATTTTCTTTCCTTTGTATTTTTTTTCCCTTCCCCTTTTTTTTCCATGGTGAAATCTACTAACCAAATAGAGGGTTAAGGTTTCTTTTTTAAAAAAAATTTCTAAAAGTCTGGGATTTTTAGACGAAATTTTGAAATCTTATTCTTTAAAAGATGGAATTTGAAAATTTTCACATAAGTAGATGAAATTTATAGACAGAATTTGACTCCCAAATTCTAAGTTAAAGTTATGACTAAAACTTTAGAAATTTCAGCTTTACTCTCCGCCTGCTAAATGGCAAAAAAATTGCTTGATGATTATCTCCATATTAGGTTATTTGGAGACCGTTGGATGATAGAGAAATTGATGATTTGATGGAACAAAAATGCTATAATATTTATATATGTAGGGTCAGGATCATGAGACAACATTTTTGTATAAATTTTTTTTTATAATAACCTTATTTTGTTCATTTCTCTTCCATCTAATGGTCTCCATAGTCCAAGCAAAAACAACTTGGAAATAATTGTTCACTAATTTTCTTACCATTAGATGGGAGAGAAATGAACGGCACAAGGTTATTGTAAAAATTTTCATTTAAAAACCCCCATCCTAACCCAAATATAATATTATTCTTTATATATATATATATATATAGAGAGAGAGAGAGATAGAGAGAGAGAGGATGATGATCAAGTAAGCACGTGATGATATAACTTATATCAACACCAGTATTGGGAGTTGTACCTTGTGCATTAGTGGGGTATGAGATACATTGGATCAATGTAATGTAAGGGATGCAATCCCCAATGCATGGTGCTGATATAACTTGTAGCAACACGTGCTGATAGGAACATAACAGATATATATATATATATATATATATTGCCGAACAATAGGAGAACACACACTCACATGCACATGCACCGCATCCACATAGAGTCGAAACCAAAACCGCTGCAAACCTCACACTCTTACTAAGATGAGAAATGCCATTAAACCTAATGATCATTTTCAATGACAAATTTTCATTCAAGTGGGAATTCTTCACTCTTGGTTTGGCTACAACAAAGAGACGAGATTGTATAATTGTATCTTCAAGTGGGAATTCTTTAATCTTGGTTTAGCTACAAGAAAGAGAAGAGGCCGGTTAGGGATGGCAATATACGCCCCGATTTGACCCATTCAACGGAAAAAAGTAGGGATGGCAATATACGCCCCGATTTGACCCATTCAACGGAAAAAAGACCGTTTTTATCCCCTAGAATCGGTGAATGCCATTCTTGTATATTTCTCTGTTTTGATTAAACCACTCCTATAATCTGTTTGTTTGATTCTTACAATCAGTAAGAACACACATTTTACATGTTTATAATATTGTAATGATTATATCTATATAATAGGATAGTTGTTGGTAATGTTTCTTTCCCGTAGTGTATAATATTGACTTTAGCTTTCTTTCCTTAGTTTTCTTTTATGTGTTTCATGTTTTAAAAAAAAAAAAAAAAAAAAAAAAAAAAAATTCCTGAAGTTCCTGTTTCTACTGAGTGTAGAGTTGTGTTAATGGTATCAGAGCGTCAGTATTAGGAATTAATAGTTTTTATTATAGTCTGTTTGAGCCTGTTATTAGCTTATTTATTCTTGTTTATTTGTTAAGTGTTTTAATTGCTAGTTAGTTATTTTGATTTATCTGCAAACCTTAAGACAACCTTGAATAGGGAGTACCGAGGCCTTGACTTTGTTGAAAGGTAGCCAGTTGAGCTTGTGTCCTTTCGTTTGAGTCGGCAACTTTGTAGGAAAACCTAGTCATGGAAGATTTAGGGTGCGTAGGTAAGAAAAATAATCAAACTAATGATTATAAACATTTAGCACATGTACAAGACAAAGACGCTAATATAGGCAATATTAGCAGAACATTAAATTATGTCGTTGATAATCTATCTGGTATGTTTAGTAAATTAGTAAATATTGAGAAAAATCAAGAAAAAATATATGATAAAGTTAATATGATAAGTGAAATCCAGAATATAGACCTAAAGGATGAAACAAAAAGTTTAATCCAAAGTCTAGAAAATAATCTGAAAAACAATTCAGATAATGTTTTAGTACTAAAAGAAAGTACTAGTGAAGAAATTCCAAGATTATATTTTGGAACAGAAATTATGATGTTTAAAACTGATAAACATCGAAAAGATTTTGAAGCTATCAAAGAAATTTTAGAATATTGGAAAACCCGATATATTAAAGAAGAAAATTACGATGAACGTAATAAACTTCTAAAACAGATGCAAGACTTATATTCAGCAAATGAAAAATTAATGACTGAATATAATTATGACTTAGCCCTTCAACTAGAAGAGTCAAGTGAATCAGATAAAGAATCTGATATAACTTTTCTGCCAAACAGTGTTCAAGAAAAAAGTTCAGATGACGAGCCAGAACCAGAAGGTAGAAAATTTGGCCTGTCATCAAGTGATAACAATACTGGAAGTACAAGCAGTACTTCCGTTGATGAAGAAATAATCATTGAAAAAGAAAACAATGATGATAATAATAATGACCCTCAAGACTCTAAAAAAAGAAAAGAGATTGAGACGGATGAAGAAGAAAAACTAATTCCTAGAGGTCAAAGGTATAATTTTGAATCACCTATATTCGATGTCTATGATGACATTGATGATGATGACCCAATGCAAATTGAAGATTTAAAACCTTTAAAAGATGAAGGTTCTACATCAGAACCTACACCCACAACAAGCATAAGGACTGATTTAAATAAAATCAATGTCACCACTGGAGGAGTTTATCTCGACTTAAAAAATGTCGAATTTAAAAATTATGATCAAGCATTAAGAGAATGGGCACAATCAATGTCTATTGTCATTAATACATATAAAAGTAGTTGGTCTAAAGAAAGATTTTTAGACTACATCTGTGCAACTCTCCAAGGAGATTGCTTAAATTTCCTTAGAAGATGGGAAGCTTCTGATGAAGGTAAACATGAGAAAGCTAGTTTACTTAATGAATTTAATTCATTTGATAAAATATTAAATGAATTTGCACAAATTCTAAGAAGAGAATTTTGTGGAATTAAATTTGAAGAACAGGAGGAAATTTACAATGAGTATATGCTAACAAAATGCAGAATATGCAATATTTGTGAATTTAAATCCTTTGCAAAATTTTATCAGGAATATTATCATAAACTTAACCCGCCAAAAACTGAGTTTTGGTTAAGTCAATTTTTCCATAAATTACCCTCACCATGGGATGAACTTTGTAATGATGGATATAAAGAATTCTTGAGTAGTTCTAATGGTGGAAAAGACACGTTAGGAGCAAGAATTCAATATGCAGAAAGAATTGTAACTAAACACTGCATAACACAAAAAGCTGTTAAGCAAGTGAAAAATCAACTTAATGATAAATGTTGTAGCAAAGTAATGCGACAACAATGGGAATTTGGTTGTAAAAAATCAACCCCTTATAAGAAAAAGAGAAAATTTAGAAAATATAAATTTGTCAAATGGAAAGGTAAAAAACCTAATCCTAATAAGAAATATGTTAGAAAAAGAAAGAATAATAGAAATACTACATTTAGAAGAAAATCTAAATGTAAATGTTATATTTGCAATGAAGAAGGTCATATAGCACCACAATGTCCTAAGAAAGGAAAGAGTGGTAAACAGATGATAAAATTTCTAGAAGAAAAACAATTAGAAATTTTAGTTGGAGAAGAAGTCTCTGACAATGATTCTATAATATATGAGGTTCAATCAGAATCTGAAACTGAAAGTGAAAGTGAAGAAGAATCAGACATGATTTTCATGATGTCTGAAAGGAATGAAAATAAAGAAATCTTTGAAGCTATTCCAAACGAGGAATTACAACTCATAAAATTAGGAGATGTCATAGGTGAAGAAGCATCTATAGACGAATCTAATTTTGAGAAATTTAATAAAATCAAAGAAGTTAAAAAAGAAGAGCTTTACCAAATATCAAAATTTAATATTTGGCAAGCGAGATTATTTGAGCAATTTAGTGGTAATACATCTGCTAAAGCTACTGAGGATGAATCGATAGAAATCCCTCTATTCGATAAATATAAAATTAAAAGACTTAAACAAAAGCATCCAAAGATTCGATATATTCATATCGGAATAATTCAAATAGAAATTACAGCTCTATTTAGAGTAGGATTAGACACTCCTATTCTAGTAGTAGTCTTGGATAAAAGATTTGAAGACCCTATTAAAGCATTAATAGGTGGAATACAATCAAATCTTGTTTATGGACAAGTTTGGTTTAAAATAAAACCAAATTATTTTATATCTATAGAAGATCCAAATATTTGTGACACGATAAAAATTCGTATCCAAACTAAAGGAATTGATATGAAGAAAAATAGTTATAATTTATCAGTTCAGTGGAAAGCAATTCATGAACTAACAAATTTTACTAAAACTTCAATTAAAGAAATTGATAGAAATATGATCGAATTATTCGAACCACGAGTATTCGACACTGAAATTCAACCAAGATTAATAAATTGGAAAGATTTGGAAATACCAAAAAGCTGGTTAATAAAAGAGTTTACAGAAAATCCTAAGCCAAAATTCTATAAACCAATAGAATTTCAAGCATCAGGAAATAGTCTTTATTTTACTGATAATCGCCGGAATAATATAAAATTATTAGACGATGCATCAACATCAACATCTAAAAAAGATGAACAAGATGAAAAAGGAAAATCAATTGCAATAAAAAATGTGCAAATACCTATACTTCCAGGTACAACCTACCTTGAAGAACAAAAATCTGTAGTATTTCAACAGATTAAAATTGATGGTAAATATCCAGAACAATTAATCTTTAGCTACCAACAAGGTAAGAAAAGATATATGTATGTTCTCGGAAAGTTTAATTTCAAAAACTATAAACCATATGTTTTGTCTATCCTGTTAGATACCGGAGCAACAACCAGTGCTGCTAGGTATAATGCTTTACCTGAGCATCTATGGATAAAAATGAAAAATCCAATAGCTGCAAGAGGTATTGATGGAAATGAAACTTTAATCATTCTCAAAGCTAAAAATGTTACGCTTTGGTTAGGAGATAAAAAATTCTCTATCCCTAAAATACTTTGTTTCCCCGATATGCATGGTGATGTGATATTAGGAAATAATTTTATTGAAAATTATATGCCTTTTATTGTCAATCGTGACCATGTTATTCTAACTTGTAAACAAGAACCTGTTAGAATTCCTCTTTTGCAACATCATAAACATGTTTGTGAAAAAGGATTTGCGCCAGTCAAGCGTGGTGATATGACACCTATAATTAAATCTTTAGATGAAAAACATTGGATTTATAAAAAATTACATCCAAACTTTTCTGAAGACCCATTAAAACTTTGGGAAAAATCTCCAAGGTTTTGTGAATTAAAACTCATTGATTCTAATAAAATAATTAGAGTTAAGCCAATGGTCTATACTAAAAAAGATATAGATGAATTTGAAATTCAACTTGAAGAATTATTAAAGAAAGGATTAATTGAAGAAACAAGAAGTCCACATTCTAGTCCCGCCTTTATGGTAATGAACCATAATGAGATAAAACGAGGAAAAGCTAGAATGGTAATCAATTATAAAAGATTAAACCAAAATCTTGAATTTGATGGATATTTTATTCCTAGAAAAGATGTTCTAGTTAAACAGACTATGAACTCTAAATGGTTTAGCAAATTTGATTGCAAATCAGGCTTTTGGCAAGTAAAGCTTACTGATGAGTCAAAACCATTGACTGCTTTTAGTGCACCATATGGACATTACCAATGGACGGTTATGCCATTTGGAATTTGTAATGCACCACAAATATTTCAAAGATGGATGGACAACATGTTCAAACATCTTCATAAATTTTGCCTAGTATATATTGATGATGTTTTAATATTCTCTAAAACCAGAGAAGAACATAAAAAGCATCTTGAAATTGTATCAGACATATTCCTAAAACATGGAATAATTCTAAGTCCCAAGAAAATGGAAATAGAAAAAGAAGAGATTGAATATTTAGGAGTTATTTTAAATCAATCAGGTATGCAACTCCAAAACCATATCATTGTGAAAATAAGAGATTTTCCAAATGAGATAACAACTCTCAAAGAACTGCAGAGTTTTTTAGGTTTATTAAATTATGGAAGAAAATTTGTAAAGAATTTATCCAAAAAGGAAAAACCTTTAATTGAAAAACTTAAGAATCTTCCTAAAAAAGGAAATTCAGATGTAAAAATAATATGGACTAAAGAAGACTCAAATTTAGTTCAAGAAATTAAAAATATGTTTAAAGATACCCCAAAGGTTTATTTTCCAAAAGAAAATGAACAATTAATTCTAGAAACCGATGCTAGTGATGAATTTTGGGGAGCAGTTTTAAAAGCAATCCCAGAAAATTCTAAACAAGAAGAAATAATTGTTCATTTTCTAAACAATTAATTTTAGAATTTTCTGGGATTGCTTTTAAAACTGCTCCCCAAAATTCATCACTAGCATCGGTTTCTAGAATTAATTGTTCATTTTCTTTTGGAAAATAAACCTTTGGGGTATCTTTAAACATATTTTTAATTTCTTGAACTAAATTTGAGTCTTCTTTAGTCCATATTATTTTTACATCTGAATTTCCTTTTTTAGGAAGATTCTTAAGTTTTTCAATTAAAGGTTTTTCCTTTTTGGATAAATTCTTTACAAATTTTCTTCCATAATTTAATAAACCTAAAAAACTCTGCAGTTCTTTGAGAGTTGTTATCTCATTTGGAAAATCTCTTATTTTCACAATGATATGGTTTTGGAGTTGCATACCTGATTGATTTAAAATAACTCCTAAATATTCAATCTCTTCTTTTTCTATTTCCATTTTCTTGGGACTTAGAATTATTCCATGTTTTAGGAATATGTCTGATACAATTTCAAGATGCTTTTTATGTTCTTCTCTGGTTTTAGAGAATATTAAAACATCATCAATATATACTAGGCAAAATTTATGAAGATGTTTGAACATGTTGTCCATCCATCTTTGAAATATTTGTGGTGCATTACAAATTCCAAATGGCATAACCGTCCATTGGTAATGTCCATATGGTGCACTAAAAGCAGTCAATGGTTTTGACTCATCAGTAAGCTTTACTTGCCAAAAGCCTGATTTGCAATCAAATTTGCTAAACCATTTAGAGTTCATAGTCTGTTTAACTAGAACATCTTTTCTAGGAATAAAATATCCATCAAATTCAAGATTTTGGTTTAATCTTTTATAATTGATTACCATTCTAGCTTTTCCTCGTTTTATCTCATTATGGTTCATTACCATAAAGGCGGGACTAGAATGTGGACTTCTTGTTTCTTCAATTAATCCTTTCTTTAATAATTCTTCAAGTTGAATTTCAAATTCATCTATATCTTTTTTAGTATAGACCATTGGCTTAACTCTAATTATTTTATTAGAATCAATGAGTTTTAATTCACAAAACCTTGGAGATTTTTCCCAAAGTTTTAATGGGTCTTCAGAAAAGTTTGGATGTAATTTTTTATAAATCCAATGTTTTTCATCTAAAGATTTAATTATAGGTGTCATATCACCACGCTTGACTGGCGCAAATCCTTTTTCACAAACATGTTTATGATGTTGCAAAAGAGGAATTCTAACAAGTTCTTGTTTACAAGTTAGAATAACATGGTCACGATTGACAATAAAAGGCATATAATTTTCAATAAAATTATTTCCTAATATCACATCACCATGCATATCGGGGAAACAAAGTATTTTAGGGATAGAGAATTTTTTATCTCCTAACCAAAGCGTAACATTTTTAGCTTTGAGAATGATTAAAGTTTCATTTCCATCAATACCTCTTGCAGCTATTGGATTTTTCATTTTTATCCATAGATGCTCAGGTAAAGCATTATACCTAGCAGCACTGGTTGTTGCTCCGGTATCTAACAGGATAGACAAAACATATGGTTTATAGTTTTTGAAATTAAACTTTCCGAGAACATACATATATCTTTTCTTACCTTGTTGGTAGCTAAAGATTAATTGTTCTGGATATTTACCATCAATTTTAATCTGTTGAAATACTACAGATTTTTGTTCTTCAAGGTAGGTTGTACCTGGAAGTATAGGTATTTGCACATTTTTTATTGCAATTGATTTTCCTTTTTCATCTTGTTCATCTTTTTTAGATGTTGATGTTGATGCATCGTCTAATAATTTTATATTATTCCGGCGATTATCAGTAAAATAAAGACTATTTCCTGATGCTTGAAATTCTATTGGTTTATAGAATTTTGGCTTAGGATTTTCTGTAAACTCTTTTATTAACCAGCTTTTTGGTATTTCCAAATCTTTCCAATTTATTAATCTTGGTTGAATTTCAGTGTCGAATACTCGTGGTTCGAATAATTCGATCATATTTCTATCAATTTCTTTAATTGAAGTTTTAGTAAAATTTGTTAGTTCATGAATTGCTTTCCACTGAACTGATAAATTATAACTATTTTTCTTCATATCAATTCCTTTAGTTTGGATACGAATTTTTATCGTGTCACAAATATTTGGATCTTCTATAGATATAAAATAATTTGGTTTTATTTTAAACCAAACTTGTCCATAAACAAGATTTGATTGTATTCCACCTATTAATGCTTTAATAGGGTCTTCAAATCTTTTATCCAAGACTACTACTAGAATAGGAGTGTCTAATCCTACTCTAAATAGAGCTGTAATTTCTATTTGAATTATTCCGATATGAATATATCGAATCTTTGGATGCTTTTGTTTAAGTCTTTTAATTTTATATTTATCGAATAGAGGGATTTCTATCGATTCATCCTCAGTAGCTTTAGCAGATGTATTACCACTAAATTGCTCAAATAATCTCGCTTGCCAAATATTAAATTTTGATATTTGGTAAAGCTCTTCTTTTTTAACTTCTTTGATTTTATTAAATTTCTCAAAATTAGATTCGTCTATAGATGCTTCTTCACCTATGACATCTCCTAATTTTATGAGTTGTAATTCCTCGTTTGGAATAGCTTCAAAGATTTCTTTATTTTCATTCCTTTCAGACATCATGAAAATCATGTCTGATTCTTCTTCACTTTCACTTTCAGTTTCAGATTCTGATTGAACCTCATATATTATAGAATCATTGTCAGAGACTTCTTCTCCAACTAAAATTTCTAATTGTTTTTCTTCTAGAAATTTTATCATCTGTTTACCACTCTTTCCTTTCTTAGGACATTGTGGTGCTATATGACCTTCTTCATTGCAAATATAACATTTACATTTAGATTTTCTTCTAAATGTAGTATTTCTATTATTCTTTCTTTTTCTAACATATTTCTTATTAGGATTAGGTTTTTTACCTTTCCATTTGACAAATTTATATTTTCTAAATTTTCTCTTTTTCTTATAAGGGGTTGATTTTTTACAACCAAATTCCCATTGTTGTCGCATTACTTTGCTACAACATTTATCATTAAGTTGATTTTTCACTTGCTTAACAGCTTTTTGTGTTATGCAGTGTTTAGTTACAATTCTTTCTGCATATTGAATTCTTGCTCCTAACGTGTCTTTTCCACCATTAGAACTACTCAAGAATTCTTTATATCCATCATTACAAAGTTTATCCCATGGTGAGGGTAATTTATAGAAAAATTGACTTAACCAAAACTCAGTTTTTGGCGGGTTAAGTTTATGATAATATTCCTGATAAAATTTTGCAAAGGATTTAAATTCACAAATATTGCATATTCTGCATTTTGTTAGCATATACTCATTGTAAATTTCCTCCTGTTCTTCAAATTTAATTCCACAAAATTCTCTTCTTAGAATTTGTGCAAATTCATTTAATATTTTATCAAATGAATTAAATTCATTAAGTAAACTAGCTTTCTCATGTTTACCTTCATCAGAAACTTCCCATCTTCTAAGGAAATTTAAGCAATCTCCTTGGAGAGTTGCACAGATGTAGTCTAAAAATCTTTCTTTAGACCAACTACTTTTATATGTATTAATGACAATAGACATTGATTGTGCCCATTCTCTTAATGCTTGATCATAATTTTTAAATTCGACATTTTTTAAGTCGAGATAAACTCCTCCAGTGGTGACATTGATTTTATTTAAATCAGTCCTTATGCTTGTTGTGGGTGTAGGTTCTGATGTAGAACCTTCATCTTTTAAAGGTTTTAAATCTTCAATTTGCATTGGGTCATCATCATCAATGTCATCATAGACATCGAATATAGGTGATTCAAAATTATACCTTTGACCTCTAGGAATTAGTTTTTCTTCTTCATCCGTCTCAATCTCTTTTCTTTTTTTAGAGTCTTGAGGGTCATTATTATTATCATCATTGTTTTCTTTTTCAATGATTATTTCTTCATCAACTGAAGTACTGCTTGTACTTCCAGTATTGTTATCACTTGATGACAGGCCAAATTTTCTACCTTCTGGTTCTGGCTCGTCATCTGAACTTTCTTCTTGAACACTGTTTGGCATAAAAGTTATATCAGATTCTTTATCTGATTCACTTGACTCTTCTAGTTGAAGGGCTAAGTCATAATTATATTCAGTCATTAATTTTTCATTTGCTGAATATAAGTCTTGCATCTGTTTTAGAAGTTTATTACGTTCATCGTAATTTTCTTCTTTAATATATCGGGTTTTCCAATATTCTAAAATTTCTTTGATAGCTTCAAAATCTTTTCGATGTTTATCAGTTTTAAACATCATAATTTCTGTTCCAAAATATAATCTTGGAATTTCTTCACTAGTACTTTCTTTTAGTACTAAAACATTATCTGAATTGTTTTTCAGATTATTTTCTAGACTTTGGATTAAACTTTTTGTTTCATCCTTTAGGTCTATATTCTGGATTTCACTTATCATATTAACTTTATCATATATTTTTTCTTGATTTTTCTCAATATTTACTAATTTACTAAACATACCAGATAGATTATCAACGACATAATTTAATGTTCTGCTAATATTGCCTATATTAGCGTCTTTGTCTTGTACATGTGCTAAATGTTTATAATCATTAGTTTGATTATTTTTCTTACCTACGCACCCTAAATCTTCCATGACTAGGTTTTCCTACAAAGTTGCCGACTCAAACGAAAGGACACAAGCTCAACTGGCTACCTTTCAACAAAGTCAAGGCCTCGGTACTCCCTATTCAAGGTTGTCTTAAGGTTTGCAGATAAATCAAAATAACTAACTAGCAATTAAAACACTTAACAAATAAACAAGAATAAATAAGCTAATAACAGGCTCAAACAGACTATAATAAAAACTATTAATTCCTAATACTGACGCTCTGATACCATTAACACAACTCTACACTCAGTAGAAACAGGAACTTCAGGAATTTTTTTTTTTTTAAAACATGAAACACATGAAAGAAAACTAAGGAAAGAAAGCTAAAGTCAATATTATACACTACGGGAAAGAAACATTACCAACAACTATCCTATTATATAGATATAATCATTACAATATTATAAGCATGTAAAATGTGTGTTCTTACTGATTGTAAGAATCAAACAAACAGATTATAGGAGTGGTTTAATCAAAACAGAGAAATATACAAGAATGGCATTCACCGATTCTAGGGGATAAAAACGGTCTTTTTTCCGTTGAATGGGTCAAATCGGGGTGTATATTGCCATCCCTAAGGCCGGTGGGAGAGTTGTATTCTAAGTGATACGTAGGGTATTGTAGGGTAGTTGAATGAATTGTATATATTTTTTTTATTATTTTTCTGTATGTAAATAAAGGTTGTTGTATGTGAACGCAGAATTTAAAAAATCAATGGAATTGAAATGACAGGATTCCTTGAGATTTGTCACGTACCAGGATGTGAGAATTCCCGGGACAATAACCAATAGAAAATGCTGAAATTAATTGCCAACATGTGATCAGCTTTAATAATTAACTAGTTTTAGAACCCGTGCTATGCACGGATTTATTTATAAAAAATAATATTATTAGCAAATTATAATTTTAACAGAATAGTTATTCTCTAATATAGTATGTTAATTAAATTTAAAAGATATAGACAAAAATAAATTAAATAATTCAATCAAAATAATTTTTAGTGTGATATTAGCGTAATGTATATGACACACAATTTAATTATACTCCCGAAAAAAACAAATTATTTTGAAAAACAATAAAATTTAATAGTAGAAGTTTGTAAGAAATGAAAGAATTGACATGTTATGATATTTTGTAGAAAAAGATTTAGATTTTCAAGAGCTTAGTGCATCCCATGATCATGGTTTTAACATATTGTTATATACCAAAGTAAATATAGTCATTGAAGGTGTCTTGAAATCTGACTATGCAAATTGTAAAATGCATGACAACGATGAATCTTGGCATTTCATAAGGGTTTTAATTGGGTTTTACATAGAGAGAAAAGCTAGGGGAAAAATATCAAAAAATTGTTTGAGATTATAATATAAAAAGATGAGAAAAAAGTCTATATTGAGAAAAAGAATAAGAGAAAAAGATAAAAGGGGAAGAAAATAAGAGAAAACATAAATCTTTTCAACTTTATATAATTAACCACATAGAAGAATTATGATTACAATAGGTGTCTTCTTTTTTTTTTTTTTTTTTTTTTGGTTCTGCGTCGAAGGCAAATCAGGAGAATTTGAAAATTCTGCCGTATCGTGTGTTCTTTTTTAATTCTCATTTCCTCTATTTGTTTCTTTTTTTAATTGTAACTATTTATAGTTTTATACATTCAGTTTTTAGGAGGGGAAATGAATAGGCATAAAGAAAATGGAGAAATATAATACAGTTTACCAAGTTTGGGTTGAACATTGTACAATATGAATTTTCTAATTCTCCCATGTAAAAACATAGACATATACAATGAACACTAAACGTCAATTTACCTCTACCGTGTGAAAAAGAGGGAAAAAAAAAATTTACCTTTTGGTGACCACTTCTCAGATTAATACCAAATAAATAACATTAGTAGTCTTTTTGAAGTACCTATACAGTCAATTTGTTGCAAATTGACAGACAATATTTCTTATTTGGTATTAAGTTAGAAAGTGATCATTAAAAAAATAGTTTTCCCAGAAGTCGCTAAAAAGAACTTTTTGAAAAAACTTACGTTTTAGTGACTACTTCCCAACTTAATATGAAACAATGGAAATTAATTGTCATTTTGGTGGACATTTACAGTCAATTTGTAGCAAGTTGATAGATTTATATCCTTTTTTGGTATTAGGTTGGAAAACTGTTACTAATCAGTAATTTTTCCAAAAAATTTGTCTCCCTTGTATCACATTGTTTCAGCACGTGAATTTAAAAAAAAAGAAAAAGAAAAATTTTTTATGTTGGCACGTGGCCTTTAACAATATAACCATTCCTCCATTTTAGATATATATATAATAGATAGCATTAATAGGAGTAGGAATTTGTCCCTTATCAGCGACCACCCAGACAATGCCAATATGCCATTCTCACATTTGCGTAAGGCAACTTCAACCTTAGGCCTTAGCTGTTACTTAGAGGCTATGTTTGTTTGGTTGGAATGGAATAAGTGGGAATGAAATTTGATTCCATCTTTAAAATAATCTAAAATGGAATAAGATCGAAATAAACATTACAGAATGAATATCACTACAATCCACTATTATTGTTTGATTCTATTCTCATCTAATTACCTCATCCAAACATGTTGTTTGGAATGAATTGGAATGTGATTCTATTCCATCCATTCCATTCCAACCAAACAAACATGGCCAGAGTGTGTTTGGGAACTTCAAAAAGTAGATCAGATTGGGTCTGATTCATAATTGTTATATGATTTTTAAATAAATCAAATCACAGTTGGTTTGAAAAAAAAAAAACTGTGTTTATGCCTTATTTTTAAAATAAAACTGAACTGATTAGCAGAAAAAAGAGATTTACCAAACAGTGTGAAATCAAAATTGCCTAGACTTATCCTTAATTGGTCAAGTTTTTAGGTTTGCCAAGCAGTCCCTTAGTTTGGACAATTAGATTGGTGAAAAATAATTACAGCTTGTGCTCATAGTTACTTAAGTTAGTAGTCATTTATTGAGAAATTAGTAATAATCTATATTAAACTGTAATTATTTTTTGGTGACTCGACCAATCTAAAATTTCCCTATTTTTAAATTGTATAATATTATTAAATAAACTTAGGTCTATGTAGACTTTAAGATAATTCGCTAGATGACATTGTGGGGATGGCTCCTCTTGTCTTTTCTTGGCCTGATTTGTGGATCTAACCTAAATGTGTGAAGTCAATTCAAGTCCAACCCAAACCATCCCGCGCAAGGGAGGTAGTTGTCAAACCTAGCAAGGTTGAAAAGTCTACATGTCTACCCCAGATCAACTAACTTCATTCAATATAGGTGATTGACTTGAGATTTGGATTGAGTTTGAACTTGCATGCTTGTTAAATCAGTCATCGGTTAGATTTATTTTATATTAATTAATACAGAATAGATAATAATCTTACCGATGGTCATGGAATTAGTTGAATAAAAAATTTAAATACCCATTATCTAAATAGAAAAGAAAAAGAAAAGTTGAACAAGAGAGTTAGGCTATCAAGGCAGTATTTTTATTGCCTTGCAATAAGGGGTGCTTAATTAGTATTTTTCTATTTAAAATCAACCAATGGATACATTAAGGTCATATTTGTTTATTTGGAATGAAATGAAATCATATTTTAATTCATTCTAAACAGCATGCTTAGATGAGATAATTTGAATGAGAATTAAATCAAATAACGTGTTTAGACAGTTATTTCAAATAAATTTCCATTCTAAACTATTTTAAGCATAGAATTAGATATCTTTTCCATACATTCCATTCCAACTAAACAAACCTGCCCTAAGTGTCTATTTTAAGAATTTAGAAATGCTATATTTTGAATCTCTATTGCAATTTGTTATGATGATACCGATTTTCTTAAATAGCCCCCATTCACTACGATGGACTTCTTTACAAAAATAGGTGCGAAATAAAATGAAACAATTTGATTTTTGTAGGGCATTTATACAAGCCCAAAGAAATTTTTTGTTTAAGTGTTCCATTTGACCATTTAAAGTTTTTGTTTTTTGTTATTTGTTTAAATAAAAACAAGACTGTAATTAACTAAAAAGTCTACTAAATGACATAATTTAGAAAAAAACCTTTATTTATTTATTTATAAATTGGTTCAAAATTCAAACAAAAGTTTTCTGGAAAGCATCGTGGTTAATTTTTATGAAATTTTTTAAATGTGTTTTATAAAATCTTAAAAAAAATTAAAATAAATAGAAATGTAAAGAAAGTTGAGCGTCGGCGAAGCCGTGGCCGGAAAAAGGTACAATATGCCAATATGGTAACGGAGAGAGAGAGCTGGCTTTGTTTTCATTATAGATTTCTCACCGGGGGAGCTTTCATCGTAGCATTTTCTCTTCTCTGAAATTTGGGGTGAGCTCATCAATCTCCTTAACCGTAGGCTGTACCGCACCGGAGGTGCGTTTTCCTTTTCTCAATCTTTAAGGACATTCGGTTTCACGAGCCTGAGAGAGCTTTCTCTTTCCTAGGGTTTTTCTCATTGGAGGTGGTGATAGAATGTATTCATACACAGGGGCGGATTCAGGATTTTTTTCCGGTGGTTGCACACTTACACATAAAAACTGACAAATCAAATTTTAAGAGATGAAATTAGTGATGGAAGAGGATGGAGATAGACCAATGATTCGGCAATGAAGGATGGCGTAAAAACACACAATTAACAAATGAGAAACCAAAATTTACAGTTAAAAAAAATGTAACTGAACTTAATTATTAACTATTTTATTAATGGTGTAGTAAAATCACACTTTTTTTCCTTTTTGATAATCGATAGAATATCCTTAGCCCTAATCCCCTTAATATCAACAAATTGATATAAATGATTTTCCATAGGCATGAACCCAAACTCGCTCATTCAACAAGTAAGAAAATGCCACTAGGTTATTATGCGCTCATTTATTTATTTTATATATATATATATATATATATGTAAATTACCCACAATTACTTACTCACAACAAGGTGAAAGATACTCTCATGTATACACTAGGACAACTCTCACTCACTTACATACACCACACTATGCCACACTTTTATACACACTAGAGACACCCATACTATACTACTTACACCTTAGAAACATTCCACTCAAGGTACTACACACTCACACACTAGCTTAATTTGCTCTACACTACACACCATGGAAGCCATCACTCACACATTTGCTTTGCACTTCATGACTTGCACCAAATGGGGACTCCACCTTCCATTTTATGAACTGATTTCACCGATTTAAGTCGGTTTCTCCATTACCGATTTTGCTAAAGCTCCAAGAATGGCGGTAATAGAAGATGCAACGTACATCATGACAAAGAATAAGGAGAGAAGAAGAGAGGGAATGACGAAGTAGCTGGATTTTCTAGAGAGAAATAAGGGAAGATGAAGGATCTAGAGGGAGGAGTGGGTGGTGACGGTAACTCTTCTTCAACAACTAGTTATCTTAAAAAGAAAAAAAAAAAAAACACCGCCCAAGTTTTGAATGGTTGCACATGCCCTCACAGGCATCTATTTACATCCGCCCTTGTTCATACATACCTATATACGTAGTGTGTGGATTGCATTAGCATATTTTGGAATTGAATTTTATCTATATGAGTATATATAACTTGAACCCATTGATCTTTGAGTTCTGCCCATTGCCTTGAAAATAATCTATGGAGACGAATCTGACTGCGAATCCGCCATTGATTTTCTCTAAAATTGTTAGAAATGCGCAGAATGTGTGAGTTCTTCCTTTTACAAATGACCTCTATGTTCCATTTTACTAAAATAGTACAAGTTTTGAGGAAATATCTGACTTTGCCGTTGGAATGGTCTTCCCCAAATATGGCTTTTTGACCAAACTTATCGCCAAAATTGGGGAAAATTTTAGGGAATGGTTGGAGATGCTTTTAGGCCATGTTTGTTTAGCTAGAATAGAATGGAATGGGTGGGAATGAAATATGATTTCATACTTGAATTAGTTGGAAATGAAATGAGATTTGAAATAAACATTAGGAAATGAATATCGTTATGACACATTATTGCTATTTGATTCCATTCTCATTTAATTATTTTATGATTTCATCTAAACATGTTGTTAGAAATGAATTGAAATGTGATTTTATTCCACCCATTTCATTCCATTCCAGTTAAACAAACATGGGATAAAATCACATTTCAATTCATTTCCAACAACATGAGTTTTTGATTGTGCACAGAAGAAGTAAGTAACTTCTCATATGCGCTTGGTTGGACATATAGACCTTGAGCTTCCATTGAAGCTACATAAAAACACCCAACCATTTTGAGGGGGTGACTATGTTTGGTGACTGTCTCATTAAGCATATCTCACTACAATGTTTGTTTGTTGAATCTAGGGGTGCAACTTGGGGTGGGTTGGTAGGTTAACCTAACCTGAGAT
Organism: Liquidambar formosana; assembly: GCA_039720395.1. Lineage (NCBI taxonomy): Eukaryota > Viridiplantae > Streptophyta > Magnoliopsida > Saxifragales > Altingiaceae > Liquidambar > Liquidambar formosana. Next base: position 51,912,536 of record CM077820.1, on the reverse strand, counting down.
ACAACCTGAGGTTGTTGGACTGGTTCAATTTTTTGAATTCGGTTTGGGCTCGGCATCGGGTTAGGCATAGGCTGAGTGGGTTGGGTTTGCTTTTGGATCTTTTTTTTTTTTTTTTTTTTCCTAAACATTTTTTCATGTTGCAGAGACGGAACTATTGCCAGGCCTGGGGTGGCCATAGCCCCCCTCACTTGCACAAAATTGTTTTGGGAAAATATTTTTGGATGACTAGATTCTACGCTAATACCAAAAAAATGTATCACCTGTTAACTTGTTACAAATTGATTATCAACCTACTATGAAATGACGGCTAATGATTTTGCTTTTGGTATTACATTTATAAGTGGTCACCTAAATGTAATTTACTGGTTTCGTTTTTTTAAGCACAATGGACCAATGGTCCCTCGCAATCAACATAATGGTTTCTCACATGATCCCTTAAAGGTCAAATAGGCAACTTATACCCCAAATAAAAAGCTAGAATTAATATATACAAAAGGTAAAATGTCCAAAATAATTAACCAAAAACAAACACTTTCTCCTTTTGTTTTAATTTCTTTTTTTTACGTTGGATTTACCCTAAATTTTTTTCAAACAAAATCCTTAAGTACACTAGAGAGTGACAGCCCGCGAAAAGTATCGTGCTGGAGAAGATCACTGCTCAATGTCTACATATTAAGGTACACTTTTTAGTTTTTTAATCTTTCATGTTTTTATTTTTTTTGTCTTTTTTAAACCTTTTTCAGATTTATTGCTGCTGTCAACCCTTCTTCTTCTTCTTCTTCTTCTTCTTCTTTCTTTCTTTCTTTCTTTCTTTTCTTTGTTTTTTTTTTCATGGTTTTAGAGAAGTATAAGCAAGGCCTAGTCATTTACCTTCCATTCAATGTATTAATATATTTAATCTTGAATCTTAGTATGATTCTCATATTTAAATGGTAAAATTTTTATTATTCATACTTTAGCCACCCTCGAGATAAAATCTTGATTTTGTCCCTAATCATGCTTCTGCTTTCTACACATTCTAAAAAATGAAATATCCAAATTACAACTTTGCTCAATTTACTAGCCAACTGATTGTTTTAATCTTTAACAGTAGCACAACGCATTATACCCCCCCACCAACAACAAAAATAAAACACACACACACAAACACTAAAAATAAAGTAAAATAAGATACAAAAGCCTTAATGGTTGCATATAGTCACGCTTTAACGTCTATATTTCCATCGAAAGAAAAATTAGTTTGGACATCCTACTTGGGATGCTATATGTTTTATATTGCGTGTGACAAGTATCACCTCCACCCCCCACCCCCTTTGTTTTTTTCTTTCCCCTCATCTTCTTCTTTCCTTGTATTTCTTTTTCTTTCTTCACTTTAGAAAGAACTTGTAATACACAGAATTAAGTAAATAATAATAGTAAAAAATGAATGTGGCACTAAATTGACCTTAATCTAATCAACATGTAGAGTCCCTTGTGTGGTTGAAGCAATATAAGTCCACCAACTGTTTGATAAAATTCCAAAATGGGTTAACACCCAGAAAGCTTTAAAGTTAAATTAAACACATTTCATCCATCATCAAATTCTACAGTGTAGAATTTATTGTGGACTAAGTTTAAAAAAGGAACAAATATCAGTACTTGAATCAAAGCACAATTGCATATACCTACATGTATAGAGTTAAGATACAAAATTTTTCTATGAGCATAGTTGATTACGCTGCAGAAAAGGAAAAGTCAAAGCATTAATAGTTTCCTTTTTTTTTTCTTTTTTTTTTTTTTTTTTGTTGAGGTTTTGCACCCTGCCTTTACATGTTGCTTTACATGTTGTCAAATGCTGTAAAACCTTTCTTATGCCAGCCATGCACCACCAAAGGCATATGGAAGGGAGCCCAGCTTTAGATATGGATGGAAGTTAATTATTCTGCAGATAGTCTTACTTTTCTCAAGAAGTCAACGCGCAATGCACGTGCGTGGCAACTAGTAATGTAAAAAGGAACGACAGAATGACATGCTTTTCCTATAGGGAATATAAACACCACCTTTCACCTCAAAGTCGCAATTCATACGATACATATCATAATACATAACACGTACCTCTTAAAAAATGCTTCCACATTCATTTATTAGGAGTAAAGAGCAAGGGAAAATCCTAATCTGATGAGAAAAGAAAATAATGATCACTGACAACCACTGTGTACACCATGAATTTGGAGAAGGTGTGATGTTATCCGTGGAACCCAATTACCGAGTTCATCACTCCACCCTAAACTTATAGTGAACAAAGAGGCTACCGTAATCATAGTTTCATCTGGCTTGCTAGCATTACTCGGAACTGAAATAACTATCTTACTAGGACAAGCTTTAGATTGAGACACTGTTGGGAATTCCTTTGCCGCTAAGTCCACTTTCACTGCTAGGACAGAGCAAAGTATATTTCATCTTCACTGGCCCAACCCTGTTCCTCAACTTATCATCTTCGTTCCTCTCCTTAATTCTTTTCTCAATTTTTTTCAGCTCCTCTCCAAACTTCTCCAAGGCTTTCAATGCTTTTTCATTCGATGTCCATCCGTGAGCTCGTTGTCCTAGATAAACCTCGTCTGAAGAATGTGTTGACAAAATTTCTATGAGGGAAATCCCAATGAGGGTCTGCAGCTGGGATGTAATTGTTTTAAAGAACACCTTATCAAATTCAGAGTCGAGCTTGTTATACTCATCACTGCCTTGTTCAGGCAACAACTTGACGGCTTATTGTTGGGCGGTTTGGTAGGTATCCTGCATAAGGGTATTGTCCAAAGTTAACAGCCGCATGGAGAGCAGAAGCCACCCAGATGATTATTGTGCATGTTTTTGTTAGCTCTTTAACAGTCTGCATTTCAGGCCACCAAGGCTCATTTTTCTTGTCACCATGACCTTCCTCGCGTAGTTCTTTCCACCAGAGCTGAACTTCCTGGTCATTTTGAACCATTTCATCAGTCTTGTAGTACAAGGAGCAATAATCCTGAACCCATGTTTCAATTGCTGACCAGATTTCAAGCCCATCAACAGCATATGGATAGTCCTCTATTAGTAGACGAAGAGAATGACGGGCATTCTGAATCTTCAACTGCCATTCCTCTGAACAAAACAAAGCGGTATCTTGTTATTTCAGTAAGGATCACAATTTTAAAGGCTTCATTGTGATATGTTTAGACCATTGTGACGAACATGCACAACTTTAAGGGATAGCATGCTATTTCAGTGATTTAATTACCTCTTGATGAGATCAGTAGGAAGTGCTTGGTCAGGAAAAACCCAGTCCTTATATAGTGAGGCTGACATTTCCATGGAATACTTTGCTGGAAAAACTGTGTACTCGAGCACCCCGTTTGCATTGATGAGGATCTGCCGAGCTAATGCATTTATATGCATCGTATCACGGAAGTGAGGATGCAGAAGTTTGTAAATCGGGTGAACCACGCTTAGCTGCCTATTTGTTGCAATCACAAATGGCTCAATCACTGCATGGGTGTTCAACCTGTGTCCAACATGAAGTCAGTATTGATTTGGAGTCTAAACCAACCTTACTTCTCACAATTAAGCTTTCATTGGCAGAGTTTATACCAGTGGCTGATGAGCTGATGATAGCCAGAGTCATTTACAGCAACATAAGCTTTAGCGAGTTGCCATATGGAACCTTCCACGCCAGTGTTCAGATGGTGTGTATACTTCACTAACGGCACCAAATCGATCGCCCCCACGATGCTGGCAAGCTCAATTCAATTGCGAGTGGCTTCATAGTTCCATTGTCTTTCAAGAAGAGGAGTGTCCTTGTGGCATAAGTCTTTGTGGTTGTGTTGTTTATCCGCCTCAGGTATGGCATTAGTGCATCATGGTGATCCAAAATGAAGAGCCTGTTGTTCTTGATTGCCTACACAAAAAACATAATTTTCAGTTTTTAAGCCTCTGTTTGGATGTTGGAAAGAGAAACTGGAAAGGAAAGGAAAATGATCAAAATTGCTTAAAGAGGGAATCTGTTAATAGGCAGTTTTGAGTACAGGTTATTTCCTTTCCCCCCAATTTTCCTGAGATCCAAATTGAGCTTGCTTTATGGTATGAGAAAATAATTGGTTTATTGAGTTCGTGGGTACAATAATCGACTGATTGTTTGAATTAGGGTCAGTGAAGTGAACTGATGAATATTACCTCGTCTATAGTAAGCAATCTTTTCTTCGTTTCTGGCTTTATGGACCCATACAGGTTTTTCCCTATGTCTTTTTCAGGTTATTGAACTAGTTTGGTTGCCATACACTTCAGGATCTAGCTTGCTTGCTGGGGGGAACTCCTGCAGTTAAAAGAAATTTACTAGTTATCGTAAGTAGAGATAAAAACCATAATCCTCTGGATGTAGAGAAGATGAAGGAAAAGAAAAGAATATTTGGAAACTAAATTTAAGGTTCCAAAATTTCTTTTGTTTTCATCTACTTTCTTGGCAACAAGTGGAGCATAAGAAATTTTGTAATGGCAGCTTTAGTTTACTTGGAGACGACAGATGACAACAGGGTTTACTCCGGCGAGCATTTCTCTTGCAAATTCTTTATCAGTCCTCCATGCAGACTTATCCTCTGCTCCCATACAGTAGAAACAAAGTATTCATAAGATGTTAGTAATATTGTTCATTTTAAAAAAAAAAATTGGCTGGCTTTAGACGTGTGCAATACCTTTGATTACTTGAGGCGTTGGAAAATTGAAGGGTTTTTCACCAGAACTTCGAAGAAGTTTCTTGAGCATTTTGCAGGGGATGTGTTTCCTAATTTCTTTGAGTATATGGCTATTAGGGAGCTTAATACCTTCTTGGTAGAGTTCTAGTACTTGTTGGAAGTTCTTGAACTCATTGTGGGGGATCTCAAATTGAGCTTGTAGCTCATGGGGAAGAAATTGAATTATGGCTTTTAGTCCAAAAGATAGTACTTCCAACAACTTTGAGTGATCGAATTGTTCATCTCTTGGAACATAAATTTCTAAGCTCTCAACAAGATCTAGCCTTCTCTCGTATCTAGGATCTGCCAAAAAAAATTCAGAGACATTGACAACAAAGTTATAAAATGAAGATGAGTTCAAAATGACAATATATAGATGCTTCTTTTTTTATTACATGCAATCTACTGGTGCTGATAAAATCACGAATTTTTGGGTGTCATTTCTTTGTTTTAGAATTGAAATAGACATAAATTTGAATGTCTAACCTTTCTTCGATGGTTTCCGGCCTGTTCTTCCCCTACGAGGATAAGGGTACTTAGTGGATCCTCCCAAAACTGGGCGGAGATATCCTGTTTCATCTTTCTCATCTCCCAAATCATTGTACGTAATCATAGTCGTATACGCGGTCCCATCTCTCAAGCTCTCCACTTCCATTTCCTCTCAAGTTCACCAGCTCTTCTTCTCTATACTTTCGCAGTGCCACTGGGGTTTGACTTGGAAGATATGTCTGTAACCAATGTATTAAACTTGTTCCCTTTAGCAAACAATTCATGTATTTTGGATCCTTGTATTAGATTTTTTGTGAGTCCTTTTTGTTTGATTTTCCCACGCATACATTTAATTACCTGATTAGTGAAGAAAACACGATTGTATTTGTACTTGTCAGCTGGGTATACCCAAGAATTGCAGTCGAAGTGGATCCGACCTTGCCCTGGAACATCTTCAAGTGTGACAGTCTTGAGGTAAAATTTACTGCGGTGCTTATTTTCTATTATGAATGCCCCTGGAACTCCTTTCTTCTCATCCCAATCAAACGTAACCTTGAATTCTGAGTCACTCTCCTCAGATTTTTTCAAATATGCTGGCTCGCCAACTTTTCCTAGCCACAACATGTTCAAAATTAGTATTACTTTAATTCACTAACTGATCATATATATATAGAGAGGGAGAAAGAGTTAGAATTAGGGGACACAATTTTTAAGCCGTTGGATCCAGAAGATACAATGGTTTCCAACAAAGTTGACATGTCCAAGCTCTACTCACTATCTAGGTTAGAATAGGAGACACCATTTTTAAGCTGTTGAATCCACAAAATCCAATGGTTTCCAACGAAGTTGATATGTCCGAACTCTACTCACTATCTGATAAATCAGCTTATGTCAAAAGTTGTGTCCCCTTATCCTAAACCATATATATATTAACAGAATAAATGCATAGATAAGTAGACATTTGCAAAGATCGATATTTAGGAACTTTGTGTGTCTTATGTGTGTGAAGTGAAATGGAAACATCATTTCATTTTGCAATGACAATCAAATAAAGACCATGGCGGTCAAACTCAAAAAACCATAAATTTTCTCCAATGGCCTTAATTTGTCTGTCATTGTAAAATACAATGAGACGTTCATACTATGATATGCCAAAGTAATAGGCAATCAAATTTAAATAATAATATTATTTTCTAGCGACATCACAACATGACTGAGAAGTCACGAACTCACCAGGGTCACCATGTTCGGCACTAATGAGTTGCAGAGAGACACCTTCTTCTACCAACTCAAGTAGCCTGTCGAGTAAATTCTTCTTCTTTGTCAGCACGACTGTTCCTTTGATCGTCTTGCATCCAACAGCCCCATCATATTTTTGCTTCTTCTTACTTTCATTTTCGCCTCTGTTCTCATTGAAATCCCTCTTAGGCATCGCTTTCTTCAACAACAAAGCAAAGAAAATGAAGCAGCTAGTAAGTAGTAGGAAAGGGAGTTTTGCAGAGAAAGTTTGTTTTGTTGAGTAATGAGTGGAGGTGGGTGGTACATATAGGCAGGGTTATGCTATCTAGCCGAGAAGCTTCACTAGTTCATATCGGACTTTTCTATTTCCTTTTTTCCATTTAAAAAGACTTTGGTGGAAGACTTGATTATTTTATCTTTACATGCAGTTTTACTTCTTTTAACTAAGGGTATGATAGTGATGATAGAGAGAGGATCCTATGTTTGGGTGTTTGGGTTTGCTTGGGTAATCTATTAATTGGAAAAAAGGTGTGAGCTTAGTCTTTTAGAACCATGGATAAACTCAAGCACCCTCGCACCCAAACAGAGGATCCTACCTCGATAGTGACTCAACCTTTATTAAGGAATGTGTTATACACGCCCAAGAACATTTCTTATAGTTTCAAAGATAGAGTAGGCCTAAGATACCCTGCATTCCCACCCCCCCACCCCCCCCCCCCCCCCAAAAAAAAAAAAAAAAAAAAAAAAAAAAATATGGGGGAGGATTGTGAAGCTGGCAAACCATCATTAGAGTTTGCCAATTTGCCAATTAATCACATAGAATTGGTCAATTTGTATTAATTTGGAGAGGGTGGTTAAAGTTGATCATTCTATCAACTTCATTTAGCTAAAAGCCAGATGTCCAATTTCGGAAATTTTGGTCGAATTTGTGAAAAATAAACCAAATAATTTTTTTATTTTTTGGAAAATATAAAAAATTCGGCTGTCCAAAATTGGTGCTATCTCGATAATTCTCACATGCAAATGGAATTGTGGACATTTCTTACTCCTCTTTTATTTTATTCTATTTTATCTTACTTTTTTTCTTGTGTTGGGGGAGTGGGGGGGTGTTTGGTGGGGTCTATTCTATAATCTTGGTTTAGCTACAATGAAGAGACGAGATTAGTTGTATTTTCCAAGGGGGGGGGGGAATTCTGTAATCTTGGTTTAGCTACGAGAAGAGACGAGGAGGTAAAATAAAGGTTGTTGCGTGTGAAACTGTGAACGCAGTATTTAACAAATCACTGGAATTGAAATGACAGGGTTTCCTGAGATTTGTCACGTAGCAGGATGTGAGAAATCCTGGGACCAAAACCAATAGAAAAACGCTGAAATTAATTGCCAACATGTGATCAACTTTAATACGCATTAAAACAGGTAGGAGTCCGTTTCCTAGCCTCTTACGATAATTTAATGTCATGCTGAACGTTGGGCACAAGTAAGTGTAACTGTCATATGGTCACGGTGACATGAGTGAGTCTAAATAAAATAAAGTGGGATTATAAGATTAAAAAATTCTTATCAACTTTTGACACCAAAAATACATATAGGTTTTCTTTGACCAACATTAGTTCAAGGCAATTTCGTCCTATTATATAGTTGCTACTCTTCTCTCTCTATTTTTATTTATTTATATTTTTTTTTGTCTAAGGATATAGCTGCTATTTAGAATGGATAACTAGTTCTAAATTTATAAGAGAGAGAAAAGTTTATTTTTTTTTAATTTTTAATTTTTTAACTTTCCTGGAAAATTAATTGCTTTATATGGTTATGGTTCTTTATAATTATAAAGTTATATGGTTTTATCGATTTTGCAATTTGTGAATATTTATAATTGCGTGGGCCAAACTTCACAGGCATAGAACACCAATGTTCCCCCCCCCCCCCCCCCCCCCAAAAAAAAAAAAAAAAAAAAAAAAAAAAAAAAGGAGTTTTTACATTCAGTCTTATGAAAACCACCTGCAAGACTATTTTTGAATAGTTTGAGTGGTTTTATAACTTGGTCCAATGTTCCCAAGTTTCACCAATGTCTCACTGCCATTTTCATACATTTAAAACTAATTTACCTGGCTGATTTACAGCAAAACTTTGGCAAAATAAGTGTTGAGTTTCAATCCATCCAAAAATAAAATAAAAAAATATATTTGGATATCATATTTTATGGTCAATGAGGATGTAGACAGTCCATGTTAAAGTGCTGTATTGCTACTAAAACATAAGAAGTAATGAGGCAATCCAATCGTCAATTTTAATTTTAAATTGTGCAATATCATTATGTAAACTTATGTCTACGTAAGACTTTAAGATAATTGGCTACATGACATTGGGATGGCTTTTATTCATCTAACTTGTGGATCTAACCTAAATATGTGAAGTCAATCAAGTCCAACTTGAACTATCTCGCGCAAGGGAGGTACTTATGAAACCTACTAAGGTTGAAGAGTCTAACTTGTCAATCCCGCATCAATTGACCTAATCTATGTTTGGTATACGTGATAGGCCGGTTAAGATAAATGTATCATTTTTGTATGATTAGTGTTATTTTCAAATAAGCAATATACTATCGATATGATAATTATATTCTTTATATGCGAGATATAATAAAGTTACCGAGAGACATGATATATTTTTATCCTTAGATAGTATCTCAATTTAAATAAATAAATAAATAATCCAGGTGATAAAAAAATGTATAAGAAATCATCTTCTTCGTTTCAAACAAAAAAACCAAGGGTACGGCTCACCTCCAGTTGCTTATTGTCCAATTTGATCCATTTTGCGGCTCACAATGTCCGTGTGAGTTCTAACGCTCATCATTCTGCCACATCATTTAAAACTCTCTCCCTTTTAACTCCCCAAATCCTTATTGTTAACACCATTAGTTTCATATCTCATCACCCTCTCTTTTGTCGGTGACAAGGCTCTCTTTCACCAACAATTTTGACCTATTCATCTGTACTTGTACCATTAGCGACAACTATCCCAATTAGCCTCTGTCTAAAGCACGAGAGTTGCCCTAAACTATACGATCAACTATGGTGGGTTATTGTTGTGGGCCACAAATCTTTGCCCCTGAAAGTGTTCTCACTAGTGACAAAGCCCACTTTCACCATCAATTTCAACCCATGCATTTGTACTTGTACCATTGGCGACAACTATCCAAATTAGCCTCTATCTAAGGCATAAGAGTTGCCCTCAACTATACGATCGACTATGGTGGGTTATTGTTGCGGGCCACGAATCTTTGCCCTCAAAAGTGTTCTCACCTCTACTACCAATTAAAAAAAAAAAAAAAATGAAAGAAAAGAAGAAGAAGAAGAAGAAGAAGAAAAATGTTGGAGGTTTATTGCCATGTTTATAATTTCACAAATTGCAAAGCGAACAATCAAATATTAGGTAGAAGATGGAAGGTTGCACAGAGTCGTAGATGAGATTTGCTTTTTATCTAGTGTTTTGGTAGCAAGCCACTACCCTCATAAATTGATCAGAAGTTGGAGTTAGAGAAACGTGTTAAGAGGCAAAAGATGATGAGTCGATTTTCATTTTTCATTAAATAATTTACTCGGAAATTAATTTCATTTTGCATAGATTATTTATAAAATTTGGATTTATGGAGTGATTTTGGCGGGGACAAACAGTGTTCTCTGGCCATAGATTGAGATTGCAGAGAGAACAAGGACAGAGGTTGAAGAGTTCTTGGGGAATGTTCGGGTTCAGTCTAACTCCGTTAAAGGTCCATTAATGCATCATGAAGAGGTGGAGTGGCGTGATTGTTTATAAGCTGTCGGATCTATCAACGATGACGTGGCTTGTAAGGAGCCGTCAACTCGACAAAAAATGGAGAGGTTTGGACTGGAGGAGAGCCGAACCCAAAAAGCAAAAACCTTTTTCATCTAATAATTTTATCCTATGTACCAAACATGGATTGAGTCAGGGTAACTCTCACCGCTTTTCTTCAAGCACCAAAATATTAAAAGATTTTGTGCTAATAATTTTTTACAAATAAATTATTTGTATATTGATTTTGTGGAGAAATTTTTTCTCATAAGAAAATTTTTGAAAAAAAAAAATCTGAAAATGTTCCAATGTGCCAATATGGTAACGGAGGGAGAGAGCAAGCTCGTTATTTGCAATGGAATCTTCACAAAGTCCGCAAATTCCTAGGGTTTTCGGATTGGTGGTGGGTGATAGAATGTGACATCCCAGTGGATTCACAAATACACCTTTCTGGCTCTCTCCTCCACCTTCTTCTCTTACTTCTCAAGTTCTCGTTGATGATTCCCATCTTCGGTGAGTTACGCCGGTCGACATACATACGTGCATACCTCTATATGCATAGTCTGTGTGTATTGCATTAGCATATATTGGAATCGAATTTTATCTATAGAAATTGAACCTTTGATCTTTGAGTTCTGCTCTTTACCTTGAAAAATAATCTATGGAGACGAATCTGACTGCGAATCCACCATTGATTTTCCTCTAAATTGTTAGGAAAATGCGCAGATTGTGCGACTTCTTCATTGTCCCATTTTATTGAAAAAGTAAAGATTTTGAGCAAATATGTGGCTTTTCCATTGGAGCGATCTTCCCCAAATATGACCAAACTTATCCCCAAATTTGAGGAAAATTTGGGGGAATGGTTGGAGATGCCCTAGGCTATCTTTGTTATGGATTGGGATGAAGGAACGAGGGAGGGAATGAAATGATGATTCCATTCTCCAAAAAAAAAAGTGAGTGTTTGGTTGTACAAGGAATGGAATGGCTATTCCCTTGTGAGGTCTATTTCCTCCAATGACGAAATAATCATTCCTTCCCACACTGAAAGGAATGGCTATTTCTTTCTCTCAAAGAGTAAAAATTTTTAAAAAAGGGTAACACCTTTGTTTTTTCATTCCATCCCTTCCCCTTACCAAACATTGGGATAGAATGTCCATTCTCATTCTATTCCCATTCCCATCCTCATTCCATTCCATTCCACTCCCTCAAACCAAACACAGCCTTTGGGTTTCTAATTGTGGACAAATAGACCTTGAACTTCCATTGAATCTACATACACACCCAATAGTTTTGAGAGGGTGACTGTCTCAATAAGCACATCTCACCATAATGTATGTTTGTTGAGTCTAGGGGTGCAACTTGGGCGGACCTGATATACAACCCGAGGTTGTCGAGCCGGTTCAATTTTTTGAATTCAGTTTGGGCTTGGGTTAGGCATAGGCTGACGGGGTTGAGTTCACTTTTGGATCTCTCTCTTCTTTTTTTCCCCCCTAAACATTTTTTCACGCTCCTGCTTTCTACACATTTTAAGTTTTTGATAATATAAGAAACCTCCTCTAATCATAAATTTTTAAGTTTAAATTAGTGCTAAATAATATTGATCAATATATACTAAACACATGAATTTGGGTTCTCAGATTAGACGGGTTGCCCAAGTTATATATATATGCCCAGACCCAACCGAATAAATTTTGGGTGGCATTTTTCAATCAAATCCCAGCCTGCTAATTAAATATTGCTGCCCAAGCCCATCCAAATTTCAAATTGCATTTGGGTTGTGCCCTCTCAAGTTGCACCCCTAGTTGACACTAGGATTCTATAAATGGGGATTTTTTTTTTTTTTGGGGGGGGGAGTGGGAACATTAGGTAGATTTTGTGTATACACAAACCATTATTTATTCCACGTGTCTCAATCCATGGGAATTATTTTTTATTTTTTGGATGAAAATCCATGGGATTTCTATATAAGAATATTATTCTTGTTCCAAGTTGAAGGTTTCAAGTCTTGGAATGCGGAAAATTGAAAAGAGAAGAAATTAATGATAAAGTAAAAATGGGAGGAGAGAATGACCCTGTTTTTCTCTCTCAATACTTTATTTTATATGTAGGGAATACAAAGCAACTTCTTTTACCTCAAAAGTCTTACTTAATTTGCTGCATTTCAAAATACATACCAACACGTAATTCTTTTCTCAAATTTCAGAACTTCGCCATCAAATAATTGTAATAACTCTCAAACTAGAACAAGCTTTAGATTGAGATACTGTTGGGAATTCCCTTGCCAGTAAGTCCACTTTCACTGCTAGGATAGAGCAAAGTATATGGCATCTTCACTGGCCCAACCCTGTTCTTCCATCTCTCATCACTATTCATTGCCATAATTCTTTTCTCGATCTTTTTCAGCTTCTCTCCAAACCTCTCAAAGGCTTCCAATGGTGCTTCATCGGATGTCCATTCTGGAGTTGCTCGTTGTCCTAGATAAACCTCATCCGACGAATGATTTGACAAAATTTCTAAGAGCGAAATGCCAAGGAGTGTCTGCAGCTGGGCTGCAATTGTTTTCAAGAATGCCTTCTCGGGGTTAGACTTGAGCTCGTCGTATTCAGGAGTGCCTGGTTCAGGTAGGAACCGACGACTTATTGTGGGGCGGTTTAAGATGAAGCCTGCATATGGGTATTGTCCATAATTGACTACTGCATGGACAGCAGAAGCCACCCATATGATAATTGTGCATGTTTCTGTTAACTCTTTGAGAGTATGCATTTTAGGCCACCAAGGTTCATTTTTCTTGTCACCATGACCCTCTTCGCGTAGTTCTTTCCACCAAGCCTGGAGTTCTGAGTCTTTTTGAACCATTTCATCAGTCTTGTAGTAGAAGGAGCAATAGTCCTGAACCCATGTTTTGATCGCTGACCAGATTTCAAGCCCATCAACTGCATAAGGATAGTCCTCTATCAGTAGGCGAAGACCATGAAGGGATGTTGAATCCTCAACTGCCACTCCCCTGAACAAGACAAAGGGGTAGCATGTTATTTCAATAAGATCCCAACTTTAAAGGGCTATCATTTAAATTGTTTAGACCATTGTGACAACATTACTCGACCGTTATTCCCAATGCCCGAAGAATTTACGAATCAAAAACTTGTCGCTATGGTTTAGACTTAATGATTTACCTCTTGATGAGATCGGTGGGAAGTGCTTGCTCAGGGAAAACCCAGTTCTTATAACCTACAGATGACATTTCCATGGAGTACTTTTCTGGAAAAAGTGTTTTCTCGATTATTCCACCGGCATTGTTGAGGGTCTGTCGAGCTAAAGCATTTATATTCATGGTGTTGCGGAAGTGTGGATGCAAAAGTTTGTAAATCGGATGAACCACGCTTAGCTGCCTGTTCATTGCAATCACAAATGGCTCGATCGCTGCATGTGTGTTCAACCTGCGTCCAACATACAACCAATATCAAATTTGTGCCTGAATATCACTTTCTTGCCACAGCAAAGCTTTCGTTTACAGATTTGATACCAGTGGCTGATGAGCTGATGAAAGCCTGTGTCATTGACAGCAACATAAGCTTTTGCCAGCTGCCAAATGGAACCTTCAAAACCATCTTCAGCTGGTGTGTATACTTCGCTAATGGCACCACATTGATCTCCCTCTGGATGCGGCAAGCTTAATTCAATCACCAATGGTTTCAAAGTTCCATCTTCTTTCAAGAAGAGAAGTGTCCTTGTGGCATACATCTTCGTGGGAGTAAATTTGTTTATCTGCCTCAGGTATGGCATCAATGCATCATGGTGGTCCAAAATGAAGAGCTTCTTGTTCTCAATTGCCTTTTCGAAAGCATAAATGTCAATTTATATTGTTTATGTCTTTATGGTGTGAACTGTGAAAGGATAATTGGCTAATTTTTTGTTATGATAACAGACTGTTTGGTTGAAAATTTGAGTGTGAAAGAAGTGAGCTGATAAAATCTACCTCATCTATAGTTAACCCATTTAGGTAAATCTCTATGTGTTCTTTGGTTATTGTACTGGTTTGGTTGCCATATGCTTTCTGATCTAGCTTGCTCACTGGAGGGAACTCCTGCAGTTAAAAGAAGTTTACTGGTTATTGTATGTAGAGATTAAAAAGTATACTCCTCTGGCTGGCGAGAAGATGAAGGAAAATAAAAGAAAATGTGTCAACTGGCGACATTCCTAAGTTTCTTTAGTTTTCATATACTTTCTTGGCAACAAATGGAGCATAAGGAAATTTGTGATGATAGCATTAGTTTACTTGAAGACAACGAATGACAAATGGGTTTGGCCCAACAAGCATTTCTCTTGCAAATTCTTCATCAGTCCTCCATGCAGACTTATCCTCTGCTTCAATATAATGGAAACCTCAGAATTACACACAAAATATTAAATATTCCAAGGTATTAAATGTAGAGTAATGTTAAATTGTTAAGTGACCATGTATTCATTAAATGTTAGTAGAACTTCTAAGGAAAAAATGGCTGCTTTAGACATGTATGCATTACCTGCGATTACTTGAGGCACTGGAAATTTGAAGATTTTTTCACCATCAGTTTGAAGAAGCTCCTTGAGTGTTTCACAGGGGATATGTTCCCTAATTTCGTTGAATATATGGGAATAGGGTAGCTCGATACCTTCTTCGTAGAGTTTTAGTACATCTTGGAAGGTCTTGAACTCATTAGGGGGGTTTTCAAATAGAGCTTCTAGCTCATGGGGAAGAAATTGGATGGCAGCTTTTAGTCCAAAAGATAGTAAATCCATCAACTTCAAGTGATCAATTCGTTCATCTCTTGGAACATAAATTTCTAAGCTCTCTAGAAGTGGAAGCCTGCTCTCAGTTTTAGGATCTGTTAAGATGATAGAAAAACAATTCAATGACGTTAAGAGCATCTCCAAGGGAGCTAGCTATCCAACCCCCTTGGCTATTATAGCTAGCCAAAGTGAAAAAAGAGTGCTCCAAGGGACAAGCTAAACTACAAGCTATTTTAACATTTGCCACAGAGGCTGGCTATATATAGCTAGCCACTATTCACTAGCTATATGTATTTTAATACTTTTTTTTTTCATACTTCAGTGTCTTGCAATTCAATATATATATTGAAGATTTGGAAAATAGCTAGTATGGCTGGAGTAAAACTTAAATAGCTAGCTAGCTATTTCAAATAATTGTCCTTTTGCTAGCTATTTTAGCTATAATATAGCAACCATAGATATAAAGTGACAATGGCTATAGAATGGCAGTGGATGCTTCTTTTTGGTTACATGCAACACTTTTGGTGCCAATAGATTCATATACCAATTTTTTCGGTAACTCTTTTTGAAATTATTTTAGATGTACAAGATAACTACAAATAAGTTTGAATGTCTAACCTGTCTTTGTTGGTGCTCGACCTGTTCTTCCCCTACGAGGATAAGGGTACTCAATAGACCCTCCAAGAACTGGGCGGGCATACTTTGTACCCATATCCGGATTTCCTAAATCATTGTAGTAAGCATAGTCATATACTCGCTCCCATTCTTCAAGCTTTCCAGTTCCATTTCCTCTCAAGTTCAAAAGTTCTTCTTCTCTGTACTTACGTAGTGGCACCGGCATTTCACTTGGAAGATATGTCTGTAATCAATGTAAATAAACTTGTTCCTTCAGCAAACCATTCATGTAAGTTATGTCAGTCACAATATTTGTATAGTATTTGTGTAATTCATTTTAAATTTGTTTGTAATGCACTTTTCGTCTCATAATGTTTGCATTTGCCTACCTCATCGCATGCACAAACACACATGCACACAAATAGTTACCTGATTACTGAAGAAAACACGGTCATAATTGTACTTGTTGGCAGGGTACACCCAAGAATTGCAGACAAAGTGGATCCGACCGTGATTTGGAACGTCTTCAAGTGTAACAGTCTTGAGGTAAAATTCATGCTTATGATTATTTTTTATTATGAATGCTCCTGGAACTCTTATCTGCTCATCCCAATCAAAGAAAACCTTGAATGGCGTCTCTTCTGGCTTTAAAGTGGTAGTTTTTGTATTCCAATCCTCCAAATATGCTGGCTCTCCTAGTTTTTCTTGCAATCCTTTTTCTACAAATGTACATCCAGTTCAAAATTAATTAGTTTTTATCATAACCTACTTTGAATGGGTCCCCTAGTGCGTCTGAGTACTAGCCAAGCCAAGCCAAGCCAAGCCAAGCCAAGCTTGGCACTGCTTGATTATATTGAGGTAAAAATACGAGCCAAGTCCATCATAGCTTGGCTAAAGGTTGTTAAGCTTAATTTGCTTCCTATCTTATATCTGAGCTAATGCCCACTTCAATCAATCCAATTTTGCAAGCAAGTTGCACTACCTTTGCTCGATTTGATTATTGTCCTAACAACACAAGTGCAACTCTTTGCTTATGAGTAAACAAAATTAACTCTTGGACATGACTTTACCCCAAAAAAAAAGGGGACTCTTGGACATGAACTGGTTTTATAAAGTTGCTATAAATTACTTAATGATGGCTGAATTGGGATTTGAACAAGTTACTCACCCAGTGGTTGATGAGGCTTTTGGATGGAAACAGTACGATCTTACATTCTTACCTCATTAGTAATAAATAGATTTAGGAAAGTTTAGCTAGCTGCCTTTTTTTTAAAGGAGGTGGGAAGCGGAGAAGGTATTCTGGAAGTTAGTTGACTCAAGAAGCCATACCATAGGCCATCCTTTTTTCTTTCTTTTTCTTTTTTGTTTGTTTGTTTGTTTGTGTTGGGGGTTGTGGTTTCAAAGGAGCGCCCAATGAGTCCAGGTCTATACTCTTTTAAGTTTACTTGTTTAAATAAAACCACAGTTGTATGGTGGTTCAATTCAGGTTAGATTATTTTTTCTTGAAAGTTTAGGCTACCTGTCCCTTTAATCAATTAATTACACCATACTGATAACAGTAGGGGAAGGTCATTTTACAGCCTCATTCAGAGAACATGAGCAACTATTAAACCATCCAATCATGCAATTGATGAGACATTTAATGAAGACATTGTAATCCCGAGGTAGCATCTAATATCAAAATCGAAATGGTTAATATCATCTGAATCAATTAGGAAATTGATCTCTTTGAAATATTGATGAAGTGGCTCACTTATTAAATGATCAGAATTCATTGTGTGCTTAGCAGACACATATAGGGTGGACTTTTCCGCTGTGGACAACCAATCATAAATGGAGAATTCTAATGAGAAAAAATATAGTGAATTAGAATAGGTAAACATAATGAAAGAACTGTTATTTATTTATTTATTTTTAAAAGTGCGAATAAAGAAATACTTTTGAGTCAGCCAAAAAACACACTAAGAAAGTGCCAATTTGACTGGGAGCAGTGGTAGGTGATTTATTTTTTAAAATAGTGTGCACTTTTACTGACCTTTCTTGCATTCCATGTTTTGATGACAGTCAAATTAAAGCAATGGAAACCAAACCAATGAGAGCAAAGGATCAAACCCAACAAACTATAAGTTCTTGTTGATTTTTACGGTCTATTTGTATGCATTGCAAAATACAGTGACAGGATATCATGCTAGCATGCCAAAGTCACAAAGCAATTAAGCTTAAGGGGTGCCGTTTTGCCAGTGAGCCATAGCTCAGATGGCATCTGTGTGGGGTGGTGTTAAGGGTTTGGCTCTCCTCCAACGTATCCAAAAAAAAAAAAAGGGAAAAGTAATAAACCTTTTAGTTGATTTGCTTTGTATCCATCTAACTGCTAATATTTTTGTCTTGGCAACCCATCACAAAGATCATTAAGAAGTAAAGAACTCACCTGGGTCACCATTAACAGCACTAATGAGTTGCAGAGAAACTCCGTGTCCTAGCAACTCACGAACCCAATCGAGAGCCGCCGCATGGAGGCTTGTCAAGCCCAAAACGTTCTTCTTCATCAACACAACTGTTCCTTCAATCTTCTTGCACTCACCACCCTTCTCATATTTTAGCCTCTCATTACTTCCATTTTTGCAGGTTATGGCTAGGAAAACCTTTTTAGGCATCTGTTTCTTCAAGAACAAAGGAGAGATTATGGGACTTTTTGAATGATGAGAGAAGGTTAGAGGCGCATATAGAGCCATAGAGGCATAGATTGTGTTGAAACTGAGAAGCTTCACTTGTTTATATCATTATAGGGGACTTAATGCATGTTTATTTCTTTTCTTTTAAAAGACTTTGGTAGAAGACTTAATTATTTTTGTCTTATATGTGATTTCTTGTAAGTGTAGCTGATAAAAGAAATAATAATTTTATTGTACGTCACATGTGATTCTTGTAAGTGTAGCTAATCCAAAAAATATAATTCTTGTATGTCCGATCCGTATGATAGTGATTCAATCATAATTAAGGCATGTGTATTACAGGTGTGTGCAAGCACATTTCTTGTGGTTCCAAAAATAGGTTCCTACCCCCAAAAAAGAATAAACAAAGGTGGATTGTGAAGCACACCATCATTAGATTTTGCCAAATTATTCACATAAAGTTGGTCATTCTACTGATAAGAAAAAAAAATGTTGGTCAATCTGTTTTTGGAGTGTAGTTAAGTTTGAGTATAAACCATAGAAGCACGAAGCGGGGGCGGGGGTGGTGGCAAGGGTGGGGGAACATAAAAGAGTCAAAAGTTTAAAATGTGTAGGAAGCGTTTGTATATAAAAAAAATGTTGGTCAATCTGTTTTTGGAGTGTAGTTAAGTTCGAGTATAAACCATAGAAGCACAAAGCGGGGGCGGGGCTAGGGGCAAGGGCGAGGGAACATAGAAGAGTCAAAAGTTTAGAGTGTGTAGGAAGCGTTTGTAGAATATATATATATATAGAGAGAGAGAGAGAGAGAGAGAGAGAGAGAGAGAGATTGTGTTACCTCAATATGATAATTTGTGGGATGAAATTATAGGGGAAGGTGCAAAAAGTGTTCTTTTGAGAAGCCACACTAATGTAGAGAAAGTGAGTATGCTTTTACCTTCTTCTTTTTTCTTCTTTTCTTGAGGAAAATAATTAAGTATTTAACAAAGCATTAATTTGATATAATTTAATAGGTTTTCTATTATTATTAGAAACATTTTTCACTTTGGTTAAAGTTGAGAAAAGTTTAGTTTTGAGGTACAGGGGTCATGCCTTCTCTCCTCTATCTTACTCAAAATCGAGGTTTTCTCAAGAGAGAATCAAGGTTTTTACAAGGTTTTGACTTGGGAGCACGGAACTGTGGTTCCGAAGCTGGAGCGGCACCCTTGATAGAAGGTTCTTGCTTCTAAGGTATAAACTCAACTGCAATATATATTTTCAGCTCAAAAAAGATAAGGAAAAACTCTCATGGAAAAAAAAATGGTGGTCAGCTTGATCTTATTATCAACTTCATTGGTTGAAAGCATGATGCTTAACTTCAGAAATTATGGTCAAATTTGTGAAAACTGAACCATATAATTTGTTTTGTTTTGTTGTGTTTTTTTTTCCCCTGAAAACAAAATATAAAGATTGGGCTGTCCAAATTTGGTGTTATCTTGTTAATTTTCGCATGTTTGGAATGGGATTGTGGTTGACTATACAGGATAGATTACTCTCTGATGGAACTATTTTTCCTTTTAATATTATTTGATTTTCTCCACACACAAAAAAAAAAAAAAAAAAAAAAAAAAAAGGAGGATTGCTGTAAATCACTGGAATTGAAATGACAGGGTTTCCTGTGATGGAACTATTTTTCCTTTTAATATTATTTGATTTTCTCCACACACAAAAAAAAAAAAAAAAAGAAAAAAAAAGGAGGATTGCTGTAAATCACTGGAATTGAAATGACAGGGTTTCCTGAGATTTGTCACGTAGCAGGATGTGAGAAATCCTGGGACCAAAACCAATAGAAAAACGCTGAAATTAATTGCCAACAGATCAACTTTAATACGCATTAAAACGGGTAGGAGTCCGTTCCCTAGCCTCTTTCGAGAAATTAATGTCATGTTCAACGTTAGGCGCAAGTAAGTGTAATTGTCATATGATGAGTCTAAGTCAATGAAAATACAATAAAGTGAGATTATATGGTTAAAAAATTCTTATTGATTTTTGATACCCAAAAATACATATAAGTTTTCTTCTATCAACATTAGTGCAGTCCTTACGGGATTGGTTGAGCGATCAGGCCCTGAGTGTGCTCCATAGAGGTCATCGTTTCAATTCCTCACAGAGATTGTTAATAAACAAACATTAGTGCAAGGCAACTTCATTCTATTATATAGTTGTTACTTCTTTTTTTTTTTTTTTTTTAACTTTCCTGGAAAATTAATTGCTTTATATGGTTATGGTGCTTTATAATTATAAAGTTTTATCGTTTTATCGATTTTGCAATTTGTGAATATTTATAATTGCATGGGCCAAACTTCACAGGCATAGAACACCAATGTTCTCCCCCCCCCCCCCCCCCCCCCACAGAGGAAAAAAAAAAAAGAAAAAAGGAGTTTCTATATTCAGTCTTATGAAAACCACCTGCAAGACTATTTTTGAATAGTTTGAGTGGTTTTATAACTTGGTCCAATGTTCCCAAGTTTCACCAATTTCTCACTGCCATTTTCATACATTAAAAACTAATTAACCTGGCTGATTTACAGCAAAACTTTGGCAAAATAAGTGTTGAGTTTCAATCCATCCAAAAATAAAATAAAATAATATTTTGATTTCATATTTTATGGTCAATGAGAGTGGTAGACAGTCATGTGAAAGTGCTGTATTGCCACTAAAACATAAGAAGTAATGAGGCAATCCAATTGTCAATTTTAATTTTAAATTGTGCAATATCATTATGTAAACTTATGTCTATGTAAGACTTTAAGATAATTGGCTACATGACACTGGGATGGCTTTTATTCATCTAACTTGTGTATCTAACCTAAATATGTGAAGTCGATCAAGTCCAACTCGAACTATCTCGCGCAAGGGAGCTACTTATCAAACCTACCAAGGTTGAAAAGTCTAACTTGTCAATCCCACATCAATTGACTTAATCTATGCTTGGAATACGTGATAGGCCGGATAAGATAAATGTATCATTTTTGTATGATTAATGTTATTTTCAAATAAACGATATACTATCGATATGATAATTATATTCTTTATATGCGAGATATAATAAAGTTACCAAGAGACATGATATATTTTTACCCTTAGATAGTATCTCAATTTAAATAAATAAATAATCCAGGCGATAAAAAAATGTATAAGAAATCATCTTCTTTGTTTCAAACAAAAAAACCAAGGTTACGGCTCACCTCCAGTTGCTTATTGTCCAGTTTGGTCCATTTTGCGGCTCACAATGTCCGTGTGAGATCTAACGCTCATCATTCTGCCACATCATTTAAAACTCTCTCCCTTTTAACTCCCCAAATCCCTATTGTTAACGCCATTAGGTTCGTATATCATCACCCTCTCTTTTGTCAGTGACGAGGCCCTCTTTCACCATCAATTTCGACCCATTCATCTATACTTGTACCATCGACAACAACTATCCAAATTAGCCTTTGTCTAAAGCATAAGAGTTGCCCTCAACTATACGATCGACTATGGTGGGTTATTGTTGCGGGCCATGAATCTTTGCCCCCGAAAGTGTTCTCACCAGTGACGAGGCCCTCTTTCACCATCAATTTCAATCCATTCATCTGTACTTGTACCATTGGTGACAACTATCTAAATTACCCTCTGTCTAAGGCATAAGAGTTGCCCTCAACTATACGATCGACTATGGTGGGTTATTGTTGTGGGCTACGAATCTTTGCCCCCCAAAAGTGTTCTCACCTCTGCTACCAATTAAAAAAAAGAAAAAAAAAAGAGAGAAGAAGAAGAAGAAGAAGAAAAATGTTGGAGGTTTGTTGCCATGTTTATAATTTCACAAATTGCAAAGCGAACAATCAATATTAGGTAGAAGATGGAAGGTTGCACGGAGTCATAGATGAGACTTGCTTTTTATCTAGTGTTTTGGTAGCAAGCCACTACCCTCATAAATTAATCAGAAGTTAGAGTTAGAGAAACGTGATAAGAGGCAAAAGATGATGAGTCGATTTTCTTTATTCATTAAATAATTTACTCGGAAATTAATTTCATTTTGCATAGATTATTTATACAATTTGGATTTATGGAGTGATTTTGGCGGGGATAAACAGTGTTCTCTGGCCATAGATTGAGATTGCAGAGAGAACAAGGACAGAGGTTGAAGAGTTCTTGGGGAATGTTCGGGTTCAATCTAACTCCGTTACTCCTCGGGGTTCTTTAGATTACACTAATTAATCATGTAAAATTAGTTGCCTTATTACTCATTTGTTTTGCTCTGTTTTGCTTTACTGCTCATTTGTTTTGCTCTGTATGAAAGGGTTGAATTTATTAATTTGTTTATTTTTGTGTTGTTTGATTCCGATTTAGGAACTGATTCCGCATTCAGTATATAAGCCCACCAACTGTTTGATAAATTCCAAAATGGGTTCACACCCAGAAAGCTCTAAAGTTAAATTGAGCACATTTCATCCATCATCAAATTCTGCAGTGTAGACTTTCTTGTGGACTTAGTTTAAAAAGGAACAGATATCAGTACTTGAAGCAAAGCACAATTGCATATACCTACATGTATAGAGTAAAGATACAAAGCTTTTTTCTGAGTAGAGTTGATTATGCTGTTGAGAAGGAAAAGTAAAGGCATTAATAGTTTTTTTTTTTTTTGGAGCTTTTGCTCCTTGCTTTTACATGTTGTCAAATGCTGTAAAACCTTCCTTATGCTAGCCATGCATCACCAAGGCATATGGAAGGGAGCCCAGCTTTACATATGGATGGAAGTTAATTATTCTGCAGATAAGTCTTACTTTTCTCAAGAAGTCAACGTGCAATGCATGCGCGTGGCAACTAGTAATGTAAAAAGGAACGACAGAATGCTATGCTTTTCCTATAGGGAATATAAACACCACCTTTCACCTCAAAGTCTCAATTCATACAATACATATAATACATAACACGAACCTCTTAAAAAATGCTTCCACATTCATTTATTAGGTAGTGAAGAACAAAGGAAAATCCTAATCTGATGAGAAAAGAAAATAATGATCACGACAACCACGTATACACCATGAATTTGGAGAAGGCGTGACGTTATCCGTGGAACCCAATTACTGAGTTCATCACTCCACCCTAAACTTATAATGAACAAAGAGGCTACCGTAATCATAGTTTCATCTGGCTTGCTAGCATTACTCGGAACTGAAATAACTATCTTACTAGGACAAGCTTTAGATTGAGACACTGTTGGGAATTCCTTTGCCGGTAAGTCCACTTTCACTGCTAGGACAGAGCAAAGTATACTTCATCTTCACTGGCCCAACCCTGTTCTTCAATTTCTCATCTCTGTTCCTCTCCATAATTCTGTTCTCAATCTTTTTCAGCTCATCTCTAAACTTCTCGAAGGCTTGCAATGGTTCTTCATCCAACGTCCATCCAAGAGCTCGTTGTCCTAGATAAACCTCATCCGAGGAATGTGTTGACAGAATTTCTATGAGTGAAATGCCAATGAGGGTCTGCAGCTGTGATGTTATTGTTTTGAAAAACACCTTAGCAAATTCAGAGTCGAGCTTGTTATAATCTTCACTGCCTTTTTTAGGCAACAACTGACGGCTTATTGTTGGGCGGTTTGGTAGGTAGCCCGCATAAGGGTATTGTCCAAAGTTAACTGCTGCATGGAGAGCAGAAGCCACCCATATGATTATTGTGCATGTTTCTATTAGCTCTTCAACATTCTGCATTTTAGGCCACCAGGTCGCATCTTTCTTGTCACCATGACCCTCCTCGCGTAGTTCTTTCCACCAAAGCTGAAGTTCCTGGTCATTTCGAACCATTTCATCAGTCTTGTAGTAGAAGTTGCAATAATCCTGAACGCATGTTTCAATTGCTGACCAGATTTCGAGCCCATCAACAGCATATGGATAGTCTTTTATTAGCAGGCGAAGACCATGACGGGAATTAGATTCTGGATCCTCAACTACCATTCCTCTGAACAAAACAAAGGGGTAGCATTTTATTCCAATAAGACGACAATTTTAAAGGCTTCCGTGTTAATAGGTTTAGACAGCTGTGACAAGCTTAACATTCACAACTTTAAGGGATAGCATGCTTGTTTTAATGATTTACCTCTTCTTGAGATCATTGGGAAGTGCTTGATCAGTAAAAACCCAGTCCTTATAAACTGCAGCCGACATTTCCATGGAATACTTTGCTGGAAAAACTGTATGCTCAAGCAATCCGCCAGCATTGATGAGGATCTGCCTAGCTAATGCATTTATATTCATGGTATCACGGAAGTGAGGATGCAGAAGTTTGTAAATTGGGTGAAGCACACTTAGCTGTCGATTTGTTGCAATCACAAATGGCTCGATCACTGCATGGGTGTTCAACCTGTGTCCAACATGAAATCAGTATTGAATTTAGAGCCCAAACCAACATTACTTCTGACAATTAAGCTTTCATTGGCAGAGTTTATACCAGTGGCTGATGAGCTGATGATAGCCAGAGTCATTTACAGCAACATAAGCTTTAGCCAGCTGCCAAATGGAACCTTTGACGCCATGCTCAGCTGGTATGCATACTTCGCTAATTGCACCAATAATATTATCACCCTTTAGATCTGGCAAGCTCAATTCAATTGCCAGTGGCTTCAAAGTTCCATCATCTTTCAAGAAGAGGACTGTCCTTGTGGCATAAGTCTTTATGTGCTCATTGTTGTTTATCCCCCTCAGGTATGGCATAAATGTATCATGATGATCCAAAATGAACAGCTTCTTGTTCTCCATTGCCTATTCAAAAGCATAATTATCATTTGTTATTGTTTATGGTATTAGAGATTGATTGATTGATTGATTTTTTTTTATATTTTTATTTTTTTCCTCCTATGGGTAAGATGGGGAGGGGAAAAAGTTATAAGACCACGTATCAGCATGACTGAATAAAGGTAATGAAGTAGCACATAGATAGGCATGCCACACTCTAAAAGACTAGGCAACTATTCTACTGTTTGATTGAAAATTTTAGTGTGAAAGAAGTGAATTGAAGAAGAGTACCTGTTTTATAGTCAACCCATCGAGGTTCTTCTCTATGTCTTCTTCGGTTATTTTACTGTTTTGGTTACCATATGCTTTCTGATTTAGCTTGCTTTCTGGAGGGAACTTCTGCAATCAAAGATATGTGCTTGTTATTGTAAGTATTGATCAAAAAACCATAATCCCAAGCTGTTGAGAATATGAAGGAAAAATAAAAGAAAATTTGGCAACATTCCAAATTTTCTTTTGTTTTCTTATTTTTTTCTTGGCGACAAATGGAGCATAAGAAAATTTTGTAACGATGGCTTTAATTAGATATAGCTAGTTTACTTCGAGACAACGAATGACAACAGGGTTTACTCCGGCAAGCATTTCTCTTGCGAATTCTTCGTCACTCCTCCATGCCAATGTATCCGCTGCTCATGATTATATATACGAAAACATTAAAAATTCCTAGGCGTTTAAATGTAGAATAAGGTTAACTCACAAGTATTCATAAAATGTTAGTAGAAGGGTCTATTTTAAAACAAAGTGGCTGCTTTTAGAGATATAATATACACTACCATCGATTACTTGAGGCACTGGAAAATTGAGTTGTTCACCAACAGTTTTAACAAGTTTCTTGAAATATTTGCAGGGGATAGGTTCGCTAGTTGTGTCGAGTAATGGGCCATCACGTAGCTCAACGTCTCTTCCATAGAGTCTTAGTACTTGTTGGAAGGTGTCGAACTCATTAGGGGTGTGGTCACACAAACCTTCTAGCTCTTTAGAAAGGAAGTGAACAATGGCTTTTGCACCAGAAGAGAGGGAATCCAACAACTTCGAGTGATCGAATCGTTCATCTCTCGGAACATAAATATTTAAGCTGTCAACTAGTGGCAACCTCTCCTCGGAATTAGGATCTGCAAATAATTTCCATGACACTAACGACATTAGGTTTTTTTTTTTTTTTTTTTTTGATGGAAAGATGATGGATGTTAACGACATTAGTTATAGTATGGCAAATAGATGCCTTTTTTTTTTTTTTGGTTACATGAAACACTATTGGTGCTGATAGAATCCTGATTTTTGGGGTAACCCTTTTCGAAATTCTCTTTCAATACTTTAGTTTTAAAATTAAACTATTAGGTCATGTTTGTTTAGTTGGAATGGAATGGAATGGATAAGAATGGAATTTGATGTCATGCTTGTAGTAGTCTTGAATGAAAAGGAATTTGAAATGGCTGTTTTGATTTCATTCTCATTCAAATTACCTCATTCAAACATGTTATTTGAAATGAATTGGAATGAGATTTCATTCCATCCATTCCATTCCAAACAAACAAACATGGCCTTAAGTCTAACCTTTCTTTGATGGTGCTCGGCCTGTTCTCCCCCTACGAGGATAAGGGTACTCAGTGGATCCTCCAAGAACCGGGCGGACATATTCTGGACCCTTTTTTGGATTTCCCAAATCATTGTAGTAAGCATAATCGTATACTCTGTCCCATTTTTTCAGCTTTCCAGTTCCATTTCCTCTCAAGTACTCTAGTTCTTTTTTTCTGTACCATTGTAATGGCACTGGTGTTTGACTTGGAAGATATGCCTGTAATCAAATCAATAAACTAGTTCCTTAAGCAAACAATTCATGCATATATTTAACATTTCAAACCCTTAGGCTATGTTTCTTTGGTTGGAATGGAATGGGTGGGAATGGAATCAGATTCCATACTCAAAATAGTTTGGAATGGAATCTGATCGAAATAAACATTACGGAATGAATTTCATTATAATTCATTACTATTGTTTGATTCCATTCCCATGTAATTATCTCATCCAAACATGTTGTTTAGAATGAATTGGAATGGGATTTTGTTCCTTTCATTCCATTCCAACCAAACAAACATGGCCTTATATAAGTCACAATGTTTGTATAAACTTTCTGTAATTCCTTTTTGTTTGTGAAGCATTTTCCATCTCATGATGTATATATGAATTTGCCTGTCTTCTCACACACACCTACACCCACATATATAATTACCTGATTAGTGAAAAAAATACGATCATAATGGTACTTTTTTTCCGGGTAAACCCAGGAATTGCAGACAAAGTGGATCAGACCATGCTCTGGAACATCAAGTTTGAATGTCTTCAGGAGAAATTTACTTTGATGTGTATTTTTTATTATGACGGCCCCTGGAACTCCTATCTCCTCTTCCCAATCAAATGTAATCTTGAATACTGACTCACCCTCCTCAGATTTTTGCAAATTTGCTGGCTTTCCAAGTTTTCCTAGGCACATCATGCTCAAAATTAATCTTACTGTAATTCACTTACGCTATGTTTGGATAATGAATTTTTAGGCAGAATTTGTTAAAATTTTATAAGGATGAGATTGACAAAATCCTTATTAAAATTTTACAAATTCCATCTCAAAAGCAAATCTCACGTAAAAATTTCTTATCCAAACATAGCCTTAAGAAACAATGATAGACTGTGATACTATGATGTGAAAGTAACAAGCAATCAAATTTAAACGATTCCGTTTTAGTTGATTTGCTTTGTATCCATCCAACTGATAAAATATTATTGTCCTAGCAATATCACAAGATAATTAACTAGTAGAGAAACTCACCAGGGTCATCATTAACAGCACTAACGAGTTGCAGAGAGACTCCTCCTAAATCAAGAAACTTTTCGAAAGTATTCTTTTTCCTCATCAGCACAGCTGTTCCCTCGATCTTCTTGCCTTCACCACGCACCTCTTTTTTCCTCCTCTTATTAGTTCCAGTTTCGCCGGTGTTCTCCTCGACAACCCGTTTAGGCATATCTTTCTCCGTCAACAAAGCAAAGAAAATGAAGCAGTATGTAGGAAAGGGAGTTTTGTAAGAAAGTTTGTTTTGTTGAATGATAAGAAAAGGTTGAAGGTACATAGGCAGAGTTATGTTATATAACTGATCGAAGCTTCACTATTTCATTTTAAAAGACTTTGGTAGAAGACTTCTTGATCAAAAAAGACTTTGGTAGAAGACTTGATTATTTTCTCTTACATGCAGTTTTATACTTTTACTTCTTGTAGTTAAGGGTGTAATGCCAATGACATAGTAGTTTAGTGACATTTATCTCAGTTGTTAAGTGAGTAATTTTGAGTTTAAGTTTATGATTAAGTTTTATCGATTATAAAAAAAAATTAAAAAGATTAAGGGTATGATAGTGATTCAACCCTTGTTGAGAAACATGTCATACACGCGCACAAGCATATTTCCTGAGACTTGTAGAAATATGCTTACAAAAAAGGGTGCTTCTACGGTACCCTGCCAAATTTTTCGGTATGGTACCCAAAAAGAAAAAACCATACAAACAATGACATGTGTAGGGAATAAAGTTTTTTAATAGGATTGTGACCGGTTGGCAACAGCCAACTTCAGGTTGCAAAATTAAAGGGGAGTGTCATGCCTATAATGACCTTTATGCCCCAAAGTAACATCAGCAAAGGCTAACATGTTTAATTAAAATGGTAATTATAATAAATGTTGCATTTAAACCAACCACCTACCTAGATCAATCAAATAGGGCATTCAAAGTAGGTGGAGCCTCCAACCATTTTTCATCCCTTTCCTATATTCTCTACCAACGTACCTCTTGCAAAACCTATTTCTTAATATTTTTTTTCATCTTCCTTTTTTTTTTCTTTTTTTTCTTTTTTTTTTTTTCATTCTTGTACTCATAATGTGACAAGCTATGGCATTGGCATTACAGAGGGAATAGGACCAAAATTCGTAAGCCAACCTACAAATTAAGTTCATCTGTATTTAAATCTATTTTTAGTTTTTCATTTTAGAATAGTAGTGTCATTGATATACTAGACATTTCATTTGGTACATGGTACACAAATTTCATTTGGTTTTACTAGCATTCGAATGGTTTTACCATTTAGTGCCATTGCTCATTGGACAAATTATATGAACCATAGTACTCATATTTTACGGTTTTTACTTCATTCTTTCTGCCAAAGATGCTCATTGGATTTTATATATATAAATATATATATTGGGTACCATACCAAAGAGCATCTAAATGTACCGAAAACAAATGGGTTACTATTTAATGATGGTTTTCCTACCAAATACTTTGTGTGAATCACTTACTATTTTGTATGAACTACGGACCATTTAGTAATTATCATTTCCTTGCCATTTGGAGTGACCAACTTACCTTTTATAGTGACCAACTTACCAGTTGGAGTGACCTACTTACTATTTGGAGTGACCAAAAGTGACCAACTTATCATTTAGAGTGACCAAAAGTGACCAACTTATCATTTGGAGTGAACCACTTAACATTTAGAGTGACCAAATTACCATTTGGAGTGACTTACTTACCATTTGGAGTGACCAAAAGTGACCAACTTACCATTTGGAGTGACCTACTTACCTTTTCGAGTGACCAACTTACCTTTTAGGGTGACCAACTTACCCGTTGGAGTGACCTACTTACTATTTGGAGTGACCAACTTATCATTTAAAGTGACCAAAAGTGACCAACTTATCATTTGGAGTGACCTACTTAACATTTAGAGTGACCAAATTACCATTTCGAGTGACTTACATACCATTTGGAGTGACCAAAAGTGACCAACATACCATTTGGAGTGACCTACTTACCCTTTCGAGCGACCAACTTACCCTTTCGAGTGAACAAATTACCTTTTAGAGAATCCAACTTACCATTTGGAGTGACCAAAAGTGACTAACTTACCATTTGGAATGACCTACTTATCTTTCGAGCGACCAACTTAACCTTTCGAGTGAACAACATACCTTTTAGAGTGTCCAACTTACCATTTGGAGGGACCAAAAGTGACCAACTTACCATTTGGAGTGACCTACTTACCCTTTCGAGTGACCAACTTACCTTTTAGAGTGACTAACTTACCAGTTGGAGTGACCTTCTTACTATTTGAAGTGACCAAAAGTGACCAACTTACCATTTAGAGTGACCAAAAGTGATCAACTTATCACTTGGAGTGACTTACCTAACATTTAGAGTGACTAAATTACCATTTCGAGTGACAAAAAGTGACCAACTTACCATTTGGAGTGACCTACTTACCCTTTCGAGTGACCAACCTACCTTTTAGAGTGACCAACTTACCAGTTGGAGTGACCTACTTACTATTTGGAGTGACCAAAAGTGACCAACATACCATTTAGAGTGACCAAAAGTGACCAACTTATCATTTGGAGTGACCTACTTAACATTTAGAGTGACCAAATTACCATTTGAAGTGACTTACTTAGCATTTGGAGTGACCAAAAGTGACCAACTTACCATTTGGAGTGACCTACTTACCTTTACGAGTGACTAACTTACCTTTTAGAGTGACCAACTTACCCGTTGGATTGACACCTAACCCAATCGATTGGGTTAGGTGTCAATCGATTGGGAAAATCAGTGAACAAATATGAGTTTAGAGGCACGTCCCAATCGATTGGGTTAGGTGTTAATTGATTGGGAAAATCAGTGAACAAATATGAGTTTAGAGGCATGTCCCAATCGATTGGTTTACTTGTCAATCGATTGGGAAAATCAGTGAAGAAATATGAGTTTTTTGATCAGTCCCAATCGATTGGGTTAAGGGTCAATCGATTGGGAAAATCAGTGAACAAAATATGAGTTTATAGGCACGTCCCAATTGATTTGGGTTATGTGTCAATCGATTGGGAAAATCAGTGAAGAAATAAGAGTTTTTCGACCAGTCCCAATCGATTGGGTTAGGTGTCAATCGATTGGGAAAATCAGTGAACAAATATGAGTTTAGACGCATGTCCCAATCGATTGGATTAGGTGTCAATTGATTGGGAAAATCAGTGAAGAAATATGAGTTTTTCGACCGGTCCCAATCGATTGGGTTAGGTGTCAATCGCTTGGGAAAATCAGTGAAGAAATATGAGTTTAGAGGCATATCTCCGAATCTCAATGAAATCAACAAGGCTGATTAGATTCCTCCTACTTCTGTCCAAAGAACTAACTCTAATTTCTGGGGATCCTTTGTAACAATGTGGGGATCCATTGGTTCATGAACATCTGCACTTGTTGGCTATTCTTCTCCATGGAGCGTGTGACCATGTAGTAAAAGTGTGCATGATTTGTCACCTCAAGTCATGCATACCTCTAAATCTCAATGAAATCAGACAATTCTAATTAGATTCCTCCTACTTCTATCCAAAGAACTAACTCTAATTTCTGGGGATCCTTTGTAACAATGTGGGGATCCAGCAATTCATGAACTTTTGCACTTGTTGTCTACTCTTCTTTATGGAACATGTGACCATATAGCAAATGGGTGCATGATTTGTCAAATCTAGTCAGTCATATCTTCGAAACTCAATGAAATCAGACAAGTCTAATTAGATTCCTTCTACTTCTCTCCAACGAACTAACTCTAATTTCTGGGGATCCTTTGTAAAAATGTGGGGATCCATCAGTTCATGAACTTCTGCCCTTGTTGGCTACTCTTCTCTATGGAGCGTGTGACCATATAGTAAAAGTGTGCATGATTTGTCACCTCAGGTCATTCATACCTCCGAATCTCAATGAAATCAGACAAGTCTGATTAGATTCCTCCTACTTCTCTCCAAAGAACTAACTCTAATTTC
This sequence comes from Liquidambar formosana, assembly GCA_039720395.1. Classification (NCBI taxonomy): domain Eukaryota; kingdom Viridiplantae; phylum Streptophyta; class Magnoliopsida; order Saxifragales; family Altingiaceae; genus Liquidambar; species Liquidambar formosana. Next base: position 51,880,539 of record CM077820.1, on the reverse strand, counting down.
TGGAGATCCTTTGTAACAATGTGGGGATCCATCAGTTCATGAACTTCTGCCCTTGTTGGTTACTATTCTCCATGGAGCATGTGACCATATAGCAAAAGTGTGCATGATTTGTCAAATCTGGTCATTCATACCTCCGAATCTCAATGAAATCAGACATGGCTGATTAGATTTCTCCTACTTCTATCCAAAGAACTAACTCTAATTTCTGGGGATCCTTTATAAAAATGTGGGGATCCATCAGTTCATGAACTTTTGCACTTGTTGGCTACTCTTCTCCATTGAGCGTGTGACCGTATAGCAAAAATGTGCATGATTTGTCAAATCTGGTCATTCATATCTCCAAATCTCAATGAAATCAAACAAGTGTGATCAGATTCCTCCTACTTCTGTTCAAAGAACGAACTCTATTGTTTGGGGATCGTTTGTAACAATGTGGGGATCCATCAGTTCATGAAGTTCTGCACTTGTTGGCTACTATTCTCCGTTGAGCGTGTAACCATATAGCAAAAGTGTGCATGATTTGTCAAATCTGGTCATTCATATCTTCGAATCTCAATTAAATCAAACAAGTCTGATTAGATTCCTCCTACTTTTGTCTGAAGAACAAACTCTATTTTCTGGGGATCGTTTGTAACAAGATGGGGATCCATCAGTTCATGAACTTCTACACTTGTTGGCTACTCTTCTCCATTGAGCGTGTGACCGTATAGCAAAAGTATGCATGATTTGTCAAATCTGGTCATTCATACCTTCGAATCTCAATGAAATCAGACAAGTCTGATTCGATTCCTCCTACTTATGTCTCAAGAATGAACTCTATTTTTTGGGGATCGTTTGTAATAATGTGAGGATCCATCAGTTCATGAACTTTTGCACTTGTTAGCTAGTCTTCTCCATTGAGCGTGTGACCATAAAGCAAAAGTGCGTATGATTTGCCAAATCTAGTCATTCATACCTCTGAATCTCAATGAAATCAGACACTATTGACACTACAAAATATTTTTTTGTTTTGTTTTTGTTTTTGTTTTTGTTTTTTTTTTTTTTTTTTGCACATTGTTTGTTTGTTTGTTTGAGTTGGTTGGAAACATTCATTCATTTATTCATTTATTCATGTCGTTGTAGATATGTTGTCTCGAAAAACATATGTTGTGTTTATTGGTCGACATGCAAATATTTACCACAATTGGTACGAATGTCAAACTCAAACGAATGGGTACTCTAGACAGTATTGTAATGCATACACTAACTACGATGAAGCTTGCGTCAGTTGGACAAATTTCATTAAGTTAACAAGTGGAACAACTGAAACTTGGACAATTGACGATAGTATGCATGTTAACTCCACCATGATGCCTGTTGCTGTTGCGACTAGCTCAACCACAAACAATGTTCCAACTCAGCATAGAGACCTCAACTCTCTCATCCTTGGGTCGGATTACATAGTAACCCAAGTTTGGAAGGAATGGGCAAACATACAATTTTCCAATTGTTCATAGAACATTTACAAATATTGTTTACAATATGTGCAACCCATTAAGACGATAGTATTGAAATGGGTTATCTAAATATCATAAGAGCGGTACAAAAATTTTACAAAATTTCGACAGCATGCCATCTATTTTTCGTATAAATCCCACTACAAAAATCTGTAACCAAACATTTAGAATATTTAAATAATTTTCATTAACAAAATCTATCATAACTAAGCTTATCACAGAATTCCCAGCATTAGGAGGAAGGTCCGTGAACTACATAAATGTTCAAACAAGCACTACATTTGTTACAAAATCAAAAGAAAATACAAACAAGCACTTCCAAAACAATGGTTAAATTCAAAACATATTAACTACATTATATACAACCAAAATCAAAAGTATAGGAATTATCCCTCCTCTCTCGGTTTCTCTTTCTCTATCCCTTTCTCATGTTTTTGTCAACCAAATATATAAACACAACCCCATTTTGGAGCAGGCGGTCGTTTCATGGGAGTGGGTGCTGGTCCTTTGCAAGCGACTACTTAACTCACCTGGCGAGGGAGATGATGAAGGCAGTGATGGGAAGATGGCAGCAAGGGAAATTCGTAGCAACGGTGAGGGCAGCCTTAGGCGACAGCAACTGCAATGGCGGGGTTTGTATGTGGTGATTGACGCATGAAGGCTCTGGGAGAAACAGAGCGATGGAGATTCGAGAGAGCAAAACAGAGAGACGATTAAGGCAAAGGTCGACGACTTTGGTGAGTTTGGTAACTGGTTACAAAACAAGTAGCCATTTTATTTGCTTTAAAAATGTTGGACGACTGAGATCTATTCCATGTGGATCTAATGGCCTCTTTTGTTTCGGGTATGGTACCCCAATTTTCACTCGGGTACCATAGAATTAGCCGCGTATTGATATTGCAAGAGAAGTATGATAATTCAATGTTCACATTTTTAAATCTTTCTTGTTGTACTCAGGACTGGAGTAACTTGCATATTTTCCATGACCTACATTTAAACAAACTATAATCAAGTATAAGTATGGTCACTAATAATAACAAGAAACACATCAAAATCCAAGAAGATAAATATATAAACGGCTGTCATACAAAGCTTGTTTTGTTGCAAGGATAGACAAAGTAGGATACACCTCAAGCTCCATGAGATTTGAGTAAAGAAAAAAAAAAACCATCACATGATCAAATGTCAATTTGGAAAACCCTTCATATTTCTTTGTTGTTTTTTTAAATGTTTTCATAACTCTTGCCATGACCTACATTCAATCTATACCTTCTTATAAATGATCAATCTTGATAAAGAGCAACATTCACCGCCAGTAAGACTAACACAACATCTAGATAAAGAACCAAATTCATAAATAAAAAAATTGACAAAGAAGAGCAAATAATAATAATAATACATTACAAGTACAGAATTTTGAACAAAACCTTTATCTTATATTATAGTGCCGAAATTTTTCAATGTTCGACATTAATGTAAGGAGGCCATTTATGGTGCTGCATTTCAATGTTGCCAGGATTTTTATTTTGAGCACTTAGCTTTTAGGCTAGGTTGGAACCTATGCAATATTCTTGTAGCAATAAGTTTGGTTAAGGACCTCGTGTTGGAGAAGAGGTTTTTAAAACCTTATTACACTAATTCGGGATAACATTTTGGGGTTAGATGAATTTTTTCTTTTTGGGTACAATCATAAGAGCTAGCTAAAACCCTAACCTATCCTACTTCTACCATTTACCCTCATCCTCCCTCACTACTAGGCTAGTCCTAGTGGCTTAGATGATTATTTATTACTCTGTAGTTAATAAGCATTGAGGGGTTGCCCTTGGGTCTATTGGCATGTCCTATCCAATAGAGGTGTGGGATTTGCGGAGGTCTTGGTTTCAACTCTATGTAGGTGCGTGTGTGGGTGCGTATGTTCTCCGATCATTTGGCAAAAAAAAAAAAAAACAACGAAAAACAAAAAACGAAAGGAGACTTAACGTGGATCATTCAGGAGTTTGACGTGCAAGGAAATTTAGTGAGAAGTGCAAATGTGACATTTATTGAATTTGTGTAAATGTGACTTTTATTTCAGTCCAAAATTTCAATTCCAAAACAGGGGAACGTGGTGAAAATAAACAAACATATATTCATATCCAGAAAATAAAATATTAGAAGAAAAAGTAGGCAAAACTAGGTTTACAAATCCTTCTTGTAGTTTTCAACAGCTATTAAGTCACCTTGCCTAGGAAATTTCCTCATTTGTCTTCAAGTAAAAGATGCAATACACCACAAACTTAAATTAAAATTCACCCTCTAGAGTCTTGATCACTAAATCCAAATCACTGTCAGAAGCTAGGAGGTCAAGCATTGGTTTTTTTTTTTTTTTTTTTTCCTCATTGCATAATGTTCCCAATACTAAATTATATATAACGAGAGGACGTATTGGTAGATTGAAGAGAATGTGGTTAATTAATCATTGCCCTTTGTTTGATAAATAGGAAAGTATTTGCAAAAATAAATAAATGAATAAATAAATAACCAGAATTTGAATTCGGTGAAGGGGTCATAATTATAGCAGGGGAAATTTCAGTAATTTTGTTTTGTTTCAATAATCGCATCTCATGTTTATACACAAGTTTATGAGAAAATTTAGGCTTTAAATGCTATGGAAAACAATGAATTGTTTTGTCTATCAACAGATATGTAGTGTTTAAGCTTTAAACGTCCTGACATAGACTTCATTGTGACATTCAATCAAACACTCTCAACAGGATATTACAGACTCAAACCAAAACATATATAACTAATAAATCAACCCAAAAAATATCACCCAGAAGACTGCAACAGATTAGTGATCCAATGTTATTGCCTTCAAATTTCGTACATCCTAAAAGACAGGAGATTCCCTATTGTGTTTGTGTGATTTGGAGGATCGTATTGGTGTAGTTAGAATTTGTGCTAGCCTCTTTTTTCTACAAAATTCAGTGTGGTTGGAACAATAAATTTTTTCTTTCAAGTAATTGATCAAACAGGTGGTGTCCGAATAAAATGAGGAAGTAGAAAAAATGCCCATCAACTTACAATACTTAAACAAAAATAAATAAAAGAAGAGAAGAACTGCGAGTTCAACAAACCTTCATAAATTTGACGAGACAAAAGAAGACTTGTGAAGAGAAACAAAATCTTTGAATGAACTTCTTCTTCCTCTTCTACGTTTAAGCACAATATGCCGTTGATGTGTCCCATAAGCTGATCTGCTGTGTGAGCGTTTGAAACGAATTTGAAGATGAGAAGATAATGAGAAGATAAACAAAATGAGAGAACTCACATTAAATCGTTTAAAGATGTGTGCGGCCTCTTCGTGATGTGTGGAGAATGATTTCCCCAGCGATGTCAATGAAGTTGTGTGTTGCCTCTTCGTCGTCGAGATCCTGAGCTTGGAGTCCACTTCGCCGGCGACATCAACGATAAGGAGGAGCCTCCATGACTTCGACAACTTTGGTGCGTTTGGTAGCCGGTTACCAAACAAGTAGCCAGTCTATTTGCTGTAAAATTGTTGGACGGCTGAGATCTATTCCATGTGGATCTAACGGGCCTCTTTTGTTTCGGGTATGGTACCCCAATTTTCACTCGGGTACCGTAGAATTTGCCTACAAAAAAAGGAAAGAAGAAGAAGGTATTGTAGAAATGTAGAATATAATAATGTAAGATAAAGGTTGTTGTGTGTGAACGCAGTATTTGACAAATCACTGGAATTGAAATGACAGGATTTCCTGAGACTTGTCAAGTAGCAGGATGTGAGAAAACCAGGGACAGTAACCAATAGAAAATGCTGAAATTAATTGCCAGCACGGGTAGGAATCTGTTCCCTCTTACCAGAAATTAAAGTCATGCTCAACAAAGTAGGTTTGGTCAGGTCTCAATCTCTGATTTAGCTCCTTCTATCATTTTTTAGGACGAGTTACCTTTTTTGCTTCTTAATATAATTCTTGTTTATCAAAAGAAAAAAAAAAAAAAAAAACTTCATCCTATAATATAGCTGCTACACCTTGTTTTTTTTTGCTTTTTTTTGTTTTGGCTAAGGATATAGCTGCTACTTAGTATGGATAATTAGTTCTACGAGAGTAAAGTTGTTTTTTTAAAATATTAAAAGAAAAAATAAAAGCTTCCCTGGAAAATTTATTGCTTTGCCTAGTTATATAGTGTTCTATAACTATATAGTTATATAGTTTTATCAATTCTGCAATTTGTGAATATTTATAATTGAGTGGTTTTAATTCTTGGTCCAAATTTTCTAAAGTTTCACCAATTTCTCAGTGCCATTTTAATACATTAAAAACTAATTAAATTGGCTGATTTACAGCAAAACTTTGGCAAAATAAGTTCTAAGTTTCAATCCAGTCAAATTTGGACCAATCTAATTTTTTGAGTAATTTTTTTATAATGTGGTATACATTATCAGTTTTCACATGGATTTGGTAACTCCTTTCCTAAATATTTTACCAAATTAATAATAATTTGAAATTGATGAATTTCTTGAATTCTCATCAAGATAGCGGACATTAACCCTAAGAATAGCTCAGTTGATAAGAGATTACGGCTTGAGTTTGACTTTTGCTATACCCTTCATGGCATATTTGTTTGGCCGAAATCAAGGGAAAACAGAATGGAATAGAATAAGATTTCATTGGTGAATAAATGTGGCCTTAACGCCAACCACACAAGGTTTCTTGGTTCTCATAAGCCTTGGCATCAAAGGTGGATGTACCTCATTAGTGCATCCATGTGCACGTGCAACCACTCAATAATTTTTTTTTTTTTTAAATTTGGATAAGTAATTTTATTTAAATTTACTAAAATACTTTAGGCCCCACTGAGAAAAGTGGTTAATTTTGATTAAATTTTGGTTAAATTTACTAATGTACACCATTTTGTAGATTATATAAATTTAAAGTTTAATTGTAAATAGGTTCTTATATGCAACTATTGAGAGAGACCTTGTCCCACATCGTGCAAAGGGTGCTAAGGGTGGTATATAAATAAGATTCTGTACCTCTAAAAGTTGCTTAGGGTTTTAGAGTATGATATGCTTATCAATCTTATGTTGTACTTTATCACCTCTATTCAATCATGTTAATGTGTGGTTTTGTGACTTTTCCTCTTTTCCCATTGAAACCTTGTTTTACATAGGGTAGATGGAGATGGGGGTATTAACGTGGTATATAAGCAGGTTCTGCGTTTCTAAAAGTTTGACTAGACATTTTAACGTATGGCATGCCTATTAGTTTTATATTCTTTCACCATTTCTATTCAGTTATGCCGATGTTTAATCTTATATTTTTCTCTTCCTTATTTAACTCTTAGCAAAAAAAATTAAAATTTTAAAAAGTGTAACAAGTGAAAAAAAAAAATTTAGATCCACCCCTAATTGGATTTATTTAGTCCATACAAGTTGTGAAATCTTACATGAATCCGGGTTTACCCAAAAGGTTTCCTATCATAAATGAAATAAAATATATATATATATATTTGATAGCCCGCTGAATCTGTTTACACAACACACTAAACCCCACAAACAAATAAACAAACAAAAGTATTTTGATTAATTGCTCCTATATATTGCAAATAAACAAACAAAAATATATAAGTGGTCTTATAGGCTATGGCCCCTTACCTGCATGGATTTTATCCTGTAATTGCTCCTATATGTGTCCTAGGAGAATAATCGGGTGCAATGTATGTTAATAATTAATTAATGTATAAATACCTCCTACCTCCTTCACGTGCCGTAGGGCCCCATAACCCACACCTCGATCATAGGGTTGAAAAAAAAATAAAAAAATAATATTTTGTTCCAGTTCTATATTTTTCTATCTTTATCATTTTAATTAAGTTAACTCGTCTTTAATAATAGCTTATGAAAAGTGATCCATCCAGAAATAAAATTTAAAAATATTTTGATATTTTATGGTGAATGAAAATGATAGACAGTCATATGATCGGGGAAAGTGTTGTATTGCTAGAACATATAAAAGAAATGAGGAATCAAAATTGTCAAGCGTGAACTTTAATTTTAAATTGTACAATATCATTAAATAAACTTATGTCTATCTAGAGTTCTAGACTTTAAGATACTTCGCTAGATGACATTGGGGGATGGCTTTTATTGATCTGTAACTTACTTGTGCATCTAACTTAAATATGTGAAGTAAATCAAAGTCCAACCAATCCTAAGGAGTTTGTCTAACGGTTAGTCGAGTTTTTACAAGTCACCTTAAAAAACATAGGTTTAAGTGTTCGAAACTCTACAAAAGTGTTGAACCCTTTAGAGTTACCCTCAAGTGGTAATATCCAATGTGTGGGACAAGGGGATTACACATATCCAAGAGATTAGTCAAGACCAAAGCCTAAGACACCTTTGTTGATAAAATAAAAATAAAAAAATCCCAAATCTAAATCCAACCTGAACTATCCAACACAAGGGAAATACTTATCAAGTCCAACAAGTGCATTGAGTTGGGTTCAATTCAAACCACTCTTCCTTAGCATTACCTTCATGAATTTTATTTTGTAATTGTCTAATACATGTGGGATAGGGGATAGTATATGCCCGAGTGATTAGTAAGGTGCATAAACATCTCAAAACCTTTGATACAAAAAAATAAATAAAATTAAAATTAAAAAATTAAAAAAGAAAGAACAAAGAAAGAAAAAAAAAGTTGACTGAGTTGGGGTTTAGGATTGAATTTGACTTTGTATGCTTGTTAGCTAGATCAGTCCTCGGTTAGATTTATTTTGTATTAATTGATACAAAGTAAGTGATGATCCTACCTGTGTTCAAGAAATTAGTCGGATAAAAAATTTAAAGACCTATTAGCTATAAAAAAATAAAAAATAAAAGATAAAAGATAAAAAATAAAAATAAAAAGTAGAACAAGAGAATTAGGCTATCAAGGGAGTACTTTCATTGGCTTGCAACTGATAAGTTTATAATAAGTAGGGTGCAAAGAAAGTTAATGATGGTAATAGTGGCCCCAAATGCAAATTTTGAGAACCATATGGTATAAAAGATTTTTAAGTAAAAAATCTTTAAATTGACAATTATACCTTTATTTAAAATTGTACATACCTTTTTTTTATGTTTTGTTTGAGATAAAAATAGTATACATAATATAGGAGATTGTAGGACCGAGTGCTAACCATTTAGTCTCAATTGGCATGACGCTGATCTTAACCCTGCATTTTCCGCAGTCTAGGCCAATAATTACCTCCCAGTGCATACCCGCACTCTCTTGAGGACTCAAACCCGTGACCTTGTTCAAATACCAATTGTAGGATCAAATGTTAACCATTTCGTCTAAAACCAGTTGGTGTTAGGAAAAGTGCCTTCAAATTTTTTTAAAAGTAATGCAACAACTAAATACCACGGTTCGAGTAGTTTCAACTAGTATAACGCTGACCCTAATCTACATCCCCACAGTCTAAGCCAACAGAGATATATATGATTTACACGTGTTAATAATTTTTATCTATATTCTATAACCAAATAATAAAAACACAATAAAACCCAGTAACAAATAAAATTTTTTGAAGAGATTTTTCCTCACAGATAAAATTCCTGTCACTAGCCTTCTGAATAAAAAAGTTCCAATACGTGAGTATGGTTTTCCTTTTTTCATTCCATTCTCATCCTTATTAAACATTAGGCATAAAATCTACTATTCTCGTTCCATTCCCACTCTCATTCCCTCCCATACCATTCCTTCAAACCAAATGCAGGGGTTTTCGGATTGGCGGTGGTGATAGAATGTGACATCCAAATACACCTCTGTGGCTCTCTCCTCCACCTTCTTCTCTTCCTTCTCAAGTTCTCGTTGATGATTTCCATCTTCGGTGAGTTATGCCGGTCGACATACATGCATTCATACCTATATACATAGTCTGTGTATTGCATCAGCATATATTGGAATCGAATTTTATCTATATAACTTGAACCTTTGATCTTTCAGTTCTGCTCATTACCCTTTTATTGAAAATAATCTATGGAGACGAATCTGACTGCGAATCCGCCATGGATTTTCCTCTAAATTATTAGAAATGCACAGAATGTGTGACGACTTCTTTTTTTACAAAAGAACCCCCATGTCCCATTTTATTGAAAAATTAAAGATTTTGGGGAAATATGTGGATTTTCCATTGGAGTGATCAATTTGGGGAAATGGTTGGAGATGCCCTTATTGGGGTTTTAAATTGTGGACATACAGACCTTGAACTTCCATTGAATCTACATAAACACCCAATCATTTTGAGGGGGTGACTGTCTCAATAAGCACATCTCACTGCAATGTATGTTTGTTGAGTCTAGGGGTGCAACTTGGGCGGACCTGAGATACAACCCGAGGTTGTCGTGCCGGTTCAATTTTTTGAATTCAGTTTGGGATCAGGGTTAGGTATAGGCTGAGGGGTTTGATTTTACTTTTGGATCACTTCCTTCTTCTTTTTTCCCCCCTAAACATTTTTTCATGCTCCTGCTTTCTACACATTTTTAATTTTTGATAATATAAGAAACCTCCTCTAATCATAAATTTTTAAGTTTAAATTAGTGCTAAATAATATTGATCAATATATACAAAAGAAATGAATTTGGGTTCTCAGATTAGACGGGTTGCCCAAGTTATATATATATATGCCCAGACCCAACCGAATAAATTTTGGTTGGCATTTTTCAGTCAAATCCCAGCCTGCTAATTAAATATTGTTGCCCAAGCCCATCCAAATTTCAAATTGCATTTGGGTTGTGCCCTCTCAAGTTGCACCCCTAGTTGACACTAGGATTCTATAAATGGTGATTTTTTTTTTTTTTTTTTTTGGGGGGGGGGGGACATTAGGTAGATTTTGTGTATACACAAACCATTATTTATTCCATGTGTCTCAATCCATGGGAATTATTTTTTATTTTTTGGATGAAAATTCATGGGATTTCTATATAAGAATATTATTCTTGTTCCAAGTTGAAGGTTTCAAGCCTTATCAAAAAAAAGTTGAAGGTTTCAAGTCTTGGGATGGGGAAAATTGAAAAGAGAAGAAATTAATGATGAAGTAAAAATGGAAGGAGAGAATGACCCTGTTTTTCTCTCTCAATACTTTATTTTATATGTAGGGAATACAAAGCAACTTCTTTTACCTCAAAAGTCTTACTTAATTTGCTGCATTTCAAAATACATACCAACACATAATTCTTTTCTCAAATTTCAGAACTTCACCATTAAATAATTGTAATAACTCTCAAACTAGAACAAGCTTTAGATTGAGATACTGTTGGGAATTCCCTTGCCAGTAAGTCCACTTTCACTGGTAGGATAGAGCAAAGTATATGGCATCTTCACTGGCCCAACCCTGTTCTTCCATCTCTCATCCCTATTCATTGCCATAATTCTTTTCTCGATCTTTTTCAGCTTCTCTCCAAACTTCTCAAAGGCTTCTAATGGTACTTCATCGGATGTCCATTCTGGAGTTGCTCGTTGTCCTAGATAAACCTCATCCGACGAATGATTTGACAAAATTTCTAAGAGCGAAATGCCAAGAAGTGTCTGCAGCTGGGCTGCAATTGTTTTCAAGAATGCCTTCTCGGGGTTGGACTTGAGCTCGTCGTATTCAGGAGTGCCTTGTTCAGGTAGGAACCGACGACTTATTGTGGGGCGGTTTAAGATGAAGCCTGCATATGGGTATTGTCCATAATTGACTACTGCATGGACAGCAGAAGCCACCCATATGATAATTGTGCATGTTTCTGTTAACTCTTTGAGAGTATGCATTTTAGGCCACCAAGGTTCATTTTTCTTGTCACCATGACCCTCTTCGCGTAGTTCTTTCCACCAAGCCTGGAGTTCTGAGTCTTTTTGAACCATTTCATCGGTCTTGTAGTAGAAGGAGCAATAGTCCTGAATCCATGTTTTGATCGCTGACCAGATTTCAAGCCCATCAACTGCATAAGGATAGTCCTCTATCAGTAGGCGAAGACCATGAAGGGATGTTGAATCCTCAACTGCCACTCCCCTAAACAAGACAAAGGGGTAGCATGTTATTTCAATAAGATCTCAACTTTAAAGGGCTATCATTTAAATTGTTTAGACCATTGTGACAACATTACTTGAGCGTTATTCCCAATGCCTGAAGAATTTACAAATCAAAAACTTGTCGCTATGGTTTAGACTTAATGATTTACCTCTTGATGAGATCAGTGGGAAGTGCTTGCTCAGGGAAAACCCAGTTCTTATAACCTACAGATGACATTTCCATGGAGTATTTTTCTGGAAAAAGTGTATTCTCGATTATTCCACCGGCATTGTTGAGGGTCTGTCGAGCTAAAGCATTTATATTCATGGTGTTGCGGAAGTGTGGATGCAAAAGTTTGTAAATCGGATGAACCACGCTTAGCTGCCTGTTTGTTGCAATCACAAA